>JASJYW010000026.1:22318912-22818912 GCA_030386875.1 Morinoia aosen
GAAATTTCTCTATAAGATGAATTTAAAAACCCAAAGTCTCTAATCCTTCAGAATCCTACCGTTACCGTTTCTTTGAGTTGTATCAAGATCGTTTTCCAAATGCATGTTCACCTGGACAACTCTTGTTTACTAACATTCATGGTCTTCTATGTGAACTTGGAAGCTTCTATGTGATGAACAGAGGTTTAAGTCAACCCAGGGAATAAAAGGGATGTAGTTGAAGAAACAACATGGTGCGATACTTCCGTGTAAGTCCACTTTCAAGCAACTGAGTTGGAAGCACACGGCATAGACAAACCAAACCACGTCGAAGTTTGCCATATTCTCAATGATAACAATGAACATCCTCATCTTTTTCGGATAATGAAAGAGCTGATCCAGAGCGAATACATCTTTCGTGTATAGTTTGTACGTTTATACGTTTGTTTGCGCAAATGGGACTAACTTGAGGAATCATCACGACAATGGAAATCTATTGAAGCATGCTCTCATCAACGACGAAACCACTTTTACTCGCAACAGAAATATCGTGCCTAACTGACGAGAGGATAACCCTCGTGAAATGCATCGTTCAGCCATAAACTTTGGTTTAGAATCAACGTGTGGGCTGGCGTTGTTGACGACTGTTTTTATTTTGCCATTTTTACTACCGTATTTCGTATATGCATCAGTGTATTAAAAATTTAAAAGCGAAGAATCAAATTCTAAACATTTTTGGAACGTTTCGGGATAAATCCCATCATCAGCTGAAAAACACACGATATGAAATGAATGTGATTAGTTACAGAAACAGACAGTTCACTAGATTATAATAAATTTGACGCGGATATGCACAATGGGAAAGAACTAGACGTATCTTTCAGTGCTGGTCTACCCTTTGAAATATGCAGTGATTTTAAAATGCGTACTTCAGTTAAATTTGATATCAGGTTTATATGTAAGGCATGTATCACGTGAACTGCTGAAGGATGTGCCATTATGTTTTTGCCATCGAATTTGGTTTTAGCACGACGGAGCCCCAGCCCTTTCCGACATGAATACTCGCCCACACCTGGACAACCCCTTTCTGACTGAGGGGAAAAAAGCCCAATGATCTAGTTGCATGCCCTTAATACCTCCAAATGTGCGGCTTTTAGGTGTCTTTCTCTGATGCCCCCAAAATTTTGTGACCTTCGGATCACCAGTGCATGGCATCCGAGATGGATTTTGTCACGAAGATGGCGGTCGAAGCAGGTAACATTGCAAAAGAACCAAGGCTTATGTATCGTGTCCGGCAATCAATTCGGAAAGGTACCGGACCTGCACTGATGCAGGACGTAAGCATATTAAACAGTTATTATTAAGTTTGTTTGGTAAAACATCTTTTAGGTCAAACTTAAAACCTGTGTCTTGAAAAACTATGGAGTTCGGAGATATTTGCTTGTTGTGTTAAGGGTTTTATTTTGTGCGTCCCTGCTCACTATCGAAGTTAGTCTCTCGTGTTTCAACGTCCTGAATATTCGTGGAAAATAGGCGGTTTTTCTACCCTTCGTTAGATAAAGGTGATCTCTACTCTATGATGGTAAATTTGCGATGTCGGCTTTTCTCTATTTCATGATACAAGTTCTAGGGGCCAATCTCCAAATGATTGCACTTACATAGACCTTCAGGTAATGAACCATGGTTCACCTCGGTTTTGAAAAAGTTTTTTTTTCAAACTCATGGTGAGAGGTTGAGAAAAAACATACCCGATTATGCACAGTGCGTACAATCAACATTATAAAGTTCTTATTTACCCATGTTCCTAAAGTTACATAGGACATTCATCCCCTCTGAAAGACAATGTCAATGTAATTTTTCAGACGCAGAACTGTGATATATATATATATATATATATATATATATATATGTAGGGTGGATAAGGTATCTGAGGTACCCTACGAACTTTTAGAAAAACAGAATATGAACCTGTTAATGGTTGAAACTTACAATTTCTTCTAACAAAACTAATAAACATACAATTACCCTAAGATTCATTATGTATATCCTCATTCGTCTTCTATATATCACCGACTCAATTTGGATCCGAAATCGACTGCAAGCTTTGGTCAGGTGTTCTTCATTTAGTCCTCCTTATATTGTTCATTCTATTGCTTACATCAGAGAGGATTTGATGTTATGGGGATTCTTTTTTAATTACTTTTCAACGATGCCCCACAAGTTATTATCCAAAGAATTAAGGTCAAGTTAATTCGGATGCCATATATTTGGGGGGCATGATCATGAAAATTCTCGGCCATCCAATCCTAGGTTTTGAGAGTTTTATGGAATAGAGCCGATTTTGTTGGAACACATAGGTCCTTCCATTGGCTGCACTGTCCATTCAAGGCTCGACAAGGGTTTGAAGAGACTCGACATAGGCATCTGCATTGACTCTAAGGCCCTTTGGAAAAAATGAGGAGGCATGATGTGCTCTTCACTGCTGACAGTGCTGAAAACCATCACTGTAGCTGGAAACTTCGTCTTCTGAGTGAGTCAGAGCGTTGATAATTTTGTTTTCTCTTGTTCGTGGCCAATTCATCTCCATTGTTTTTATTCAGCTCTTTTCTAACTTTGCAAACGAAAGACCTGGTGATTTTAGAAATTTTTCAATTCCTACCTAGCTGAATCACGTACTGTGTTTCGCTTCTATAGACACTATTACAGCGTGTCTTCTCATTTCATTAGTTATAGTAGTACATATCATGGGATCTTTCGACGTAAAAAATAAATTAATTATTATTGCGTAAGTTTAAATTGCAAAAATATAAATGTCCTCGGATACCTTACGCACTCTGTATATATATATTCGGATTTCCCCCCCCCCCCCCCCCAAAAAAAAAAAGCTAAGATTAAAAATAACATTCAAAAATTATTTGCTCTGTCTTTATTCTGTTATTCTGCTTCGACTACATTCTTCTTTTAATGTTTTTCAAAGATCATAAACGTTTGAATAAAATGTCTTCAAAAGTAGAAACCTGTAATTGCTTCACTAAAGGCCGTCAGAAACCTGTTTGAGCAGCCGACTCAAACAATGATATGTACACACCACAATTTTGTGGGAAATATCTCCCACAAGCGCGTGGGGTTCCCATTCCTTCGTAAAACGTGGAGTTGGGGGTCGGCTGGTTGCTTCCGTTGTTTTCTTGATGTGTTGTGATAAATGAAAACGGTTTTCGATGGCGGTTTGCAGTTTGAGATAAGAAAAAAATGTAAGAGCTGTTCTTCGTATATGGAGGTTGAGGTGTCCTTCCAGTGTCCACATGTGCTTTGTTCCTACTAAAAAATTTTCTACATTTCATGCTGCTAGTGTGTTTCTACTACATTTATTTTTGTGTTTATTTTTTGTTTTCCTAATTTTGGGAGTATTGATTTTTGAAGGTGTTCAGGGTTTTAACATATTGTTTGATTGAAACCCGCCTGTGCAGGAACTTGAATCATGAAATTGCTCTGTTCATTCTCCTTAATCACAAAACCTGACTGTAAAATCCATCTCCGAGAAGTGAGACGGGCTGTTACTCGTACTGGAGCTACTCTTAAATTCCTTCCGGTCAATGTCGGGTTTAATGCAATCACGGAAATGAATAATTCCGTTGCTATGAATCACTAGAGGAACGCATGTACAAACGTTTTACATGAATGACATTCTGCTCGCTGATGCGTTATTTTCGAATTATTGAACTTTGAAGTTGGCCTTCGCGCGTCAAAAGAAGCGAGCGCGCGAAACAGAATTTAATTAATAACAGAAGCTAACCCCCATCACAAACGTAAAGAGGTTGGGTCGTGAGGGGGGTAGCCACAGTTCTTCTGGTGAAAATTATAATTATTGCTTCTAACCCAACCATTAGGGTGACGACCGCAATCTTGTTTATATCAGCTCAAAGATGGCGACCACCATTGGCGCCGCTATCTTAGAGCCGATATAAACATGATTGCGGTCGTCACCCTAAGAACGTTTTACACGAATGACGTTCTGCTCGCTGATGAGTTATTTTCGAATTATTGAACTTTGAAGTTGGCCTTCGCGCGCCAAAGGAAGCGAGCGCGCGAAACGGAATTTAATTAATAACGGAAGCTAACCCCCATCACAAACGTTAAGAGGTTGGGTCGTGAGGGGGAGCCAGTCGTGAGGGGGAGCCACAGTTCTTCTAGTGGAAATTATAATTAAAGCTTCTAACCCAACCATTAGGGTGACGACCGCAATCTTGTTTATATCAGCTCCAAGATGGCGACCACCATGGGCGCCGCTAAAGTTCTTATCTGGTCCTTCGGCTTCTCCTCCTCGAGCTCTCACTACTCTTTTTATTTTGCTGGTGCGTAGAATTGTAAAATGATCTCACGTTGAAATCTGGTAACACTACCGTTGTGAACCCAGCGTAAAAGATTTTCTTCACTTTAGATCTGCAAATGGCAACCCATCCTAATTTTGAGCTTGATCTACAGTAACTTTAAAACCAAACCCTGCCATGCCGAGACGATGTTCTGTTTCTGTCTTCCATGACTTCACAATGCAAAGCATCAATGTAACTTGATTTTCTAAGCAACGATCTTACACTTCTAAAAAAAAATGTTTCAATATATCTGTCAATGTTAGGAATATTTATCTTAACGATCAGACTAATTATAAAATTTAGGGCAAGAACCACACCACAAAGCATATTATTTTTTCAAAAATTAAAAAAACATATTTGTGGTCATCTATAAGAACGTTTCGGGCCGAAACCCATCATCAGCTAGGAAATCTGGAATAATACAAAAAGTCGTACGTAAAATAGAAAAACATGAGCCAGATATTTGAACAAAAAACATTTATAAAGCAAAAATTTTTTTTTTTTTTTTTTTTTTTTTTTTTCGTGTCCTTCGTCTAAGGTGTTCACACACTGATTTTCAATGTAACGTAAAAATCTCAGACTCTGACTTTTCTATCATTGGCTCCTCTAGTTCTTCCATAAAACTTAGAATATTAGAATCTCTGCATATTCATAAATCTAAACCTGAGCTCAACGACATGCAAAGTGCGCATCCTCTACTTTTAGTTGGTTAGTCAGTTACTCTCACCGAATTCCAGTGATCACTTGCCCTTCCGTCCCTTTGTGTTCTTAGGATAGTTAGCTTCGATTTTATTTTTTAAGCGTTTTGTCTTTTGTTCCTTTGTGATGCGTAGCTGGTGCAGTTTTCGTGTCTGTTTTAAAAAAAAAAAAAAAAAAAATTTTTGCTTTATAAATGTTTTTTGTTCAAATATCTGGCTCATGTTTTTCTATTTTACGTACGACTTTTTGTATTATTCCAGATTTCCTAGCTGATGATGGGTTTCGGCCCGAAACGTTCTTATAGATGACCACAAATATGTTTTTTTAATTTTTGAAAAAATAATATGCTTTGTGGTGTGGTTCTTGCCCTAAATTTTATAATTAATCTGTCAATGTGTAATGGATGCGAGCACTAAACTTGACCCTAAAGGTACACGTTTTTGTGGTACGGCGTTTTCTGAATAAAAAAAAGAGTACTAAGGACTTATTCTCCCTTCATAGCAAAAAAAGTGTGAGGAAACTTCTACAATTTAAACTTTTTTATGCTTTAAAACAGAAGTCTTTATAAGCATTATATTGTAAATAACTTTATTAAAATAGCGTGAACACGTTTTAAGCTCCAATTCCTTCAACATATCGTCAATTTCTACCCACGCACTTTTAAGTTCATGATTGCATCGATGAAACCACTCGTTCGATCAACTTCTGATCATTTTTTAGTACATTGCATACAATAATAGTTCGTTCTTTCATCCCTATAAGATGCATGTAAGGCATCAACTGATTTGCTGACGTGACAAGTTTTCTCGATAGCTTCTCCATACACATGCATGTTTGTTGGAAAACTTTATGATTGATCATGAAACGGCACTCTTCGTGAATTGTAGAGTCAATAACCATAACGTGCGACAGTATAAGCCTATTAACAAGAATTCTGCACCTAACTAACTTTGAAGTTCCTATTTGTCAGGAGAAAGTGTCCGTTCGGCCCGGAACTTGCGGAAATGGGCATTTAATTGCGCCAGTGCTTTACAACAATTTGAATGGTGTTGAGTATTACAAATAAAAACAAAATCCAAAAGATCGGGAATATTTACGCCAATCGAATAAACAGAGTTTGGTGTATACAGGACGCTGCACCGGCACATAACTGACAGCTGTAGGAACACGGCTGAGAAATGTTTGTAATTAACTAAAACTCCGGAACTATTGGACCTTGAAAAAAATTCACTTACCACAAGATTCAGCAAGTCAAAGTCCATGAAAATACCTTTTTAAAAAACAAGAAAGTGCAATAGATAATAAATAACCAGAGATTTTCCGATTTCTGTTTTTCTATTTTACCAAAATAAAAACTCAAATTCAGTAGATTTTTGCTGGGCTAGAAGCATTTTTTTTCACTGACAGAAAGAGAAACTTTTTCCCTTTATAATGAACCCTCAAAAATACTCTAAACTTGAATAATGAATGTACAGTAAGATGTAAAGTTTACCCACTTTCTTCAAACCTACCGGTAGGTCGGCTGTGTGGAGACGGGTTAACAGCCGCTCACTAACAAAAAATCAAGAAATTGAGTGGCCTCCAATACCTCTAGATTGTCCCGCCGTCCGACCAACGGCGAAAATTCCAGCAAAAGCTAGCTCAGAAAGACATAGTCTTGCCAACTGGCCTTAAGAAGGTCAGGGAACACTGCAAATAAACGCTTAATCATGACAAAGGGAACAAAAAATAGGAGGCTCACCTTAAGATCTTCGAAGATAATGTCTCAGGTGATACCTTCTTCAATACAGCCGGCTGTCCAGGGCGAGAGGCCCGTAGAAGCAGGGTCGGGACCGGTCAGTCAGAGCGCACATAAGCACGTGCGCGCACGACCGAGGCTGGTTGGAATCTGACGCAGGGTTGCCAGATGGTCTAACCTAAATTTCCCTGTTTTAGTCTCAAAATTTCCCTTTTTTGACTAAAAATTTCCCTGTTTTGTAGATTCTTTAAACATACATACGTACATACATAGAATCATATTCCTTTTATAGAGTATACCTATTTCAGTGAATAGCTCTTTCATTTTTCCATGCAAACATGTTGTAGCACTAATGAGTGGAATGATAGTCGAAAATGGATCTTTAACAACATCTTTTTTAACAACCCTTGCCACCAATGCCAAATACTTTGTACTTCGTTTATATGTTTATTCATCCGTTATCAGAGAAAAATAATGATTCTTCAAGAGCTCATCAATATAATCACTCACTTCGCCTCTTAAAACATTCTTCACAATTGCAATACACTTAGTCCTACCCCATTTGAAGCCTTTCGCAGTCTCCGAATCAGGACAAGCTGCTTTCACAACTGGGACTAAATGTTCAACAATAGAATGCGGAAGATTATGCTCATATAAAAATGCAACAAGTCTAATTTCACCTTCTTCTACTTGTGTATTTTTTCTTCGTTTACTGCCGTTCTACGTATCCAAAGAACTTCTTGTAGTTTTTTCTAATTTCTACATTTTTTATATTTGTCATTTCCGCATGGTTTTCAATCTCTGATCTGCCAGCTTTTCCATCTATTTACATCACCTAATTTACATTGAAAATATTCTGCTCCTTTTAATTTCTACTGAGCCACCCTTTGAATTTCATTTCAGTTACCCACAACTCTAGGTACTTTTGAGTTTGAATTAAACGTTAACGTCTTACTTTGGATTGTGGGGTTTCATTCCACTGCTTTACACATTGCGTTAATTCACTTCAAAAATTTCAGTAATGCTGAAGCGCGTCTCTTCAATTTCCTCTCGCTACAATCATTTCAATGACTAATGCAACTGTGATGATTAGGATCTGTGACTCCGTGAAGCGGGAACCGCGTGAAGTTGAACTGGCGCTGAGCGGTTGCGATGCATTGGCGCCTCTGATTGCTCCTAGTCAGTATGTACGCGTACAATACGAGTATCAAAGTTCGAACATGTCCGACAAGTGTTAAAAACTATAAATACTAAGTAGCTTAGCACAAAATGCTAAGTAGCTAATCACTTACATATAATTTTACATGAAAATGAAGCCGCACAGCAAAATTTCCCTGTTTTCATACGTTTTTCGAAGTTTTTTCCCTTTTTCCCTTTGAGACCCATAATTTCCCTAGAGCAGGGAAATTTCCCTGCATCTGGCAACCCTGATCTGACGTGGCGAGCCAGGCGCAGCTCCCACGTCATCTTGTCAAATCCGCCGATAGAGGTTTGGATTCGATCAAGAAGAACAAATTATTTATGTTCACGATGATAGTCGCCAGGAAACGTGAAGCACTCCCACCATTGCCCCGCTTTGTCATAAATTAGCAGCGTTTACTATTTAGGCTTGGTTTTAATGAAACCAAAGCCCTAGTCCCTTATTATGCAAGGTGTTGGGTGACTTGCAGGACTTTAGTACTGAGCAATGGCTGGATTTGCGACATAATCCCGGCAAGAAAAGAAACGGAATTTTCTTAAGAAACTTCCGTTACACAGAAACATTTACATATTAAGGTTGCCTTCCAGCAAAATCATGGTAAGGACTTTTATACATTTTATGCGCATCTAACGTTAAGTTTAGATAGTTAGGAAAGGAAATTATAAATGACCTTTCTTGATCAAATATGCCAGCTTACTACGTTGCCGGCTCGCTGCCTGCCTTTTAGGCCGGGCAGCAGACGCAGCTTCGAGTTCCTCGGACTGAGCCGAGGAGTCCGATTCAGAAGAGAAAGAAGAAGAAGAAGAGTATTGCTGACCTCTAGGGCGCTCAAGAGAAACCGAGCTACCCGCACGAGAAAATGAACTCTCGGGAGGCTCGAGACGAGGATGGAGCTCCTCATGCGAACTCCCGTCTGCACTTTCCCACCCTTCCTCTGAAGCAGTAGAAGTAATAGACAACTCCAGAGGGTATAGCAGAGAAATTTTAACGGCAGTTTCAGAGTTGTCAGCTTTAACTATTCTAACAACACGGACCTTGCCATCGCGTCCAGGCAACAGAGCGATGATACGAACTAAGGTCCAAAATGGTCTAGGTCTTACAGGATGCCGAAGTAGGACAACCTGACCCACAGATAAAATTTATTGTTAAGAGGGAGAGTTTTTAGCGGATAAGGACCGCGTAAAGAAAGAAGATATTGAGTGTACCAGAGCTCCCGGAACTTGGCAACCATCACGTCGCGCCGCTCTAGGGCTGAGAGCAAATGCTCCCGGCGCTCACCGTCTTCGGTCTCCAAGTCCGGAATCTCATCGGAAAGGATTAACGAATTAGAGGTAGGATACAGTTGAAGAAATTGTATAGGCATGATAGGCAAGATCGTGTCCCCCGTCTCAGTGTAAGAAAGAGGACGCCGATTAAGATTAAGGGTAATATCAGAAATGGCAGTAAGAAAGGTGGAATACGGATAGGTACTGCGACCGAAAAGTTTATACAAACAATCCTTAATGGATTTGAACAAGCGTTCCCAGATCGCTCCAAATTGAGGACTATAGATCGGGATAGTCTTAAATTCAATGTTAAAGGTACGAAAACGATCTTCATACAGAGAAGAAGTTAAAACCTCTGACAGAAGATCAGGAGCCGCTAAGAAAGTCCTAGCATTATCGGAATAGACTGTAGTAGGAACGCCCTTATCGTTGGTGAAACGAATAAAGGCGAAACAAAATTCTTCCAATGTCATGGAAGGCAGAATTTCAATATGAATGGCTCGGGTCTGAAAACAAGTGAATAACAAGAGGTATACCTTCTGTTTATAACCAGAAGGGTCTAATACCCAGAAATGGGCAGAAAAGTCCATTCCCGTTGTAGCGAAAGGCCTCACAAAGTTTACACGAGTATCAGGTAAAGCAGGAGGATCAGGACAGGAGAAGTGTTTAGAGTTTATCTTTTTGCAAATTGTGCACTTAGATAACACGCTACGAACAACACGCTTACAGCGTGGTATCAAATAACCGACCAGTTTGAGCTTCTGCACGGTGGTATCAACACCTTGATGGTTTAAGCATTTGTGCGTATGCAAAATTAACAGATTAGTCAAATGCGAAGAACTAGGCAACAGAGTCGGATTTCTAATGTTGTAATCCAACTCTTCAGAGGCAACAATACGGCTACTAGATCTGACTAAACCGTGAGAGTCTAGAAAAAGATTAAAGGATCTAACTAGCAGAGGCGGTCGAGGACTTTTGTTAGTCAAGGCCTCAATCTCGTCTGCGAAATGCGTTTTTTGCATAGAAGAAATGAGATACAGAAAGGCTCGCAGTTTAGCCTCACCCCCATCTGCACGCCTAAAAATAGCAACAGCTCTAAATACTTTCTCCATCGTACCCAATAGTTTGGGATATGAAGAAAATCGTCCAAGCTCCACAATCGAAGCCTGGCGTGGGGGATTAATATTAACAGCAATACATGCATCTGAAACAAATTGGTGCGGAATGCAACCCAAGTGACCCTTGGGCCACTTATCCAAGAAGGACCTTCTAACCATAAAATTTTATTCTGCAAGAACTTAGCAGCTTTAACGCCACGTGTCAGCATGTCTGCCACGTTAAACACAGTAGGAACATACTCATAGTTGAATGAGGCAGAAGTTTTACATTCTAATGTTTTACGCATATCTTCTAAGTCTTTAAGTCTATTGCTCACAAACACATTCTTTCGTGGAGGTTTGCCGCTCAATAACCAAGCTAAGGTGACTTGGGAGTCTGTCAACAAAACTACGCTCGAGACATTATAAGGGAAATTGACGTCACACAGCAGAGACACGAGACACTGATAGGCAAGGAATACGGCCAAAAGTTCAAGAAAAGGAAGAGTTCTTTGACGAGGAGGCGAAACCTTAACTTTAGAGAACAAAAGCGTACTGCGTTCTTCTTGGACCCCATAAATACAGGTACCAAAGGCGCTAGCACTAGCGTCACAAAACACTATAAGTTTAACATTTTTAGTTTCGTCTAAATTCATTCTAGGGAACTCAAAAATACTCAACTCAGAAAATTCCTGACAATAATCCCGCCAGTCCTTATGTAACTCGTCTGTAACATCTTGATCCCAGCCCAGTCTCAAAGGCGTCAACTTTCTTAAAATAAGCTTACCACGTACAGAAGAGGGAAGCAAAACCCCTAATGGGTCAAACAAAGACGCAGCTTCAGACAGTATGCTCCGACGCGTTTTACAGGAAGAATCCAAACTTTTTACGGACAGAGAAAGAAGATCAGAAGAAGAATTATAATTGTACCCCAGCACTCTGGAGTGCACTTCGGCGCTACAAAGAGCAGGGTCAATTTGCGAAAGAAGTTTAGAATTATTGGATTGCCATTTGCGCAACGGAAATCCACTCTCTTCAAATGCTCGGTTAGCGCGTTGAAAAGTGTTAAGCGCCAGCTCAGGACTATTAGTGGTAAAGACTAAGTTATCGACGTACAGCTTATTGGCCATAACGTCTCTGATTACGAGGTCAGTTAAAGTGTCAGCATGAAGTTTAAGAAGATAGTTCAGAATATAGGGAGATGCCACGAACCCGAACAACAGAGTCGTGTATCGAAAATATTGAAATTTACCGTCCTTGTAAAGGACGAAGCTAAATTGGTTACGGTCAAATTCACAGGCTAATTTTACCTGAAGAAAAGCTTTAAAAATGTCAGAGAGCATGACTATGGAGTTAGCACGAAAATACACCAAGAGACCCAACAAATTGTTCATAAGATTTGGACCTACATACGAGGCTTCGTTTAGACTTGGTAAGTTTCCTATTTTCAAAGAACAGTTAAAGACAGGGCGAATTTTAGAGGTTTCAACATGCTCACGCCCGACAGGTCGGTGAGGAATCCATTTGTGCACTCGCACGTCCAAAGTTTTGAAAGGCAAAGGTTCTATTATACCCAACTCGATTTGCTCAAGGAAAATATCATTATACTGCTTCTCAATCCCCTTACGAGCGTTATCAGCTGCAACTTTACGAGCAAGAAACCTTGCGAGCCCGAAAGTATGGGGAACTTTAGATAATAAATCTCGATTCCAAGGCAGACGAATTGAATACTTGCCTTCCGCATAAGTGACACTACTTTTGAAATCCTCTAACTCCTTGTCATACTCTTCCTCTTTCGAGGGCACCCCTATGAGCTCCAAGTCTAATAACTTATCTAGACCTGCCTGTACATCACAGCGTTCGGTAGCGTCCAACACGGAAGAACACACTTTAGGAGAGTCAAAAAAGGTCTTCAGCGTACTTCGGTAACGGTTTTGGTTTAGTTTACATTTAGATCTTTTTCTTTTAGATTTCTGTTTAGTTAAGAAAGCAGAAGAAGTAGAAGAAGAAGTTTTAATCAAACGAGTGTTAGTATCCTTGATAACAGGAGCAGATGTGCCACTATCTATTGTCTCGGTTTTAGAAGCAACAACATGAGAAAGAGAGGACTTATAACACTTAAAGTCCCCGAAAGGTAGAAACCCATTAGAAACACGCATAACCTTATAGTCGGCTACGCGTTGTAATTCAAGGACTTTAAATGCTTGAAGAGCATCGACACCTAAAATGCCGTTAACTTGAATATTATCCTCAACTATTTCCGGAAAGGAAGTGGATAGAGGAAACTTAGTTTTAAACTGAGTAATTTTAGCTTGCAGACCCTTAATCCCCATCTGCAGGTTTAAGTTCTGCATAGCAAAAACATCAAGCTCGTACTTCTCACTGTCTGGAAGCACGAGTTCAATGTTAATTTGCTTACCCCTTAACGGGACAGAAGCTCCTACAGTGTTAACAGTAAGTTTCTATAAATCAGCTGTAGAACAATCAGGGATAACAGTAGCTAAGTCGATTAGCGACTTCTGACTACCTGTGTCAATCAAGAAATTAATTCTCTTAACTACCCCGCAATACTTAGTAGAAAGCGCTACAATAGGGCACATCCGAAGACGTGCCTTTAACCGTCATGAGGAGGCGGTAGCAAGGGTAGAAAAGGCTACAAATTTGGGACACATATAGGGCTAACGTGGGTGTTAGCCTTGCATAAAGAACAAGAAAATGAAAGACCCTTAATTTTTGCAGGGCACTCAGAAATTACATGTTTGCTACTTAGACAAACTGTACATAGTAATAACTCACCAACTCGTTTTACGCGCTTTGCATGCGTATCAAATTTCTTACAAGAAAAGGACGAGTGGCCAGTAAAAATTACAAAAACGACAAACCTTAACACTGGGCACCTTATCGAGCACAGGAGAAGGTTTAGTTTTATCCCTAACTTCCGCGCGAGTAATTCCCCCCACCCTCTCATTTCGGAAGGGAAGAGATGGTTTAGTTTTATGATAATTTTTTGTTTCAAGAAGAGAAAGCACTTGATGTGCATTCTCAAACATTTCTAATGAAAAGAAACTCGCTTTGAAATAGCGAAGGAGTTCCAAGAGAAAGAAGTCAGGGAGTTTAGTTTTAATGATAGAAGAAAAAAGTAGGTTGCCAGACTTCTCGCCACAGAAGTCCAACCCCAACTTAGATAGCTCAAGTAGCCGAAACTTAACCTTAGAAAGGAAATTCCCTATTTCGGCCAAGCTCTGAACACTAGGACAGCTGATCAACTCATCAAGAGCCATAGAAATAAGTTTATCAGCATTGAGAAAATCTTGCTTGAGTAAAGCCCAAGCAGATCTGAAACTGGACTCTTCATTAGGAAGACCTACAACAAGACTGAGAGCCCTCCCTTGAAGCTGATTTTTAAGAAAGATAAATTTTTGCCCCTCACTCATACTAGGATAAGCTTGAAGGGCATTAAGAAAAGACTCTTGAAAATGAAGGGAAGCAAAAGGACATCCCTCAATGTCGCTAAACTTCTTTAACGTCAACTGAGGGGCTCTAAAGATATTCAAAGGAACATCAGAAACTGAAACCTTAGAAGGTTCAGAAGTAGAAATGGTATTACTTAAGTTAGACACCTGGGAAGTAGGAATTGAATTCTTTATTTCAGACAAAAGTTCTATCACCTGCACCTCATACTCGGCACGCCTATTAAGTTCCTCATCAGTCACTTCGTTTACATCAGAAGGTATAGTAGAGGATAGTTGTCTATTGGCCTGTAGAAGGCCACTCAACTGAGGAACGGCTTCCACACGAAAAGATAGGTCACAACCAGGAGACAGAGCTTTCTTCCGAATAGCAGTTATACTGCATTTCAAGCCCCGCATTTTTATGCCTAGGGCTGAAGCATTATTATTTCACACATTTTATAAGAAATACAATTATCAGGCTTATCAGGAAAACTTTTATCTAAAATATAGGTCTACACTTATCAAGTGGACAGATTACATCCCATTAGAAAGCCTAGAAAAATACTAATGACACATAGAAATATACAAAAAATTCAATTACCCCACCAAGCACTTTTAAGTTTCACAACATTATTTTTTGTTTACACATACACTTTACACAAGTTTCAAAATTTTTAGCCTTAAATATCTCAGGCTTACACAAATTAATGAGAGTGAACCTAAAACGTTTAGGCAAGGTAAACAAAGGCTAGTACCTTTAAATGTAAGGCTAGCAACGCAACTACCTTGCCCAAAAAATACAATAAAGGTAACACTCAAAACAACTTAATTCTAGTGAGATCCAACAGCCGAACCCCGGCTATCCGGACAGCACAGCTATATCGATTTAATGTAAAAAAAATATTTGGTTTTTATTAGTTTATAATGAAGAAAATTTATTAAAGAAGGAAATGAAAATTTACAAGATAAAGAAAACAAAATAGGTACCAGGATTTTATCCTGTCGAACTCCAGCCAAGCTCTAACGTCAAGAGCACGAAGAAAGCCGGCTGAATTGACTTTTTTAATTAAAACTGCTATTAGCAGTGTTGAGAGAATTTATTTCTTTAAGTGAAAAGAGATATTAATTTAAGAAAAAAGCTAATAAAGTTTATCTTTGAAAAAGTGTGAAGATAATTGTCTTTCAAAAATGGATGAATAATTATTCTCGAAAGAAGAAGTCAAAGTTTAGCTTCAAATAAAGAATTCAAAAAATTATCCTCGAATAAAGTAGTCGAAGATTAACCTCAAACAAAGAAGTCCGAAATTCTCCTCGAATTAAGAAGAAAGATTATCCCCGAATAAAGTAGTCGAAGATTAACCTCGAACAAAGAAGTCCGAAATTCTCCTCGAATTAAGAAGAAAAATTATCTTCGAATAAAGTACTATGTCCCGCCGTCCGACCAACGGCGAAACTTCCAGCAAAAGCTAGCTCAGAAAGACATAGTCTTGTCAACCGGCCTTAAGAAGGTCAGGGAACACTGCAAATAAACGCTTAATCAAGACAAAGGGAACAAAAAATAGGAGGCTCACCTTAAGATCTTCGAAGGTAATGTCTCAGGTGACACCTTCTTCAATATAGCCGGCTGTCCAGGGCGAGAGGCCCGTAGAAGCAGGGTCGGGACCGGTCAGTCAGAGCGCACATAAGCACGTGCGCGCACGACCGAGGCTGGTTGGAATCTGACGTGGCGAGCCAGGCGCAGCTCCCACGTCATCTTGTCAAATCCGCCGATAGAGGTTTGGATTCGATCAAGAAGAACAAATTATTTATGTTCACGATGATAGTCGCCAGGAAACGTGAAGCACTCCCACCATTGCCCCGCTTTGTCATAAATTAGCAGCGTTTACTATTTAGGCTTGGTTTTAATGAAACCAAAGCCCTAGTCCCTTATTATGCAAGGTGTTGGGTGACTTGCAGGACTTTAGTACTGAGCAATGGCTGGATTTGCGACAAGATCTAACACCGTGTGATTATTTTCTATCGGGACACTTTTAAGCGCAAGTGTATTCTGGTCCCCTCAAAACACTGAAAAAATGAAAAAACTAATCACTAACGAATTCAATGTACGAAAAAATAATCGACAGTTAATCAAACGTGTTACTTCGTGGATGCACTCAGGAGCTCTACAGTGCGTGGACAGAAATGGACGACACGTGGAAGGAATCAGAGATTAAAATCCGTTCACGATGTTTTTAATAAAACGATTTAGTTCATAGTAGTTGAAGGCGCCACACTCCTTCGTTTGGCATCACCGGCCTTGGTTATTCATAAACTCTATTTCACTGAACACAAATCAACAAGAGCACATTCAGGCTGAAACAATAGTCATTAATTCACAGTTTTGTTTTCCACTGGTCGACATCACAGTGAAACGGGTAATAGTAATTAGCAGAACAATGTGAAGGCTACAGAACGGCTATAAGTTGAAAAAAATTTGAGATTTTTTCCAAAAATAATGGAAATATATATGAGTAAACTAATGCAATTAATTTCTTAGTTCCTACACTCATAAGAAATCTGATATTATAATTGATTTTAGAATATTCAAAGTCACAGTTCATAGAAAATATGAAAGTAAATGAACCTTGCGAATAATCACAGAATATAGTCACCATTTTACAAATCACTCCGGCAAAAACTAACGATCAAATAATCCTTGCATATAACGGACACGAGTGTTCTGCTTCTTAACCTGAGTCAAAATTAAGAACTGCGGCAACTTAAGGTTGCCGCAGTTGTAAGGACTTATTTTCCCAAACTTAAAAAAGTTCAATTTTGGCGTGTACACTTTCTGGTTTGAGTTTCCTGCACAAACATGTTTCTGACAGCCTTCAGCAGAGTGGTGCCAATTAATGTTTTTGAAGATATTCCATCAAAACGTATGGCATTTGTTGAAAACTGTTCAACGAAGAATATAGTCAAACAGAATGGAAATGCAGCGAATAGTCTTTAAATTATGATGTAATAAATCCATTTAATGGTTCGTTTTTCGTGGGACACCAAGTAGGGAGAAGGTAATGGGAAATATTCATCATCATGCTGCAGATATTCAAAATTTTGGTTCTCAATAAACTGCGCTTGATTAATTTCCGGTTATTCAACAAAAAAATGTCAGCTAGAGGGAAAATATCAGCATAAATTTAGAAGTGAAAAATTACGTATGGATGAATCTTTGCCAAATAATATGTGTTTAACAAGGGAAAATACACAACATGAATGAAATTTCCGTTCTCACGAAGAATTGACGCTCACGGTATAAACATGAGTATATATGATGCCAACACTTATGTTCCAACACAATTACTGAAAATGACGTTGCTGTGCAGTGAATCGAAACACACCCGTGCAAATTCCTTTCCAAAAAACTCAATTTACACCACGAATTTTTCAGAGGAGTTGAAGTCTGAGGATTGGCTTAGCCAATAGAGTTGTTCTTCATAGTGATCTTAGAGCCATTTCCGGGCACATTTTGCTGCGTGCAAAACGTCTAATCTTACCGGAAAATCCCATTTACTGGCAGCTCCGATTTTTCCGCTGAAACCTGCAGGTTTTAGTTCGAAATATCTTGGTATAGTTTTGCTTACATTCTACCGTCTATTATTTGCATATTGCCGGTACGTTTGAGGAAAAACAAATCCAGACCATGATTCTACTTCTGTCAACCTTACTTTTGAAAATAGAACCTGCATTCTTCGGCACGAAGGTAGTACTTTCATTCCTCCATGCATAATTTCGTGAATTGCGACGAAATAATTCAGTTTTGTTCTCATCTGTATATTGATCACATACCTAGAATATTTCAAACATATATTTATATCCTCGATCAAATTTAAACCAGGCATCCCTATGTCATTTTAACAGTAATAATGTTTTCCATTGAAAGCGTGATTTCAGTTGATCTCAATAGTGTTTATTGCTTGGAACGCAAAGTGAAAAAATTGTGACTAATGCTTACAAATCGTATTGCAACTCAGCGTGCGATAGTTCCATTTTTTTTTTAAACTTTGTGGTGCACTTTCCTCAAAGGCTTTAAAGATAACTACAGCAGTGCTGCACCAGATCTTCTAATGTTTCCCGCAATTCCTTGACTCCTTTAACTAAAAACAATTGGAGCAATGGTGGTATTCGGAACTTCAAGTATTTTTAATATCTTCGTGGTGGTCTTACCTGCTTCATATTTATTAATTTAATTTTTTTCTCTGTTTCAAAGTTCCTTACTTTAAGCCATTATTTTATCGCGCTCTGTGATGTTTCAGTATACAGCATATTGGCTGATGAGCAAAGTTCAATAGACAGCTAAAATCCGCTACTGAAAGCATTGCAGGAACAATCTTGAAAGTTCTGTAGAAAAACGCTATCGCTAATGAGCAATTCAAGCTTTCTATCCCTGCAAACATATTTTGTACAGATTGCTTTAACCTCCCTAATATGTGAAAAATTGTGTACTGTTTTTTTATAGTTATATTGTTTGATTATTTTCCATATACCGCTTTTATGCTTTTTGTTATAAGCGTTTGATAATTAGGTTTGCTTTAGTTTCTCAGAAATTTATTTCGGGAAGATTTTCATGGCGTACGTATATTCATTTCCTACTCGTGTATATTTAAAAAATAATTTATAACAGCTTGAACAAATGAACTCACTCGCAGGAGAACGTCATAAATTTACAATGAACTTTTCAAACGATTTTAATCTGATTAATAAGTTAGGAAACATTTTTTAACTAACTGTATTTTTCTTAACATCAGAGAATTGGTACTGACAAGCTTCCTCCATGCGCAGTTCTGGCTGGAAGTGGATTAGTTGCGCTGAGTGGTCATGCGCACATGGTGCGACGCAACTGAACTGCGCGCCGATTCATTTTCCACGAGATAGGCAATAAGTAATACGTTTCCGATCTCACAAAACGCAGTCTTCAACAAGAAAACACGCGCACAAGAAATAAGAACTTCAGCAAGTGAATGGCAGTGACAAAGAACTGGAAACAATAATTTTAAACTTTGAGACACAAATGAAAAAAAGGTTGCTAACACACTTATTTAAGTATGTTTTCACAAATTAAATAGTCAAACATTTATTTAAATAAATAGTTTTTTTTCATCCTCGTGAAACGAATTCGTGACGTATATTAGTTTTTTTGCTGTCAGAGAAACAATAACGGCTACACTAAAAATACAGTTTCAGTCGTCGAAACAATACTGAAACGTGAGAATTTAAGTTTTTAGTGCCAGCACTTCAAATTTTCAAATGTATTTATATCAACAGCTAGCTCCTAAGGTGCAGAAGCTATAAAATTTTAGAGTACAAATGAACCAGGAAGTTACATAAAGATACTTGAAACTACTCACTGACACATTCCAGTTATGCCTACTTTGCCTGAGATTGCAGCCACAAAATAAAAATGAGCAAAAGTTTACTGTACAATTTACAGAATTTTCTCAAAATATGTATCAATTTCCAAGGCACCATTCATGCACCTGTTCCGATATAATAAAACTTTACTAAATTCGAGAAAAAATTTACCAAAATTTTTTGAATTTGGAGCACCTGACAAGAATGACAAAGCTTAAATGGGTTTTCATTTTTCAATGAATAATATCGTCGAATTAGATTTCCCAATTGAAAACAACCAACTAAACAGCGTTGCTTCTAAGTCAAAGATATATCGGTTATGGTAGCTGATTGAGTGACTGAGATTTCAATGTCTTTGCCTGATAAGCTGCCCTCTCTAATATAGCGGCAGGATGTCTCTCTGCTTATACTGTTAATAGCAAAATAATGAAATACATTAGGAATAAAATCATACCACTGTTGACTTGAACTATAATGGAAATGAAGCTTTTTTACGCTCACCAAAAAGTTGAGAAAATTATATCATTTATCCACTGTAAGTGCCTCATGATTTTTAGAATGAATTAAGATTCAATCAGGAATAATTCAAGTTCGAATACAAATAATTAAATGAGTTATTTAACACGTATTACCTAAATGCAATATACATTTTGATAATGAATAATCAAGCCCTCAAGCCAGCAAGATCTTCAGAAACGACAAGTTAAACTGTTGCGTGTAGATACATTGCAATCCAGTAAAATATAATTTGAAATAGTGAAAGTCACGACCTGAATGTTTTTTCTATAAGCAAAAGTTACAAACTGTGGGCACATTGAACTGAAGGCAATGTTGAGTAAATTTTTATTACCTCATAGGAATTATTAAAACTATTATCAGGCCCGGTAAAAATGACAAAAATATTCATTTCCCCTATCCTGTAACGTAAAAAACTAACGCTTCATTGACAACTGATATGTAGAACTTACTTGCTTCTGTTACACGCATGAAGATGAACTCAAACTCTTCATATGATCCGGTAAACTGTTTAGTGTGATGCATCTCAGGGTGTGATGGATTAACTCTATTGCGTTCTTGGAGTCTCGATTTTCGGAATTGTTACGGTTCGTGATGACTCTATCTGCATTTGCAAATAAACGTACATGCCTGACAAAAGTGACGAATAATGTTAGTAGTCACATGCATACAAATGTGCCTTGAAACTGAGCAGTAATTTTTTCGCAAAAAAAAATTAGAAGTTGATCAATGACATTCGCTTGTTATGCGGATTCATTCTCGTTTGAACAATATCGAATGCAAGATTTAGCTAAAGTGAGCCACACGAGTTCTCAAACTTTCGCATTTTTCTATATTTTCCTCCGGAATCCGGAAATATAATACGTCCCAGTCAGAAATTATGGTATGCAGCAACGATGATTATGGTCGAGATCTTCGGTTGTTTATTATCGAAATATCCTCCATATTCAACTATTTATGGGGTGCATTATGGTAGGGATATGTCCGCTTTTCGCGACCATGACCAACCATAATACCCTTCCATAAAAAAACAATATCAACCTTTCAGGGTCTGGCTCCACAACCATGTTCAACCATAGTGAACCGTATAAAACACCATTCACAACCATAATCGACTGTGATTATGGTAGAATATAGTTGTATAGTTCTATTAGCTGAAAATAGTTGTTTATAGTGGTGTACGGTAATGTTAACAGTTAAATAAAGTTGATCATGGTGGAATATAGTTGTATTGTTAGCAGCTAACGATACAACTATATTCTACCATGATCAACTTTATTTAACTGTTAACATTACCATACACCACTAAAAACAACTATATTCAACTAATGATTCATTAGATGATTATAGTTGTTCTTAGTGGTATATCCTAATCTTCAGAGCTTCTCAAAACAAATGTCAATGAAAGATTTTTTAATTGCAATATTTATTGTATATATTTGCTGGAACGAGTTGAAGAAAAAATATTTTTTTTAGCGAAACTCAGTAAGGTTTCGAAATAATCAAAGAAATTGCAAATAACCGTGACGAACAAAGAACTAAGCACATTCCGATGAGGATCATTAGTAAGATCTGGACTGTATGAGTACACAACATAACAAATCGTTAATATCGCAAAAAGAAACGTTATTATCGTATTTAAATCAAACTAAACCTATGAAAGTAAAAAATACTTTCCGCAGAGAAAAACTCAAGTAACATGAACAGTTTGTCTATCATGAAAAAATTACAACGCGGTTGAGTGACCAATGAACGAGCTCACAATTCAATTAAAAAATAAAAAAAGAGGGGCGAGTGTTTTTTAACTTCAAATTCAAAAAAAAAAAACTTTAGCATTTATCTTCATTGTCGAGACGAATCTACTGATATATCATTCGACAATTCTCAGGAATGAAGTCTAAATTAGTAATCTAAAATATATCAAAAAGTAACTGTAGGGGGTCCCTAATTCAAACTTCTAAGGTCGGCAACAGTTCATTTATTGACATTGACGAAACCAAGCGAATGAGACTACTTTCGACGATATCGACTCAAAACTGTGGCCGAAATTAGAAAATATAAGATTACTGACGGAAAGACATAAATAATTAATGTATAACATAAGATACGCCAAGAAATTTGAACCCCACTTCTCTACGACCACTTCTTATGGGTCATGTCCGATTACTACATGGTACCCTCACGTGAGGGAAACCATAACAAGATAATCCTTTTCAACATGCACTCGGGGAAAAGCATTTGTAAAGTCCCAGGCAAAGCAAAAACTAGACGCGCAGTCAAGTGGGACTGCAGATGGGTCCAATTTCTAGTGAAACTGGAATAGCTTGTGGCTCAAATTTTGAACACAAAAATCGTGATTTTTAAAACGAAATTCACATTGCAACTACAGTCACCATGTCTAAAAAACGAGTTTCACACCAATCTAACCAAAAATGGAGAAATTAGCCGAAACATAGATGGTTATCCGTAATAATGAATGAATAATAATGAACAGGAACTCTTAGCATAATAATGAATAGGAACTCGTAGAATACATGTAACGATCACTTAAGCAACATAAACATTTTATTCCTCTTTACCTGTTAGCAAAACTAGAACACTTATAATTATTAGAAGAGGGGAGCTGTAGCCAAGATGTTGCAGAATCATCAGACGGGCAGCTTGTTGAAGGGTTCAGTTGAAGGTCCAGCTGATGCTTCTGCTGCGTTCTGCGCGCAGCTCATCATAGTGTCAGTTGAAGGCCCAGCTGAAGCTTCTGCTGCGTTCTGTGCGCAGCTCATCATAGTGTCAGTTGAAGGCCCAGCTGATGCTTCTGCTGCGTTCTGCACATTTCCTGCACTAAAAAAGGTTGCGATTTAGAATCCTAAAATTTTGTGAGCTTTACCATCACTAGAAAAAACTTACATACGTTACGTCTCATTTTGATAAATGGTAAAATCTAGTTTTACTTTCCTTTTGACGTTTTAAAGTCGATTAGTAGTCACGATATTTTCTATTCTAGTTGAGAACATCAAAACTCACGTTATGCAAGCCAATGCAGCGGAGCGTGAGCGGCCACCATCCCAATCGGGAACCGATTTCAGAACTGTCGCCACTGTAGCGCTGAAGTCCTTGAAAGCCAGAGGAGGGTAGCAGAATTTCCAGGCATCTGTTGAAATTAAAATTGAGATTTTATAAGACTTCGGACTGTCTAAATGAACATAAAAATCATTGCTATATTTCATTCAGCCCTGACTACTTTCTTCTTGAACTTTTTTCTAGTTTGAACTTCCTTCTTAACTGGCTGTTTCTATGCGCTTGGTATCCTGTTTGATAACACATACATGTTGACATTCGAGAATGTTCTGTGCGAGGCACATCTCGTGGATAGAATCCCCTTTTACTTTTCCATACTAGATGGTCTTCATTATTCCTTCTCTTGATTTGGCTAGGGAGGCTTAAACTGAGAGAATAATAATAATAATAATAATAATTATAATAATAATAATAAAGTTGGGTTCTTGAAGGAGCAAGGCATAGGCCTAATTATCTAAACGGAACCAAGATAGAAACGTATCCTAAGCCAGGGGCTTGTAAAGAAGCTACAATTCAAAGATGTAATGTACGTGACACAGTGGAGAAAACTTAAAAAGCCTACCCAACTGAAAGAGAACAATCCAGCTGCAAGTTAACACCTATACTGCAAGGCTCGCTGTACTGGGCCCTGTCGGAGAACCCAGGAACCGGGCATTCCTGAAGACCTCGCAAAAAAATTGAAAGCTCAAGTCCCTTTGGGGAATGGTTTTGAAGCAATGGTAAAATTTACATTATCAGATAAAATCTCCTCTAGCTCTTTTTGAAATGGGAGGTAATGAAATTTTATTTTGCTTTTCATGCTCAAAAAATTGGTCTCGTAGAAAGTCTTAAATACAATATTGAAGGAATTAAGGGACATTTAGGTCAGTTTCACTGCAAATTTTTCAAAATTAAAACATTTAGAAGATGACATGAATGACCTATGGTCATACCATAACATAATTTCCCAGCTTGATGATCTCTGAAGCTGATTTTTGTAGGCTTTCTGGAAGGTCCCAGTCCTGTCCAGCTGAAGGATAGCGCCAGTTTTTTTGACAGAAGCCTTCGAATAATGCGGCGAACTGTGTCACTGGATGACCTGCCTTGAAGTTCCTTCAGAGCATCAAGCTGAAAATAAAAAACATGATTGAATTGGTTTCTAAAATATTTACATCTGAAAAGTTATCCATTAAAATATTACTTGATGTAGCAGTAAATAGTGAAGATAGTTCATAAGGAAATTAAAAACATTCAGAAAGACAGAAAATTCAAACTAAAATTCACGGCACTACATGTTATCATAAATGAATGACATTACTACATTGACTGTATGTGAAAGACTAAATTTCTATTCTGAATGATACCAAGTAACAGAGAGTGGTATAAAGATTAAAATAATGAAATTTATTGTGATGTGTCATGTTGTTTAAATGACATGAAGCAAAGTAGTACATTATGAAACTTTATCAAAAACAATTAAATACACTGATCTATTTGATCTGTCAATCAATGCACAGCAAGGTGACAACTGATATTTCATTTTCAAATGTTACAACTTTTTACTACCTGCAACGGCAAAAAAATTACTACCTTTTTTTACACAATGAATGTTGTCTAAATGTCCAGATGTAAGTAATCGGCCTATCATGAGTAATTTGAATCAATAATATACGCAATACCAAAGGTTCAAAAAAGATTAGATTAGATTAGTCGTTAGTTTTAGCCTCCCTACCCGCAGCAACAAATGCGATCCAAAGAGAGGAAGGAAGAAGGCACCATTTAGTATGGAGTAAAGGGAACGTGGAATCTATGCAGAAAGGGCACAGAAACAGTAAGATGAGAAAGAAGTTCATGAAATATGATGAAAGTTGAAGAAGAAAGTCGGAGGTGCTGAAAACCAGGACAGTAGTGAACCGAAAATGGTGGGTCTTAACCTAACAAAAAACATTTTATTTCAACAGAAAGGAGGCCCACCCAACTCGCAGCTCGGGCCCTCACATTGTTCCCCTGGGAGCGCCAATTCCCATAGAAAAAATAGTTGCATCCCCCTGAGGGGAACGCTAATTGAAAATAATTTTAATTCTGTTTTTTTGGGAATAAAATACTTTAAGTTTTGAGTATCAACTGCACAAAAAGAACAATTATACCAACTATGCTATATATCTTACGGGCAACTGCATCCACTAACGATAAAATTCAATAAAATGTAATAGTTATTTAGTGATAAGTGCACCTACCTATTTGAATATTTTGGCTAGTTGTAATGTTTATTCATAAAATTTAAAAGAAAAAGTTCACAAGATGTTTTACATTTAAAAGTATTGTAATTTGTAACAGAAAATATGAATTATTTTACTTGACAAACATATTTAAATCAAAGCCACTTGATATGCTTCCACAAGAAAATATGTAGCTATGCTATTTCATTTTTCCTTGAGATCGTATAATGCATATTTGATACGTAAAAATAAAAGATGTTAAATGTCGACCTCATAATCATAAATGCACAATTTTTAAATCCTTATTGAATTTCAGTACTAGTCCCTGCTATCTCATGTTCCTAAGCTTTTATCTCAATGAAAGTGCGCAGTAATACAAGTGTTTTCAACAATGCATCGCCACTGGTATTACATGTTTTAAATTTATTTTTATACGATTTATGAAACCTCGGTTACCGCATCAAGGCGAGAGCCGTTTTATTGTTTTCTCTCAATAATGTGTTAATGATAAAATGGCTCAAATGAAACTTCCATCATAAAACAATTAGATAACTTTCAGTTCAGACGAAATGAGAAGAAAAAATGAACTGTTTTTAGTGTTCGCAAAAATTTTGAAATTTTTTTCTATTTTGTGTGCTCCAATCCTAAAATTACACCCCACCTGTACAGGAATGTTTCCCCCAAATCAAGGCAAATTTCTGATTTTGGGAAAAATAAAGTAAAAAAAATCTTTATACGCTATATAAATTTGTAACATTACTTTAAAATTTCAGAGAATTATTCCACTTAACAATTTTTTTACTACCCTGAGGCAAATTTTACTAGTTTTTACTACTTCCTAAATTTTACTACTTTTTACTACTTTCTAAATTTTACTACTTTATACTACTTTACTACCTAGTAGACACCCTGCACAGAAGAAATATGTTTCGAGTTCACCGCGCACAATACAGATCTGGAAGTGATTTAAGAGTAAATTGTGGTATGATCATATCTCATACCTTAGGAACTGTTTTTCATATCAATTAACTTACGAGTGTTGGAGTCTGAAGTAGGACGTCCAGTTGATCTAGAGTCTCAGCTGGTGGAGGTAGCCCTGTGCTACGTGATAAGTGCTCCTTCGCAGCTGCTTGGGACAATTTGTCCTGATGAAGCATGAAAAGAATCTTGTCCAATTTCTTAGAATTTTCTTCCTGAACTTTTTTCAGTTGTGACAACTCAACTGATAATTCCTGGCCATCAAGAGCCTTTTTACACCTGCTCAAACATATCGGCATTAGAAGTCACGTATAGCATTTGTATTTTTGTTGAAACACGGGATAACTAGACCCGCAGTCAACTGAAACTGCAGATGGGTTTCATTTCACGTGGAACTGGAATAGTTCGAAGTTAGAATGGTGAGCAAAAATGGTGACATGTCAATATAAATCCAAAATTCAAATTGCAACTACAGTTTCCATATTTGGAATAGCAAGAGAAATCAGTACTATCTTTATTGATGAAATAGGAATAAAATTACAAAGTAGATGAACGCAAAACTATTTTTTTAATTATGGATGGGTAGGAAGATGAGTTCCCATTCAAAATTTAAGAGTAAGGGATGGTCAAATTCATAAATTGTCACCATTCATTTTTAGAAATTGACAGGATAAATTGATTTATACCACTTACGGCAAAATCATAGCAAAACTGGGGAATTTAAATTTTTGGGGGTGAGAATAGGGCTAACTCAAATTTGAAAATTTTTTCAAACAGCCAAGATGAGGCACAATGAATTGATATCATTTTTGATGGAGCTAAATCAAAATTATGGACAGAAAAATCAGCTACAACCACCCTGTCGGGAATGTCAAGACACATCGATTAAAACAACTGTCGATGAGACCAGAGTACAACTGTGGAGTGAATTAATAAAAAAGAGCGTTACATTTGACAGACGGATAAACAGACAATAAAAAACAGCCAAACCCAAACAGAAGAACCTAAAAAATCAGGCAAAATCTAAATGGTTCATACATAGCGGGGACCCCTAATAATTTCAAGCATGATTACCAATGATTATGCAGATAGAAATGCAACTAATGTACATTGATGTAATCCATGCAAAATATATAGGTAGCTAGCTGTTACCTCTTTTCAGACGGCATGGCATTGCAGCGAGGAAGAAGCGGCGACGGTGCACGTATTCTACTGCGAATCTCCTCTGTAGATGAAGCGCAGTCTGTGCTGGTGTATCCGTCAGTTTCTGAAGCTGCATACAGCTTCTTCTCACATCCAGCAAACGTTTCTGTGAAATAAAACGACAGTTAAATTTTCTCTGATAAACACAAATGTGTGTACTAAATACTCGAAGCGTTTGAAGAGCCTGCTCCTGATAGACCTGACGGCCTGTCCCAGTTGCCGCTCACCTTCTGACACAACAATATTCTGACAAGATTATGAACAATAGTTGAAATTTTGAGAGGTTTATGGGCAAGATGATTGGTAAGTTTAGAATCTTGGGGCCCCTACAGGTTTTTATGTGAATGACTTGAGTCGCCTCAAGGGCCAATTGCAAAGTTTTGTCAAAGTCCTTGCAACTGTGTCCTGTAGTTTACCTACAGGCCTTTTTTCTTTCTTTTTTTTCCTTTTTTCTTGCCTTTTTCTTTCTTTCATTGATAATAAATAATATCACTGAGGTATTTCAATAATAATACATTAGTTGTTATTTGTTTATACGTTCAGAATTATGCACAGTAATTAATTTATTTGATAAACCTAGAGATGTGACTAAAAAAAAACCATGCCGTTTTTTTTTTAAAAACACGTTTTTTTACAAAAAAAACCGTGGCCAAAAAAATGTGCATATTTTGTTTTTTTTTAATATTTTGTCTTAAAATAACTCGGCAAGAAAAAGAACCACATTACATTATGTGTTTTCATGTCAGATTATAAAATAAAACAACATACTTCTTAATTGGTGGTTTTCCATGGTTTTATGAAATTTTTCATTTTCTGAGGTTTCATGCTTTGATATTTCATTTATTTTACAATACATGTGAATGACCTTCAAGTCCCAAAATGGTGTGTTATAATAACATATCTTTACTTATGGTCATTGATAGGGATGTGACTAAAAAACCATGCTGTTTAAAAAAAAACATGTTTATACAAAAATTATGAATAAAAAACATGGATAATAATATATTTATGTGACCTTAAAAATCCAATGCTGTTTTTTTTTAAACATTGTTTTTTAACCAAAAAATCTTGACTAAAAAAAACATGGCTATTATATTTTATGGGACCAAAAAATTTTTTTTTTTTTAAACATTTAAAAAAATCATGACTAAAAAAACACGGATGTAAATATCAGGAAAGTTATTTTTCTTTAATCGAATTGTCTTTAGAAACTTATAAACAAAGAATGCTGTTAATATTGAAATCAGGTTTATTAGAACTGTACTAGGTCATAGAATAAAGTATCTACAAAGAATCTATTTACTCCATAAAACCTTTTGGAGACCAGCTCCATCCTCAGTCATTCAGTAAAATTTGGTGAAATGGACAATGAATTTTCACTGTTCCTTTGAAAAACATTTGACTGAATGACTTACTGAGGATGGAGCTAGTCTCCGAAAGGTTTTATAGAGTGAATAGATTCTTTTTGGATATTTTATTCTAAGACCTGGTATGATTCTAATGGATATTAATATATCTTATGTGACCAAAAAATCCATGCTATTTTTTGAATGTTTTTGTTACAAAAAAGTCATGACTTAAAAACACGGGTATTAATATACTTTATTTTACCATAAACAACCATGCTGTTTTTTTTAAACATCTTTTTACAGAAAAATCATGATAAAAAAATGTGGATATCAATATATTTTATGTGCCAAAAAACCATGCTGGTTTTTTTTAAATCATGTTTTCTTTACCAAAAAATCATGACATAAAAACATGGATATTAACGACTTTTTGTGAAAAAAACATGGTTTTTAAAATGTCATGTTTTTTTGGTCAGATTAAATTTAATAACACTCCTGTTTTTTGTAAAAAAATATTTTTTTCAAAAAGCATGGTTTTTTTGGTCACCTAAAATAAATTAATATCCATGTTTTTTTTACAGATTAGATTAGTCATTAGTTTAAGCCTCCCTGCCCAGCAACAAATGCGATCCAAAGAGAGGAAGGAAGATTATGAAACAAGATCAAAGTTGAAGAAGACAGTATTAGGTGCTGAAAAACAGGACAGCAGTGAATCGAAAAAAGGTGGTCCTCAACATAACAAAAGCATTTCATTTTAACAAAAAGGAGGCCTACCTAACTCTCAGCTTGGGCCCTCACATTGTCCTCCTGGGAGCGCTAGTTCCCATAGATACAATAGTTGTATCCCCCTGAGGGGGTGTTTTTTTTACAAAAAAGTCGTGACCAAAAAATGAATCATAACTTTTTAATGAAAAAACATGTTTAAAATAAAACAATGATTTTTTTAGCAACATAAAATATGTTAATATCCATGATTTTAAGAATTTTTTTATGAAAAATGCATAAATTAAAACAGCATGGTTTTTTTGGTCGCATAAAATATATTCATATCCAGGTTTTCTTATACATCATTGTTTGTAAAAAAAACAATTTTTAAAAAACACCATTTTAGGTCTCATAATTATATTCATGTTTTTTAGTCATGATTTTTTGGGACAAAAACATTTTTTTGGTCTCATAAATATATTCATGTTTTTTCAGTCAGGATTTTTTAGTAAAAAACATGTTTTTTTTAAAACTGCATGGGGCTTTTTAGGTCACATAAAATATATTGTTTTTTAGTTATGATTCTTTGTAAAAAAAACAGCATGGTTATATTTGGTACCAGAAAATATATTAACATTCATTTTTATTAGTCAGAATTTTTTGTAAAAAAAACATGTTTTTAAAAAAACTAAAATATATTAATATCTATGGTTTTTAGTCATTTTTTTGTAATGAAAACATAAAAAAGAAACCATACAGTAAAAGTGGTGGCAGATAACCCACAATTACCTAGAGGAGTCTAAGAGGTACAGCAGGAGCCACAGAACTTATATTGATGGAGTCAAAATTCAGAGCTTATTATCTGTGCGAGCGAACATGCCTCCCTACCCCTGTGCTCAGGGGTCTGATAAGCGGTGAGCTCTTTAGGGCCCGCGCATTTGGTCCGCATCCCTACCTGTACAACATCGTACCAGTAAATGTCGCAGTTCTCCATTGTTATCTCTGCATATATCTCTGCCTGCATATATCTCTGCCTGCATATATCTCTGCCTGCATATATCTCTGCTATGTCTGATTTTTTTGGTCACATAAAAATAAAATCAGACTTAGTAGAGATAGTAAGCTTTGAATTTTGACTGCATCAATATAAGTTCTGTGGCTCCTGCTGTTCCTCTTAGACGCCTCTAGGTAATTGTGGGTTATCTGCCACCACTTTTACTGTATGCTTTCTTTTTGATGTTTTTATAACAATAAAATGACTAAAAAACATGGATATTGATATATTTTAGGTGCCCAAAAAAAAAACAGACATATACTTAACAAAATTTAGGTGAGCAAAAAAAAACAAAAAAAAAAAACAAAAAAAAACACATAAAAAACACGTTTTTTTTAAAAAAACGCAATCAAATAAAACCGTTTTTTTTGCATCACTAGATAAACCCCAATGAAAAAACAAGTAAAAACAACAAAAACTGATGAAAAACAAACAAAAACGAATAAAACACATTTTTCATTAGAATAGAAACCAAAAACATGAAAAACATGTTTTCTAGAACTTTACTCATAACCCATGGGATAGTTACATTATGCATATCGTCAGTGGTATAATTTTGAAATTGGCACTCCATAAATATAAAAATCACTCAGGTCTATGAATGTGCAAAAAAGTTATTAAACACAACTTACTTGAATGTGTCAGTAGTTTAATTGGGATAAGTTCCCAGCTGTCATCTGCTGCAAGTCCTCGAGGTGCGCGCAGTCTTACTTCTTGAACATCATTATTTTTTGGCCAGAGACACTTCGTCATTTTTTTCTTGAGCCACTCTCGAGGCACGACTTCATGACTATTGTCAGAAAACTGTATGCCACAGAATTTTTTTACATTTTTCTTGTCTATGTTCATGACTGTACTTATAGCTAGGAACTAAATATACTTAAGTGAACAGTTTTGCTCAAGTGCTGTGTATGAGAACCTGTGCAAGAAAATCATTTTTATAAGGAAAAATTACCATTTTTGATGCAATATCATCTAAAGATATCCAAGTTGCATCATTTATTAAATTAGTTAGTTTGAAAATTCCAATTTTTGATGAAGGGAAAGGGTCAGTGAAAAAATCAAGTTTGTGTAGAAAATGAGTAAACAGTAATGTTATATTATTTTCAAGTTTGTGGATTTCAATGACAAATCCAATTCGACCATCTGCCAATTGTACACAACTGTTTCTTTCCGAGTGAGATTTTATTTTCAGGCACAAATTGTTTTTAATTTTCAACTTTTTGTAGCACTTTTCATTTTGAGTTTTCCCACGGCACTCTTTGTTGGATATTTTGCAACAGTTTACACATTCCTTTTCAGTCTGTTGTTTCCAGTTGAAGTTAGTATGAGCAACATGTTTGGAGATTTGACTCAGGGGTTTAAAACCAGACCTTACAGCACCTTTTATGTGAGTGCCTAAGTATGTTTCAAACGGAAAGGTAGATATATTTTCGAGTTTGCCAAATCTAATATAATCTTGTGGAAGATGAATCATGGCATGAACATTATAACTGATAAAACCTCTCCCAAATAAACTTGTTGTTTTCTGAATAAATGCATGGAGAAGATTTTTAATCACGTCAACATTTTTTTGTTGATCATCAAGTAAAAGTAATTTCATGGCCAGAGAAAAATGTAAGAAACTATTGTACACCTCCTTACTCACAATTTTGGAGCTGCGTAAAACAAGTATTCCACAATATAAAAGAAATGTTCGAAATTCTGTTGCTTTCCAATGCACCATTTTTTCAATTCCCCCTTCTAATTTTCTTGAGAAATCATCTGGCAAATACACGGAACATTGAAGTAGCTTTTCATTGAACTTTAATTTGGCTTGTGAACTCATATGCATTTTCTTTTGATTGGCTCTGCTGCTCTTGAGTCTGCTCAAGAATCTTTTCATAGTCCCAAGTAGACAACAGTGCATGTAATCAATGACAAAGTCACTAACCATATTGCATCCAAATTGTTCTAATGGAGATTTTAACAATGCCTTATGATGATTATTATCTAATCGTCTTGCAAAACTTTCATCGGTTCTTTCATCGAAGTCCAGTTCAGGGTAGACAACAGTGCAATCATGATACTGACCGCGTTGAGTGCAGCGCTCACAGCTTGAATAACCGCTATGACTAACAATTTCTTTTAGAGCTGCTCTTATTGGAGCATCACACACAAAAGGTCCCAGCTTCACAGTGAACCCCTTATTCCCCATTGATTGTTGCAGTAAGGCAAAATCATTCAAAAATGGTTCTAAGAACTCTCTTGTTGGCGGCATGTGATTAGAACATACCTTGTTGGTGCAATATATTGCTGCACCGAATATATGTTTGGGAATTTCCAGTACTTGTAAAAGAATTGGATAAGCATTATACCTAATTGAAGCATTAGTAAGAGGCAACCCATCTACATTAATTTTGACGTGCAATATATTTTGTTGCTTCTCATCCGTATAATTTTGCAAAATATATTCTTCTAATTGAAACCGCCAGCATTCAAAATAAGAATATTCACCATTACCCATGTCTTTTATATTAAATTCATCACCTTTTTGGCACAATGATTTCACTGAAGTTGGTAAGCCCGGGTACCTTGGAGCCAACATATTTAATAATCTATCTACAGCTGCGTGAGGAACTTGTTTTTCTTCATTTATCCAATTTTCAAATTTTGATCGCAGAAAATTTCCGCAGTCGATGGTGCATGTGGTAGTTGGTACATCAGCGCTTTTCACATAAAAATTTTCACATAAATCCTGTATTTCAGATGCAGCACTCTCAGCTCTACTAGTTTGTATTGATGAGTCACTGTGATCCATCGTTTCAAGCGGAGATACACTTCCTATATCACTTTCTTTCTGATAAGTTTCAGTAGTTGGCTGTATATTTTGTTCTGCACTTGCATGCAGCTTAAGGTCACTTCTAAAGTTGGCATCACTCCTACTAGCAAAAAGATTACTACTAGTAGTTTCGCAGATAGTAGGCACTCTACTAGTCTCTAACATAGATATTTTTATACGGCGTCGCTTCTGCCTTTGAGACAAATCCTCGAAGTTCTTTTTTCTACCCATATTGGATCAAACGATCAATTGAAACAACAGTTCAGTGCACAGATGCAGACACGCCGGCTGTTGAGTCTTAACTAACCGTCAACTTTTGCCTAAGTGAGCTGCCAGAGGTAAGATTCAAGTATTCTAATGAAAATACAAGGAAATGAATCACATTAGAGTAGAAGTTATTTTTTCTATGAATTAATTCTCTGTGTTCCGAATCATTGTTTTGCTATAGACTCTTGTAACTCTCATGTAATTTTTTATACGCTGCGTAGAAGTAATACAGTGAAAAAAATTAGTTTTTCGGACACACTTTATACTTTGCGTAGTTCGTACAAACATAAGCTACGTTGCATACGAACGCAGTAAAACTGTTATATTGGTTTGATTCGCATTTTAACGTCTTGTAAGTGTGAAGGTACAAGGAAAACCTTTGCAGTACAAGAGTGTCAAATGTCGCTGCAAAAAAAGTTACTGTAAAAATTGGAATCAACTTCTGGAGTTAGGTACAACGACCGAACAAGTATTACACCATGGGTGTACCTTGTTATTTCTCTCTATGGAACACGTATGAAACGCTGCGTTCGGGTAGCAAATTTTGAACGCGTCACATAACTTTTCAATTTTTATGGCACATTTCATTACAGTAATCATTCTCTGGATGGGAAAACAGTGTTTCATCCTAAATAATGTAGGCAAATTTCAAAAGTGATTCGTAACGAAGGAATGAAAATAGACTGGACTGTCTTAAATGTCATTTTATTATTAAAGTATTGCTTTCCAGGTAACTTCAACATATAAACAGTAACGTCACAGTACGTTTTTTCTAAGAGTCATTTGACCATCACTCATAGAATATTTAATTGATACACTATGTGAGGAAACAACTTGAATCAACAATACCGTATATGCATAACTAAAGGAAATAGAAATACATTGCGTAATTCCAAATATTTTTAGCTTATATAGGTGCTAAATGAAGAAACAAAACATTTTGCAAACATGAAGACGACAAAATTCATAATTTATCATGAACAGCTGTTTTTTAAGTACTTAATTTACGGAGCAAAGTTAAGGCTACATTTATCTATACTGTGCCATATGTAGTCTTGAAACATCCATGTAATAGCAAACCTTAATCAACCATTGTTGCCTCCAACCAATATCGACCTAAATAAACTAAAATCTACGATATGTTTACAAACCATAACCAACCAATATTACCTCTACCAATATCGACCGAAATATACTAAAATCAACATTAAGTTATGGTCGATATATCTACCATATTGTTTCATCGTCCATAATCGACTTTAATCTCTTATACACCACTATATTCTACTAAAATCACAACCATTATTTCCGACTGGGACGTGGGATGATAAAAAAAAGTTAAGAGAAACATTACAATTTATTAGTTTATTTTAGAACTTATTTTGATTACAGTAACAACTATGTTTTGCTCAAGACCAGCTGTTCTTAACCTGTGCATGGAGAATTCCCCAGTGGCGGAGTTGCCTGGGGGGAATCTCGTGCATTTGTTTCCACCCACATAAAATCATAAGTATTTCAAACTTAATACATCACAACCAAATATATACACACTTTACAAATCACAACCATTTACAGACTGTGTTAGTAACAAAAATAACCATAATGAGGTATTGTATGACATGTTTGGGTAAAAGAGACAACACTGCTGGGTTAGGAATGTGAAAGATAAGTGAGAGGAAGATGTTGTGGTGGGGAATGGAGAGTTGGCTCACTAAACAGTGGTGAATTGGAGAAAAAAGCTTAGAACCACTGTTCTAAACCTGAAGCAACGAGAGTGAAGTGCCAGCTCTTTAGCTAAGTGTGCTTTTCTTAAATCCTCACTTATCATTTTTCTGGATAATTGAACCCAGCGAAAAAAACCAACACGCATTGATAATATTATTTTAATGATTGTTCATCATACAACCTCATTACACCTAATTTTCTTGTTACTGAACCAGGTCAAATAAGAGGCAAACAGCATCCAGCCAACTTTTGAATGACGCAGTAGCTTCTGAACCAGTACAAATGAAGGGCATCCAACATTCAGCTCGTTTGGAAAATTTGTACTCAGAGTAACCGCTCTTCAACCAAACTAAATTTTGCCATTTCATTTGTGGACTATACATTAAAACATATTTAATGTACGGAAAGCTTATCTAAAAATGCACGCATATATATTCCGCTTCATTAGACCGGGCAATTTAATCTAAGGATATTTGTAATCCCGTACGTAGTAAAATACCCGTAAAATGCTCATTTTATCAAAGGAGCATATAAATTACATAATGAAAGGCTTCACACAATTTTTCCACGTGAGAAGGAAAATAGGAGGAAAATGAAGTTATTATTGGTTGAACAAGGTCAACAAAAAATGCTCATTACTATCAAAGTTTAGCAAAGTTCTAACAAATGGAAAAATACTCAAAATTAAACACAATCACTTTGAAATCTGCTTAAGATGTAATCTCGTTCTTCCGAAAGCTGCACCAGTTCACACTACGACCACGATTCCTGCTTTTATTTGTATTTTAATAATAGAATACAAAATATAAAATACGCGGCAGGCGTATTGTAGGACTCGGCGTACGAGTATCATTGCAGGAGTTATGACATCTGCCCCTTTCCTCCTTTCGATGAGTACATTCCCATTAACAGAATACCTTATTCCTCGTGGTCACTGTTAAGACATTTCGAGAAATAATTCGTGTCATGTCCCATGCGTTAACTTTTTAGGAATTCTAGTTTAGAGTAGGCGAGTGTGACTCTCTAACGCTGCCTGCACCGAGGCCTAAAACGGACGTAGCGCAAATGTAATATTTTACGGGACCTTCATCATGCCAACATTACCTTCCCCATTCAGGATGATTTCTTCACAAATTCCTGGGGTTAAGAATGTATCCTAATCATAAGAGATTTGGAGGATGAAAACCCTCGTGAAAATGGTGTCACTTGCGACTCAAAATGTATTCCTTCACTGGGAGTTCGATTAAGGTGATTTCATGTCACTATGTTTTTACTTTGCACCGATAAACGACAAAAATTTGGTGAAAATTTCAAAGGCACTTGGTAATCTTTATTTAAGCCTGTAGCCTACGGAAAAGTTTCTCTATACCTACGAAAAATGTGAAACAATACTTCACATCATGGAACATAAGTCACTTTAACTCTGAAATGCTGCGAGCAACAACTATGCACTCCTTCTAATTTCAGTAAAAATATCAGTTCACTTGAGCGGTGTTTCATTCCTTTCTCAAACTCGAGTGTCCACTAATACCTCGAAGAGCTTTTTCGCTGGCCTGCTGAATATGAACGTACATTCGTTCGACACCGAGAACAAAAACCCGCTTCACATTGAGGCAACTCGCTACCAGCAGCTAATAACGAGCAAAGCTGCAGCATGAATAATTGATCACTGCATGTATGAGAAGGGTGCTCTAAGATGTTCGTACTCAATTCTACCGGCTCTCAGTTCTCCGACACGTGTTTCTTGCTTTATGAATGTTCTATTTCCCCTTGTGGTGTGATGGATGAGCTTAAAATTCTATCATAACGAAGCAGAAAGTCCATGCATACATAGAGACATAGATCGTAGGTGATTTTTTTAGTCCGTATGAATGGGAGAAAACATATGTATGTGTGACGGGTATAATTACAAGATATGAGCTATATTGGTATACAGAAAAGCTTGCATCATTCAATAAAAAGCCAGAAACTTTAAACCTATGTATAATGATGTACACTACATTTTCGATGAAATACGATTTTGACGATTTGTCTTTATAAGTACGTACGCCAGATTCCGAGAATGTAATGAGTTTACTGCGAAGGTGATGAAAATACTTTTTGATTTTCCCCATGCAGATGCCATACAAATATTCATAAACATTTTTCGAAGAAGGAAAACCAAAAAGTAGTCAGCAGTGGGCGGAAGTTGCTGAAAGTATATAGGTACGCGTTCAGTGCCTGTAAGTGAACCATCATTAACAAATTGTTTCCAGTTAAGTCTCTTTCAGGGAAATTCTTGAGATATTAAAAAAATGTCACTACACTGGGCTTTAATTGTAATGATGATAATCACGACCTGCATGCATCTAAGAAGCGATATCAAGTGCAATCATTGGTATTTCTTAGTCAAAAGTCACAAGAGCGTGAATGGTGTGGAGGTATTCCAACTGCTTGTCTACAATCGTTTATTTTAGTTTTTTTCGGTGGTTTTTAAAGTAAAATATTCAAATGTAAATAAATTACTTCAACTTATCTCCGGTTAAAAATTATTTATGCTTCAATACTAAAACAACTTATTCAAAATTAAGAAGATTAATGTTCAATTTAAAAGTTAACGGGTATCAGAGAGCGAGTATAAAATAAAAAGTACTGTCAGAGATTCAGATTGAGAAATCGAATAAATTACGAACTAACGTACGAGATTTTTTATAGTGATTTCTATTACGCTTCGCTTTGCAAAAATATTTCGTACCAGGCCCGAAAAAATGAGCACTAACTGTGCATGAAAATATTCAGAAAAATACAGTTATATTTTTAATTTAATTATCAGTTATCAAGATTGAACCCACATGTTCTCCTTCATATGTCACGTGCTAGGCAAGGGTGTTTTATGTAATTATCAATGTGCACAGGAAGTCTGATTTCATTTTAATTTGTACTGTAATTTGAAATCTGTATTGTACTTTTTTTCATTTCCATTCACTGTTCAAGCCTTTCTTCATACAGGAGAGCGTTTTTTCAAATAATATCGATCTTCGATTGGCGTGCCGTTTCTTACTAATATTTGTGCGTCGTTCATTAATCAAGTGAAACTGAATAAACTTCACATGAGCAGATCAATACGAAAGTGATTTATTTTGTAAAGTTTTTTCTTTTAATTTCTATGAAATAACGAACAAACATGGGAAAAGTCACGTAAAATCCGTTGGCTGTCAAAAGTTTAATATTGCGTACATGAGTTACACAAAGACTTGTGTCTGTTCATGTTTGTTCAAATTGAGAATTTGTTCACTTGTTTTCCGGGACGCCAGTTAAGGGAACCGTACTCCCAAAAAAAAAATCCTTAACTATTCGACCGATCTTCATGAAACTTGGCATAGGTATGTAAAATTGAACAAGGATTAAGATTGGGCTCGTGTGTTTTTCCAATTTTCCCCATAGAAAACGTGTTATTCAAAGAAAACGTCAAAATAAGGGGTCTGGGGAAAATCTATGGACGTAATCAGATTTTGAGATACAGAGATAATATTGGTATCAAAAGAAGCAGAAATGTATTTTCTACAACGTGACGTGGAGTTATGTTGAATTTTCGAAATACTCTCCGGAATAAATGAAAAATACAAAAATTTTTACCCCTTTTCACACTTTTCCCGACAAAAGAAAATGTAGCTAATTTTCCATTCCGAAAATGAATAAAAGCCCACGTCATCTTGTAGAAGATTAAATTCTGGTTCTTTTGATACTAAAATCATCACTGTAGCTCAAAACTGTAGAAGACGCCATATTTTGAAGCCCCACATTCCGGTCCTCCAAAATAAGGCAAAACAGGTAAACAAAGATATATAAACAATTTCAATTTTTTCTTTATTATTTTTTTTTGGGTCAGCTAGGACCCTTGAAATCATTACACAGTAAAAAAGAGACATAGAAGAAGGCATAACAACGTCAAGCCGTGAAGAAAGTGCCAAGGGGGAGGTGTAACATGATAAAAAATCACTTCCCCCTTCCCTCCCCCCTAAACTTCAAACCCCCGTAGCGGGCGAAACAATGAGCGTACGAACTTCATTTTTTCACAGGATGTACCTGACTTCTTACCCTTCCTACGGCAGCTAAAACCCAATATCTCAAGAAAATTCGATTTTCTGGGATTACGCTTCCCTTAATGCAAATGAGATCCTAGTTGCAATAGCAGCATCACATGACAGAATGTAGGTAACGGAAGCTAGCAATGTTCATGTTTCTGGTTAAATGTTAGAAACAGTTCCGTGGTAGCAGCTCACATTTCTTATGCCGATTAGTTTTTCAACCGACCTCATTTTCTTCAACTTCACCAAATAGCTGAAACCATTGTTTGATAATTTTTTAATCTACCGTTATATAGTTATTGGAAATTTATGATACTTTCTATAGTAGGAGAAAAAAGGATTTAAAAAAATAGAAGTGAAATCTCGTGGTTAGCTATTGCAAATGTCTGCCCCATGTGTTGGAATTGAATTAGTGTGGCTTTACCGTTTAATAATTAGGTTCAAGGCCTTAGGTCTAGTAGGGTTGAAAGTTTTTACACTCTTCGGAGCAAACCCAAGAACAAATGCAAACCAAAGAACGTCCACAAATGACGCTGTGTTTTTCGATGAAAACTATTCAATGTTGAAACTGAATTTAACTCCCAGAACAATAGAGCGCGTGGAAAGCTTGTTACAGATATTCCAGCTTCTAAAAAAACAGTCTTCAGACTTTAAAAATTCACTTCCATTACGGAACATGGAGCTCTAGTCTTATAAAATTGCATTCAACAGTGTGCGATAGTGATAATTGATTTGTGTGTAAAATCAATTGGTCCCAGCCCATGTAGGGGAAAAGCCATTGTAAAAACAAGGTGTACTCTTTCACCCTCTCATGTGTCAACTATGACGCAACAGTGATGTGAGCAACATTTGCTCAAATTTCAAAGCAAAATAAGTTGCGCCTCTAACCATCTGATCTTTTTATTTCTCGCTCGACGCTCAAATCTGCAAATTGTATTGCTTCTCTCGTTAACCTGAAATTCTGAAGCGCTTCATCAAAATAGAATGGAATACAGTTTGTAGAGACGTTTTGCGTAACCCGGATTTGAGTTTCAGATCTTGTAACTGGGACTAGAGGAGATACAATGAATAATATTGGGTATGAAGCAAACTAAAAATATGTGCACAATTTAGTTGGGCGGAGGATTTTTCAGTCCGATAAATTGATGAATTGTAAAAAAGACTGAACAGAAAGGCATGTTGGAAATAGTATTTAACTGTCATTGGGAACTCTTACTAGTTAATTTCTAAAAGATTCCACCTTGTGTAACTAAAAGCGTACTTCTTAATCCCACAGAAATTAATGAACTGTACCATAGGAATACACCTTAAATTAATACTTTCATGAAGTCACTTCAGGGATTGAAATTGTATTTCAAAGAGACCAGAGCTTAGTTTTAAACGGAATATAACAAAAATGATTGGCTTCTACAGTGCAACGATAGATATTTGAATAGAAAACTTGTTTGATTGCAGTCTTGCCATCAAAAAGCATCGTAACTCAAGACTCTGGAAGCAAACATAAAACAATAATAAAGAGTTCTGTCAACCCAAACACATCAGTATGTTCGGACAAGTAGGAATTGATGTCCTCAATAATAGTAACCGAAGAGAAATTTCTTCCATGTTCCTCCACGAGTACATTATCACCTGAATCTCTTCTCGAAACATTTTCAGGTATTCAAATGAGATTAGGCACGCCTTCATGTTGGCACATGTGGAGTGATCGAATAGAAACAGGACAGCAGTGGTAGTTGCGGAGCTTTATTACGCTGAGTGAAGCCAATCGGTGCAATTTGACCCTAACACTAACTGTGCAGGCACGCTAAATTTCACCGTCGGTGATCACTTTCATTGTTCAAAGAAGTGCTTGGAAGGAACGTGTGGTAGACGCATTCACTAAGGGAAAATTGAGCGAGGAATTTGTTTCAAATTTCATTGAAACTTTTACCACAAAGTAAACCTTGAAAACAGCCATAGCAGGGGATGAATCATGGGTCTATGGCTTTGGTTCTGAAACCATAGTTCAGTCTTTCTTGTGGAAGGCCCTCAAACGTTTCCAAGACCAATTGATAGAGCACAAATGAGTCAAAGCTATCTGAATACACCTTTGACATTCTCTTCGACAATAAAGGCATCCCAGTCGGAATTGCTAGTGAGGATCGGCATCGATTATCTGGGGACTGTGCATCTTTTTAGGATCAGTGTGGGGCCCAGTTCGGGAATAATTTTTTTTCACCGGTCACTGCAGATCAGTGCAGAAAATTTAGAACAGAAATGTCTAGAGTGCTCTTAACAGAAAAAATCGGCAATGCTCATCAATAATTCCAATCAGATGTATTTGTTTTTAAACCAGTGTACATTATGAAACCGAAATTTGATTTCAAATCAAACGTGTAACTTTCAGGGTAATTAAGGGGATCTCTAGCCCTAAAATTTTTCTAATTTTTAAAATTTCTCTTTTTTGCATTTCTCTTGCAACTTGGGAAACCAGAATGCATAGAGATATGTAACATTGAAATCCAAACACATTTGCTTCAATAAAACTTGGCAAGAGGAAAAAATTTATTGCGCGAACATATTGAAAAAATATATATATATATATATGTTGCGCATAACACTTCTTCTACAATTTTCAAAGTAGAAGCTTGATTTTCGTCTCATTCAACGTGGTAAGACAGTGGGAACAGCGGAGCCAAGCGGAGTTCCACTTGAATTTCTAATTAGATTTATGTTGTTAAAAATATGGGCCTTTAAAAAAACTTTTTTGGCAAATATGTCAATAAATTTCTTCTAATTCGAAATATTCCTTCATTTTCCACCTGTCACATTCTTTCCGCGTTGAATGAGACCAAAATAAAGCTTCTACGTGATCAATTGAAGGAGACGTGTTTCGTGTAATATATATATATATATATTTATATATAAATGTTTATATATATATTTCATGTGTTCGCGTGGTAACTGATAACTGCTTTCTATTGCATAAATGAAAACTTTTTATTGGATTAAATATGTACCGAATTTAATTTTATATATCGTTGTGCCTTTTTGTTCTCCTAGTTGCAATAGAAATTCGAAAAGTGAACTTTGAAAAATTAGGTAAATTAGGTCATGAGCAGAGATGTCCTTAAATAAGCCAATTCAAAAGTGCACTTGATTTGTTTTAAATCAAATTTCACATCCATTACGTTTTCAGTAATAGTTTACCACCAATAGATTACAATTCTATCTTCCGATTTTTCTAAGAGAACAACGCTGGGGATTTTAGGTTTTTTTTTTGTAAAATGTGCTAGATATGATGGAAATTTTGTTTGCTTATCCTCACATTATAAACCCCTTCACACAGTCAATCCATTCAGTAATTATGTTGTTGTAGAAATAAAATGCCAAAACCTTGTAACCTTAAAATCCCTTCGTAGATCCGCTCATAATAATAGAAACTTTAAATTCCGATGGTCAACATAAATGACTTGATCAATTTGAAAGGAAATGTGGAGAATCCACACAAATAGGTTCAGTGTTAAACGGTTAACGACAGCAGAAACGTTTATTCAATGATGCAAGTTGCAATAAATTCAGATGGAACGAAACAATTTAAAGCAAAACATTATGATAAGGCTTCACGAACTAGGAACAAGAATTAACTAATCTTAGGACTAATGCCCGCATAGCGTATAAGATTAAAGAACGTCATTAACAACAACAAGGTTCAGGAACGAAGGTATCTAGGTTTAAACCTAGATAAATTAAAGTGAGGCGATCCCTTTAACTTAAACAAATGAAAATGGCAACCCCTCGCATGGTTGAGTAAAGCTACGGTTTCCTAGGAAAGCGGTGCCGCTACTTTACGCCGCAATGTAGCGGCGGATGACGTCACAAAAACGTTGTCTATTTATTCAGACGCCACTGGTTTCCTAGAGAACGGCGGTCGCTAAAGCTACGGTTTCCTAGGAAAGTGGCGCCGCTATTTTGCGGCCGCAATTTGACATGATGCAGCCAACGTAATATAACGGCCGTTCATGAGTGTAAAGTTGGGAGTTGTTTTAGTGCATTGCAGCGGTCATTGCGGTGAACGTCAGAATGCTGTCAGAATGGACGATCTAAATAACGCATTATTAATAAGCTCAGAAGATGAAAAGTCTTCGGAAGACGATGGTTCGGACGAAAGTCAGATACTTAAAAGCCGATGTACAGAGGGTGCATTTGCAAATAATGTTGTACCGCATGTGATGGTTGATGATGAAGCTTTTGCTCCGCACGAAAATCTGATGAAACCTTACCCAAGACAGCAATCTAAACGATCCATCGAAGCATTATATATCTATGGACTATCTCGAGCTCGAAAGACAACTTTGGAATTTTGTGCGGATATTTCAGAATTTTTCCCCAACCTATTTCTTCTGCCCCAGAAACTACAGACAAATTAATTATGTGTGCAATTTGACATGATGCAGCCAACGTAATATAACGGCCGTTCATGAGTGTAAAGTTGGGAGTTGTTTTAGTGCATTGCGGCGGTCATTGCGGTGAACGTCAGAATGCTGTCAGAATGGACGATCTAAATAACGCATTATTAATAAGCTCAGAAGATGAAAAGTCTTCGGAAGACGATGGTTCGGACGAAAGTCAGATACTTAAAAGCCGATGTACAGAGGGTGCATTTGCAAATAATGTTGTACCGCATGTGATGGTTGATGATGAAGCTTTTGCTCCGCACGAAAATCTGATGAAACCTTACCCAAGACAGCAATCTAAACGATCCATCGAAGCATTATATATCTATGGACTATCTCGAGCTCGAAAGACAACTTTGGAATTTTGTGCGGATATTTCAGAATTTTTCCCCAACCTATTTCTTCTGCCCCAGAAACTACAGACAAATTAATTATGTGTGCCTGTATATCGTATAACATTTTAAAGGAAGCACAAATACTTGCTCCAGGTCAAAAACATCTTGATAGGTACACTTCCAAGTACCCACTGAATTTTTAGTTCCTTCAACAACACACAATGTTCTTTCTGGAATGAATTGAGCTGGCATTCGAAAAATATTTAAAAATTACTATAACGGGCCAGGTAGTGTTGAATTGCAACAAAATTATGCAGTACAACATTGATATTCACAGGCATGATATGGCATATTTCCTAAGTCATTATTTTACATGACGGTAAGAGAAGCCGCGCAGACACCTCACTATTGCACCACAGTATGTTTGGAGTTAGGGCTGCCGGTCAACCATGGTTATCTGTATTTTTTTCAAGTTGATCTCTGGTTCTTGGTATTTTTTGTAGGAACCTTTAAACGTCAACTCTATTGTAGGAGCAAAATCTTTATTTAACGTACTTATTTATTAAAAGTAGCTATGAACATTATGAGTTCTTACAAATATTGTACATATATCACTTTCCCTGTGCGTAATAAAATACAAACAAAATATTTTATGTTATTTGTGTACAATTTTCATGAACCTACGTGATCTTTTTAATAGTACTCCCGATATTATTGAAAGTTTATGTTTCAATTAAGTTTTTCTATAATTTTTACTCTAAATAAAAAAAAATAAAATGAAATATTTCTTTATGTTTTATTGTACAAAGAGATAAAGTGAAATACAATATTTATAGGAACTCATAATATTTGTACCTACTTTTCATAACTAGGTACTTTTAATAAATATTGTGTACCTACAATAGAATTTTGCATTTTAAGGTTCCATCAAAGAAATACCAACAAAACAGAGATCAACTTCGAAAAAAAATATAACTATCAATCATTTACCGGCAGCCTTGACTCCACCCACAATATGATGCAGTAGTGAGATGTCTCTGTGATGCTTCTCATATTGTCATGTAAAATAATGGCACGAGAAATGTGGCCATATCATACCTACATTAATGCTGTGCTGCATAGTTATGTTGCCATTCAATTCTACCTGGCCCGTTGAAGTAATTTTTGAATATTTCTCGAATGCCGGTGCAATTCATTCCAGAACGAACATTGTGCCCTGTTAAAGGAACTAAATTTTCTGTGGGTACTGGAAGTGCATCATCAAGATGTTTTTGACCTGGAGCAAGTACTTGTGCTTCCCTTAAAATGTTGTATAGTATACAGGCACATATAATCAGTTTGTCTGTAGTTTCTGGGGCAGTGGCAATAGGTTGAAAGAAAATTCTAAAATAAGCGCATAAAATTCCAAAGGTATTTTCAGTTGTCCTTCGAGCTCGAGATAGTCGATAGTTATAGACTGCTTTGGATGGATCATTTAGAGACTGCTGTCTTGGGTAAGGTTTCATCAGATTTTCGTGCAGAGCAAAAGCTTCATCACCAACTATCACATGTGGGACAACATAATCTGTTCCTGGTAGTAGTCTTGGAGCTGGTATATTGAACGTATTGTTTTGTATCTTTTGCCCTATTTTGTTTTTTAGGTATATGCCAGCATCACCTTCTCTACCATAAGAACCGACATCAATAGCAGTGAATTTACAATTAGCATCTACAACTGCTAACAAAACGATTGAATAAAACTCTTTAAAATTATAATACAAAGATCCGCTATTTGAGGGAGCCTTTCTTCTTACATGCTTCCCATCTATCGCTCCAATGCAGCTTGGGAAATTGCATTTGGAAGAATATTGAGCTGCATTTTTGCGCAGTTGATCGCTAGTGGGAGAGGGTATGATCAAGGAAAACATTTTTGTGACAATGGCCTCAGCAACCTCTTTCACAATGACGCTTATCCACGAATGGCTTATTCGATACTGGAAAGCAAGTGATCGAAAAGACTCTCCCGTTGCCAAATACCTGAAATAGAAGTACAGGTATAAGTATATCTATCAAATGGTGAATATACTACATACATATAATATATCAAGATATGTCGCGTATTGATGAACTTCACGTAAAGTTCAATAAATGTAAATTTTTGTAACAAGGTTATGAGGTGGATGCGCATGATAAAAAGTATTTATTTTCATAAGTGTTTTCTACTATCTAGATATAATTAGTGTTATTATTTTACGTATAGTTAATCAAATCTATTTTTTCAGGTCCTGACTGCTTTAAATGATGGGCGTACGTAAGAGATTATTATATTCGCCGCAGAGGAAACCCTGGCGCTGGCTCAGGTGGAGAAGCAGCAAAAAAGAGGTCTGACCTCCTGTCATTTTTGGACAGCGTTCCTTCAGTAAAAAGGAACTCCACTACCAACGTTATTGGAAATGATGAAAGTGAAATCACAAATGAAACAAAGGCGGACTTTGAAGAAAACGTACTTTGTACCAATACAACAGACAGTACAACAAATAGTGATGAACATGCCACTAAAGATAATGATAAGAACAAACGTGACGTCATCAGTGAATATGAATGTATGGAAGGAAAAGAAAAGAAAATGAAGAAAACATCACGAGCTGAGGAACGATTAAACCTTTTGAAACAAATAGCTCAACGAAAAGAAACTCAGGCTCAAAATGAATTAGATGAAACAGACTTATTCTTCAGATCTATGGCTAAAATTGTAAAAACCCTTCCTCGCCATGAACAAATTAAGTTGAGGATGGAAATTTCGTCTTAAGTTGGTAATGCTGAGTTAAGAAGTATTTCCCCTGAGTCAACAGGAAGCAGCGATTATTCAAGACCGGGTTCAACAGCATCTGCTTGTGTTCCTATTGAGCTTTCTCCAATAACATCTGACGAAGCAAGTAACAACCAGTAACAGTGTCAGTTTGATTTACACTCAAATCTGCAGACTATCGCAAACGAAATGAGTGCACAAACAAACGACTCGCTATTCAATGGACCGATGGAAAGTGTTTCAGAAGTGGCTCTCTCATCAGCATCACAGCAAGATGGTACATTTGCCTTAAATGGTAAAGTATGTACTTTTTTACGCATGTAGTACAATCTACATATTCAAATTAAATGTATTACGTTTTTTTTTGTTTACTTACCTCACAAGTATACATAACTTTTCTTCTGCAGAAATTGGATTTTTGTGGCGATTATATGGTTTCGAAGTTAATCCATCTCTTATGTGATTTAATACATAATCAAACAATACTGGAGTTAAGCGAAAGTATTGTGTGAACTTTTCTTCGTTGCAATGGAGACGACGAACCACCAAAATAGCAAATGCACCCTCTGTAGATCGACTTTTAAATATTTCACTTTCCTCCGAACGATCGTCTTCCGATGACTCTTCATCTTCCAGGAATATTAATAATGCTTTGTCTCGATCGTCCATCCTGACAGTCTGAGCGACTGTATGTTCACCGTAATGCTGACCGCAAACAACTGCCAACTTTACACCTATGAACGGCCGTTACCATACGTTCGCCGCATCACGTCATAATGCGGCCGTAAAGTAGCGGCACCGCTTTCCTAGGAAACCGTAGCTTAACAGGCAGCAGCAGCACCGCTTCAGCAACGAGGGAGCAAACTATGCAGCCTCCTGCTGCGATCCCAGTCGGCTTGCGTCGGGGCACTCTAGAGACACTACTCGTTTCGCCCAGCAGGCAAAGCCACAGTCTGCCGCACGGTCCCGAGAATGCGCGGAATACGATGCAGCTCAGTAGGCGCCTGTCACGGGTAAGCAGGGCTTACCCATGGCAGCTGGTAGGCTTACTTCGAGTAGCATGCCAGTTGTCAAGGCCATTGTGAATGGCCATTCTGCCTTGTGTCTGGTTGATACCGTCAGCGGGTGCACGATGGTGTCCACCCGGGTGGTGGAGGGACTGTCGGGCCGCAAGGCCCGACATTTTGTGACGGCTGATGGCAGAACTTCCTCTAAGGGGAAGGAATGTCAGGCAGTCGTGCAGTTGCATGGGCACTCTTTTAGAGTGCCAGCAATTGCAGTTGAAGGGTTGGAGAATCTTGGCGTTGACTGCCTCTTGGGTGACGATGTAATTGATCACATGGGAGGAGTCACCGTCAAAAGAGGACCCAACTCTCGGTACCAGGTTGAGTGGGGTCAACCCACCTCTGTCAGGTGCTGTGGTAGTGCTCCCATGAAAGGAGGTCGTGAGGTTGTTCGTGGGGTTAACCTACTTACGATTAGTTATCACGACTTTGAAGCCACGTTTTCTAACGGTCATTGGACCCTTAGTTGGCGTTGGTCGGCCGGCGAGCCGACGCAGCTTCAAACTGGTGTTGGCGAGTACAGGTGTACGCGCGCGCCAGGCGTACATGAGAGGTATGCTGAGGAGATCCAGAGTTGGAGATCTAAAGGTTGGCTGGTGAAGTGGAACGGCCCGGTAAAAGGGGTCATACCACTTATGGCGGTTGTCCAGCCAACCAAAGACAAGGTGAGACCGGTAATGGATTACCGTGTACTTAACTTGTTCATTGAGTCTCACACTGGTGATGAGCAAACCGCTGTGTGTGCCGATAAGGTGCGCAAATGGAGGTAGTTTGAAGGGGAGCTTAAGGTCGTTGACCTTAAGTCTGCTTATCTTCAAATTCGTGTCTCCCGTGACTTGTGGCAGTATCAAGTCGTGAGGTATAATGGTGTGCATTATGCCTTGACTCGCCTCGGGTTTGGCTTGTCATGTGCGCCCAGGATTATGACGATGATCTTGGGCAAGGTTCTTTCGATGGACGATAAGATTAATCGTGCCACGGATCATTATATTGACGATATAATGGTCCAAGAGTCCACTGTGAGTGCTTCTCATGTGAGAAAGCACCTGCAGTTGTATGGGCTCGAATCTAAAGAACCAGTGAGTCTCGATGGAGGTCGAGTACTCGGGATAGCCTTAAAGTGGTCTCCCACTGGACATCTATTGATGTCAAGAGGAAGTGAGTTGTCTTCCTTCATTTCAGAGACGTCTGAGATTACTAAAAGAGAGCTGTTCTCTCTGTGTGGCCGCCTTGTAGCTCATTATCCTGTAGCTGGGTGGTTACGACCTCACTGTAGCTTTTTGAAGCGACTGGGGTCAGACGGGCCATGGGATAAGCCTGTCAGTCACAGTGTCCTGAAGCTAGCTAAGGAGCTGGCTTCGCGAGCACTGGCTGATGACCCTGTAAAGGGTCGTTGGCATGTCAATCCTGATGGTAATGTTACCGTCTGGACTGACGCCAGTTCACTGGCAATGGGTGTGGTCGTCCAGGTGGATGATCGCATCGTGGAGAATCCTACCTGGCTGCGGAAGCAGACAGATCATCTCCACATTAATGTCTCAGAGCTTGAGGCTGTGGGATGTGGAATCAATCTGGCTATTATGTGGGGCTTCAAGACCTTCGCTATAGCCACTGATTCCAAGACAGTATTATCCTGGTTGGATAACACTGTCGGTGTTCACAGTCGTGTGCGCACCAAAGGAGCAGCGCAGATGCTCATCAAGCGTCGCTTGATGGTGATCAAGGAAATCATCAATGAGTATCAGCTGTCAGTTGAGTTTCGATTCGCTCCCACGGTCGAGAACAAAGCTGATCAGCTCACTCGTGTGACTAAGAGCTGGTGGCTTAGTTATCACACGGCTGACGAGCCGGACTCTGTCTTGGCTGCGTCATTGGCGGCTTCTGCAGAAGAAGGGACGCCAGAGAGCGCTACTTGGAAGGCTCATTTGCCTCAGCATTTGGGCGTTGATCGTACCGTTTATTTGGTCAAGCAGTGCAGGTCGGGCCTTGCTCGAGACCAAGTGAAACGTACGATTGCAGGGTGTGAGGAGTGTCTTCGCATTGATTCTGCAAGACGGGTGGAGAACCTTGTCGAGCACGGCAATTTAGCCGTCGAGAGTGACTGGCATCGTGTAGCTGCGGATGTGACGCACTATAACGGTGTACAGTTTCTTTCTCTCGTCGATTGCGGACCATCTAGGTTTTCTATTTGGCGAAGGCTGTCGAACGAGTCGGCAGCCAGTGTAGTCGCTCATCTCCAGCAGGTGGTGATTGAGCGAGGACCTTTTGTGGAGCTATTGTTAGACAATAATTCTGCCACATTTAGGTCGGCAACTGTCACTCAGTTTGCCGCCGAATGGGGTATCTCTCTGCGTTTCAGAGCCGCTTATGCCCCGAGCGGTAATGGAATCGTAGAGAGAAATTATCGCACAATCAAGAGGATTGCTGCGCGGGGGGGGGGGGGGGATCACCCCTGAGGTGGCGACATTATGGTACAATGTAACGCCACGGCACGGAGTCGATAGCAACTCAGTGCCTTGTCGTAAGTTATTTGCCTATCCTTGGAGGATGCCTTACGACAACGGCTTAGGTAAGGCCGGAGATGACGGCAAAAATGTGCATTTTGCCGTCGGTGACAGGGTGTGGGTGAAACCCGCAGTGCCCTCTTGCACCGAGCAGTGGACTCCTGGGCGAGTCACTGCTGTTCGATCAAGGCCCATTGTGTGCATTGATAGCATGCCTAGGCATGTCAGCGACATAAGGAAACGTCGCGGCTCTGACTCTGAGGATTTGTACGATGCATGTAACTCAGACGACGATGGGCCCCATGAGACTCCTGTTGAGCCTCTTCAGGTTAGTGTTGAGGAAGCTCCGGAAACACATCTTGAAACTGCCAACGACACGGGAGAGCCCGTCGTTGACGCATGTGACGAGGTTGTCACGGAATATGGTAATGAGATGCCAGGACGACCCGTTCGGGAGCGGCGTCCTCCCCAATGGTTGGATGATTACGTCACCTGAGTTCCTCGAGGAACTGAGGGGGATGTGGTGTATTGCTACGCCAGGCATGTATTCCTACGCGCGGCCAATCACAGGGCGGCACCTGCTGGCGGGTTGCTTGTGTACACATCGTTCATTGTGTTCACGGACGCTTTTGTGTTCCAATGTATTTATTCTGTTTAGAATTACACATGCGACGTATTTACGTTGTAAGCTGCTCCGTTTGAGTGGCAGGAGATATTTTGTGGGATCTATTTCCTGACGTGTGGAGCGTCGGTCTGAGCGCCGGCCTTCGGGATTATTGCATCTGTTGCTGGCGAGTGAGGTTGAGCGTGTTTGAGCTTCCGGTTTCGCTCTTGAAGTATCCTTGCGAGATACTTGTGTTGTGTTTTTTCTTGTGCTGAGACACAAGCAGGTAGGACCTGCAGGCGTGTTGTGTGCCAGTGTATCTGAGTGTTGTTCAGACACACCACACTTGCTTGGAGCTAGTGTGTGCTTCCATTCTGCCATGAAGTCTGTTCGTTTCACGGCAGCGTGTGTTCACACTGGGTGTGTCCTCTGACACACGAGCTCAGGTGTGTGTCTGGTGTCGGCTGCAGGGGAGGTTAGGAGGCCGATCCGAGCTCTGGGAGCTCGGCTTTGAGACCTTGGGTCTCGGGATTTGCACATCCCACAACACGTTCTAATTTTCTAACTCAAACGATACACAGTTTTCTTATCGGACGAGTTCCTTTAGTTATTTTTTCATTAATTGCACTTCGAACTTTTTCACAGTTTTTCGTTGCTTCATATTCCAATGCAATAAAAATTCTTTGATCATTAGTGAGCTGCATTTTAGGTGTTTTCAAATGATGAAATAAGGGAGTAAATAACCTTTCAGAAGGTTTAAATATTCGGTGTTATGTAGGATATATCATTGTGACATTATTCTCATAGGTAGGTATTTAGAAATGCAGAACACCAGCGTTGTTTTTAAAATCTTTCCCCTGAACAATTAGTTTCCTACCTTTTTCTTTAAATCGATCAGTGTAAAGTGGTTACTAAACGATTTTCAAAAAAATTGATTATTCGAAACGGAAAAAAAATTTAATACATTGTGAAAAAAAAATACATTTTAAGTATGTTAATTTAAAGCGGAGATATAATCATTTGAAAACTCCGAGACATTTTTATGGGGCATGCGATATAATGTATACACTCCTCAGAGGGATACAACTATTGTATCTATGGGAGCTAGCGCTCCCAGGGAGGAAAATGTGAGGGCCCGAGCTATGAGTTTGGTAGGCCTTCTTTTTGTTGAAATAAAATGTATTTGTTATGTTAAGGACCACATATTTTCGGTTCACTACTGTCCTGTTTTTTAGCACATACTACTTTCTTCTTCAGCTTTGATCTGGTTTCATGAACTTTTTTCTCAACTTACTGTTTCTATACCCTTTCTGCACAGATTCCGCGTTCCCTTCAAAACGTTGACTACGTTTGTGCGATTGCTACGGTTGGTTCGGTTAAGTTGTGAGTAGCAGAATTTAGAAACTGACTGTACTGCTCAAGTCCATTCGTGTCCTTTATAAAAAGTGTGAACAATATAAGTGTACTATAATTTTTACCAGGTTGGTTAAAATCAATTCTAAAAAAGGTAGTGAAATTATGGAAATACTATTCATTTATGCTGGTATGCAATGCACCTAATGGTGCACATATGATATGTCCCAAAATGTAGTGAACGTGTTGCTTCCATACTAAATGGTGCCTTCCTTTTCCTCTCTTTGGGTCGCATTTGTCATTTGACTAGGATTAATTTGAACTTGACTTGGATTAATTTGAACTTGACTCGGATTAATTTGAACTCGACTCGGATTAATTTGAACTCGACTTGGATTAATTTGAACTTGACTTGGAATAATTTGAATTTGACTTGGATTATTTTGAACTTGACTCGGATTAATTTGAACTTGACTCGGATTAATTTGAACTTGACTTGGATTAAATTGGTCTTGACTTGGATTAAATTGATCTTGACTTAGATTAATTTGAAGTGATAAAGGTGTTGATCGATTTCAAGTTACTACAATTTTTAGTGTCTATATTTCTTCCCCGTTAACGGAAAAACGTAGAAAATATACAATATATCTCGATACATTTATATGTATCTAAAATAGATATAATTACAAAATTAAAATAATTGTATATTTATCCCTCACATTCTAACTTAGTGAAGCTTTTATTCTCCTTTCGAGATATGACCCTAAACTTAATTTTTAGAACAAGCATTTTGAAGTTGATCTTGATCTTGAAGTTGATCTTGAGCTTGATGAAGTTGATCTTGATCATAGAATTCTTTCGGAAATAGCAAAAAATTGAAGGTTCATTTTTCTATGAAGATTTTTCTATGAAATAAGTGAGGGGAAAATGTAGGATTTTTGCTCTAATTCATGCTTTAACCCTCAAATACACCTTGAAGCGTACGCAAGACACCATTTTTTCAAAATTCTTCAACGGACCTGAATCTATGCCGTCACGGCATTGTCTTACGGGGGTATTTCTCTGTTCAATCAGTGTGGCAAATTGCTGCTGCCGTACTCAGTATTATAGAAAAAGATTACCAGATGCAGATGAAAGGCATATATCTTCCCTTACATGAAATTTGTACTGCCGTTCTTCCACATAAGAGCATGATTATTGCCATGAATATGGGGGTTCCAATACCACAATGAACCGCTTGCGAGGTTAAAGTCTGAGATGGAAATCCATTGTAAACTGTATGGACCCCCATTATAAACTAGTATGATACATGGTGCTTCGCTGAAACAGGGAATTCTTAGAAGGGCTGAAAAATTAGCATGATAAGAAGCGCATTGGGCGATCATCCCTCGTCACGGACGATTCTGTGGAACAAATGCTGCAGCGCATTGTTGAGAACCGCAGTATCACGATAACGGACCACAAAAGCCACAGCCTCAGTAGCCATTCTCACTAGGTTAGTATAACGCATATAACAGTGACGTTACAGGTTGCCATTAAGCCCTGTTTTGTGTACCTATCCCACGCGTTAAGCGTCAGAGCATAGGGAGACACACTTTGGTCTCGCGGTATGCTTCCTATATCAATAATTATTCTGGTGGTGAATGTGTGGAAAAATGATGCAATCTATGTCTAACCTTCTGCATTGATGCTCTTCAATGAGTTTTGGTTTTTGACAACGTAGGAAAATACTTTTACTAGAAGAGTTAATTATCTCTAGATCATTATCTCTTTTTGACACTAGTGTGTTGGGGTACAAAATGTATCCGTAATATGCAAAAATTTTACTTCTATATTACATATGTTTCTATACATCCTCGAACTTGAAGCTTCCGCTGCAGAAAAGGATAAAATACAAGTCATGAACGGAAATAAAATATTTGTTGTAAATCTTAAAAACATCATGAATTTCGGAAAACTACGTAAAAAAAAGTATTCATAACTTATTAAGCAATCCTATGAATAATACGATTTTGAAGTATTAGCTTTATAAAATGAAAACTTTTCTTGCACAAATATCTACAATTTATTGATGGACTTTCCGTTGCAAAGGATGCACAGTTCACTCCAACGGTCTCTTTTCTGTGATGAAGCAGTCTCTTCCGAAACGACATCGCAGAGAATCATTCTTAGGATACCGAATTCGAAAACACGCCGCATTCAATAAGGAAATAAGATTACTGAACACTACATGAATAACAGGGGACATTAACGTGCGTCTTCAGACATCCGATAGTCTGCAGATGAAGTTGAACTTCGGAACGAGTTACAAACCGGGCGTTTTTGACTTTAATAATATCGCTGCATGCTCTATGCCGGTCTAGGTAATTTTCGCGAGCTTTCCATCTTTCAACACGTTGGAAACAGTTCCCTTATTATCACACGTATTACTGAGTACCTATTTATTTTCAAACAAATGGGTACGTTTCTTTACTTCTTTCCTCAAAAATGGCGATAGCTCAGTCACAAAGGAGATAAGATAATTTTTCAACCCTTACCTTATTTTTTTACTAAAATTATACTGCTGAAAAGCAGAAACGCATTTTCAGAACGGCAACATCTGCACCCACTTAGGTAAAATAACACGCAAGGAGGTCTGTGATAGGCTGAAATATTTCAAATGATCACGTATGTATTTTATAATAACGTGCGCGAAGCTCAAACGTGTTGGCGTGCACCTCATGCAATTTATATCAGATATGGAGATGGTATTAATTTTTTTACGTCGGAATCCAGTGTTTTTTGCTAGAGAAGGAAATTAATTAAATAGATTTGCATCATGAATTCTAATAATAGTTATCAACATTAGTACCGTTATTTTATCGTAATTTGATCTAAAAATAAGTAAAATTTAAACTTAGGGCTCATTTTAATAATACATACTTTTGCAAGTCAATGTATGTAGTTAGAAGGCTAACTTCAAAATATTCCAAGTAGGCCTTTACCCGGTAAATTATTCGTACATCAGCTTCATAGAGTTGTGCGCGGCTTGCTACACGTACATATTTCTTATCATGTTACTGTAGGCCACTTGGGCAGCCCACGGAGTCAAGCTAATGTTATTTATCACTGGAATAAGCTTAATGCTGTTATTTTTCTTTAGCTTGCAATTCGAAGAACTTATAAATGAGCAACAAAAGATTGTCCCATAAACGATAAGATAAAGCCTCACCCAAAATACTGAACACTGCGAAGTCATGATTCTAATTTTTCCTAGAGCTCATGATAATTACGTTTCAATAACTGCACCGTAGAACAAAGATTTTGTCCTTGTGTTGAAACTGTTATTTTTTATTTGATTATGTCTAGAAAACATGATAACATACTTTTATTCATTTCTAATTTTGTTTTTGTGTGTAGAATAATAATGGCTGGAATGTATATAAGTAAAATATTCTATCTTCTTCCAAAAATAGGAAAAAGCAAATCCTTAGTAGAAAATAGGATATTCATTAAATGTGGTATGCATAACAATTTGTTATTTGCTTCGTGATAAAAGAGAGCAAAGTAGAATATTCTTCGGGAAAAAGAGAGCGTCATAAGCACTAGCTTGTAATCGTAGGAACATAAAGATCTATAACTGAACACACCATTCTTTTTATTAAAGTTCTCTGTATGATTCAGGTGTCTAAATACAATTGACTAACTTCTAGGTACGACCAAGTTTTCGTTGCACAGCATCTGTTTCCACGCGATATCCTTCAATTTCTTCCTTGACAATAGGCTCAGGATTTCTTTCTTCTGGCAGGTTATCATGTAAATACTTTGAAATGTTGGGTAAAACAACACATGCTACATTAATTTTTGGAACTTGTTTCGTTGCAACACGAACAACACCTGCCAGCATAGGAAAAGTTTCTTAAGTTGCTCAAAACATCGCTCAGTAATTACTCGTTCCTTAGTGAAAACTTGGTTGAAATGTTGCTGCGCGGGAGTTCCAGGGTTTCTGAAGGGTACCATAAGCCAAGGTTTTATAGGATATCCAGTGTCACCTAATAGCAGAAGGTGACCTCCTGTTGATTGCATGACCTCCTGTTGATTGCATATGTGGAATGTCCGAACATCTTAGTATCCTCAAATCATGAACACTGCCAGCCCAACTAGTGCAAACACTTGTAAACAATCTTCAGAGTCACAAGTGGCCAGCACATCAATTGAATGCACTCCCTTTCTGTTAACAAATTCGTCAAGATGGAAGCGACGCACAGGCCTCTTTATCTTTATATGAGTGCAATCAATCGCCCCGATAGCTTGCGGAAATGAATATTTTGCAGTCCACATCGAGGAAGCGTTTTCTTTCTCTCGCCGTGTTAGAGGAAATTTGATCCAGTTGTCAGCTATTTGTACGTGTCTCTCACAGATGTAGTGAGCCGAACGGCAAACTAAAGATTGGTCTATTCCTAACACTTCACCAACTCCGACCTGAAAACCTGGATCGGCTACATACCTAAGAAATGCTTCAAGCCGGTGTTTTATAGATAATGTTCCTCCTCTGGTCTCAACACCATTATTGTCCAGTAGTACGTTTTGTACAATCCAATATACGTTATCCTCGTCAAATCGGAAAAGATGTTTGTAGTCATGGACATGACGGCTTGAGCGACGAACGTTATATATTTTAGGTTTTCTGATATTCATGAACGCAGCCACAATGCACGAGACCAACACCGGCAACTGCTCGAAGACACCTGCTGGCCTGTTATGCATATTCTATTATTATGCATACATACGCTAAATTTGCTAAGCGTGGGGATAATTTTCTTCGGAGCATATTCTTCGGACGAATTGTCTACTTTTATGCATACCAATAAATAATTTTCTTCTCAAAAAGAGTAGACAATAGAATATTCTATTTTTATACATTCCAGCCATCAGTTTTGAAATTTACCTATTCTTACAAGGAGAAAGTGGTAAATTTCAAGTTTGACTTGAACAGAGTAGATATAAAGATACAATGCATTAATATTTTATTTGTTCTAGAATTACACCTGTGAGACAATATACACATTAGAAATAAGTAATTCTTCTAGATTAACGCTTATACTGTAAATTGCTTTCACGAATCAGCCCCCAATTGTAGTCTCCCTTCATGTTTTCATTGAAAGACCTTTGGTAGCGGCATTCAAAGTCCAATACATCCTGATGGAAAGGATCGCCTAGCTCCTCGGAGTTCGTCCCCTTGGTTTCCTTAAATTTATGAAGATGTCTGTCAAGGGGATGGATGTCCTGCCACCATCTTGCCCTAGTTTATCACCAAGTTCTCAACAAGCTCCCCAAACATACTCGTAGTTTTCGACCATATCATTCCCCTAGAAACCAAGAACTACTGCGACAAAGCTGTCCCATGCTGCTGTCCTTAAGAGTTTTTTTGGGAAACTCTTTGCACTCCATCAACTTTTTTATTTGTGGAGAAATAAAGACGCCGTAAATTTCGCTGCAGACAACTTCGGGAGGAAATCTTGGAGGTACTTGAAAGCTGGGGACTCCTTATCTAGAGCTCTGGCGAATTGCTTCATAAGGTCCAGTTATAAGTGGAGCAAAGGAAATAGAACTTTATTGGGGTCGAAAATCTGGGCTCCTATTTGACATTGTTCTTCCCAACACTAAACTTGGTTTGCTGTAGCCAGTCCCACTTGAGGTCGTGTGCCATGGTATCCCTGCTGTCTCAAAGGTAAAGATAACAAGAATACTCGGTAAAGCCGCTTTGAAGACACATCAGGAAAGCCACCATTTTTAAAGTCTCCTACAACCTCCCAACGGTACTCTTCACATTTCAAGGCACCCAACAAGATCTTGACACTATTGTATTCCTCTTTGAGCTTGACAGAGTGGGCGACGGGGCGAGATGGAAATATATTCCCGTTACGAAGCAGCACTGTTTTGAGGCTTCTGAACGAACTGTCGATAAAGAGCCACCACTCTCTGCGGTTTGAGGGTAATTCAAATTGCCTCAAACCGACTGGTCACGTTGTGGCGAAAGCAAAGCACTTGGTGAGCGAAAAAGATTGAAAAATGATGGTGAAGCTTTCTCTGACCTGAGATGTGCTCACTCTCATCTTGCAAATTCAACTGCTTGAGTCTCGATGTCAATAGCTCTCCATTTGACATCGTGAGGCCAAGATCTCGAATCATGCAGGTCATTGATATCTTCTTGGCTGGGGTAGCATGGATTTCTCTCATCAGTTGTGTCTCTGAGAACATTCGTTGTTTCGTTGAGGCTGCGGTGGTGAGAGGAGGTGGGGTGTCGCGTGCAGCTCCGGCGAGAAGTTGTCGGTGCTATATTTTTAAGCACTTCGAAATGTGATGGAAAACTGAGCATCTGTGAATGTACTTTATACATCATTGAATCGATGAACTGGAAAAGTCATAAAACAAAATCGGCTGTGATAAGTGCTGAATTTCATCGTGCAAAACAGAATGGCCCCCGGAAATGGTCATTTCCGCCTCCCTCCCTGGCGAACCACAGAAGCCCCCTCCCCCCTCCTCCGCATACCCTGTCACTCCCACCGACTTGAACCGGAATAAGCTAACCACGAATACTAACGTGGAAGCAAAAAAGGCCTGATGAAATAACAAAGTTTAATTTTGTGAACACCATCATGAAATAAAGTGATAAATTTATGCAATTCTCATCTGTTATGGCGAAATTTATGTTGAGTGTCAGTGAATATGAGTTGAGTGTCTTTGGTTTCTTTTAATCGCCTGACAGTTTATTTTTCATCCTATTTTAAAGGCGGTGCCACCTATGTCTCCTATTTCTCAAACCATCGATACCAAAATCGCAGTAAAATAGAAGTTGCACTCTGGCAAGACCGTACCTCGTGAAGTAGCAAAGGTAGTGGATCTTGTATTTTCGTGAAGGAAATTTATCTGTCGTCTTTACTTTTAACAAATGAAGTGTGCGAGGGCATAGAAAGGGTTTGGTTGAAAGTGCAAATAAATAAACATAAGTCCAACATTACCGGCAGCCTTTACCGGCACCCATCAGCTTCTCTACTAACAACAATAGAGTTCATTGAGAAAATTTTCAAATAAATTTTAGCTACAAAAAAGTCATTCTTTGCATTCGGTGGTTTTAATATTGACCTAACGAATGAAAAAATCAGCTAAGCAGACTGTTGTACAAACTAAACCTTTCACAAATGGTTAAAGAACCGACTCGCGTTACATGAGTATCTAAGACTCTCCTTGATCTGGCAATTACAAAAAACCTACGGCAATACTTAATACAGTTATATCACCCTCTGTCGCCGATCACCACTCCGTAGAATGTAAAATTAATATTTCATAGGAAAGACAAAACAATCGTTTCATGACTTACCGCCTAAAAAGTCAATATTCACCGGAACTACCTAATGAAAAACTCCTAAACAGGTTCACCGAATTTCAGAGTATGATGCAATCTGACGATGTGGACATTCAAGTTTCTATCTTTAACGAGAACTTCACAGCAGCTCTCGATGAATGCGCTCCTTATTTCACCAAAAAAACTAAACCAAAACGCACTCTCTGGATTACCAGCGAAATTGAAGACCTAAGCAGAATAAAGAAAGTTTCCTTGCGAAAGTATAAAGAAAACAGGTCAAACATTACTTTATACAAGAGATATAAAGAACTTGGAAAGATTCTTCGGAAGAAAATCACGCAAGCAAAACAAACTCACTTCCACCAAGAACTATTCATGGCAAAAAAAAATCCAAAACATACATGGGAGATCATTAGTGAGGTGGCTCAATATAAAAACTTAGAGCGCAAATGTGATTTTGAAAATCCTCTGGAAAAAGCAGGGTTGCGGAGTCGGAGGCTAAATTTGCGACTCCGACTCCGACTCCGACTCCACCTTTCCAGCATTTGGCGACTCCGACTCCGACTCCACCTTTCCAGAATTTGGCGACTCCGACTCCGACTCCGACTCCACCTTTTCCGAATTTGGCGACTCCGACTCCGACTCCACCTTTCCAAAATTTGGCGACTCCAACTCCACCTATTCATAATTTATAAGATGAATATTTTATTTCTTAACTAGCGTACACGGTCCGTCAAATATGACGGGATTCAATACCTTTCTTCAACAAATTTTCGTTCGAGTGGAGTTTCCATGCTTAAACTCATTCCAAAGGTAACTTATTTTTCTTATTAGAGTAATAAACACTTGGAACACAGTATATTTGAGCCGCAAGAAAAGTAGTTATAACCATTCGTGCATTACTGAAAGCAACTGCGAGCTTGTGTATGTATATTGTAATATGCAATAGAGTGTATTGTAATACAGTACATTGTAATATACAATACCCCGCCGAACTCGGTATCCACGATTCGAACTCTGGTATATAAGGCTCTGGATCTCTCAATTGTTTTGAAAGTGGCATTATAGCTAGAGCACTTGTTCGAAAATGAGTGTATTAATTGACCGTGAACTGAAACCAAGACCGCCAGTGCTAATTTTTTCCTATCGATTCTCAAGAGCGTGACACGAAACGTATAAATAAACATAAGACTGTCGTTCTTAGTAGTAGACGGTTGCAGATTTTGAAACATGTACATATTATATTCTTTATTAACGAACGACTTTTAAATTGACTGCAGAATGTTAATAACCAAGTTACTGGAGTATATGATTGGTGAAAAATGACGGGATTCGATGGTATCGTTTTAAAAAGATATCAAGATACAGATGACAAACAAATATACCCATCTTAATAGTACCCGCGATTAAAATACAATGTTCTCGTACTTGTGCACTGGTAAAACTTTTATCACAATTACGGCCATTAAGCATCTTTAAGAATGTCGCCGACGCACACACCAACCAAGCAAGCAACAGCACTCTATTATAATTTAAATTATTATTCGGCAAGAAGTTTTTAAAAAAATTGCCATACCTTTTTACTGCGATTAGCCGCATTTTCGTGACAATAGATTCGATTTTGACGCAATGTTTTTTATTTATAAACAAAAATGAGCAGATGCCAGGTTTTTCATAATATTTCAATGGTATTCATGATCCTGTCCAAGCTAGCAGATTCCCATTGTAATAAAATAGGAGAAATTACGCACGAGAACATATATTTATATACAAATTGACGGACACCTGGGGTTTTATTATACCGGGTGTCCCAAAAAATGTCCCGGATTTTTCAATTAATTATATCACCGCTTTAAATTAAAATATTCGAATTGTCTTTTATTCACAATGTAATAAATTTTGTTTCCTTTTCGAATAATTCAAGTTTTTGAAAATCAGTTGAATAAACACTTTACAATGATCAATTTACTGGAAGGGGTAGTAAAACTAATTGTTCAAGTATTGTACTAATTGTATTGTACTAATTGCTTAAGTATTTTAAGAAATATTGAGACTCTTCCTTATCTTGTACTTTGTACGAAAAAATGAACAAACAAAATTATAAAAAAGTAACAAATCATTACCATAAATAACGTTTACACAAATAAAGTAATTCAGTATCCTTCGATATACCCTCCATTTCTCTCAAGGCAGGTATTACTTCTGGCCACCATTGGAAGAAGAGTTCTACAGATTATTTCACCGATATCTTTCAGTTCTTGAAACGCTGTTATTGAAAACACTTTAAACCTCTCAGAGGGTTTAAATACTTGGTGGTATGTAGGATACATCATTATGAAATTATTCTTAACAGTAGGTATTGAGAAATGAAGAAGGACACCAGTGTTGCTTCTAAAACTTTCCTTTTGAACAATTAGTTTTTCTACCCTTTTCAGTAAATTGGTCATTGTAAAGTGGTTATTCAACTGATTTTAAAAAACCTAAATTATTTGAAAAGGAAATGAAATTTAATACATTGTGAAACACTGACAATTAAAATATGTTAATTTAAGGAGATCGTCCTAGGCCGGCCCAGGCCCCTGTCGCTCAGGTGGTCATTTTTCATGTTTTTGTTGGAAAAGGACCCTTAGGTGGTGGACTATTCGGTCCTAAAATTTTATGGCGCTACAGACCATAGATCCCCCCTGGGGGATCAATAAAACAAGGGGGACCAAAATCTTAACTTCGAGCCTATTTCAACCCCATATAAAAAGAGAAAAAATTAGAAATGGAAAAAAAGCCCATTTGAGTTTGTTAGGAATGTTCCAAGGATTCTAAAACTGTCTTTGTTTTTGTTCTAGCATCAAAACTGAATGAGGAGATATATCTTGAAATATCAATACCAGTGAAATATCATTGCCTAAAACCAATATGTCAATTTTTTTCAAAAACTAAGGCCTAAATTCAAAAAATGAACTGAATAAATTGTGTTTCTTTTCAGAAGTTACATATCATAGTCAAATTTCATAAGAATCAGACTGAAAAAAAATTTCATAGTCATGAAAATAAAAATTTTTTTTTTGGGGGGGTTTGGAAATCAAAATTCACAGTGTGAATGTGAAGTTATGTATGGATATTATCGAAATAAAATTAAAACTGCATTCAATTACATAAATTGTTCATTATATTAAACATCAACAAAAAATTTCGTTTTATGCTTCTACCAAACACTTCTAACTTTCAACATTCAAAATGTATCTTCTCATTCAGTTTTGATGCTAGAACAAAACCAAAGACAGTTTTAGAATCCTTGGAACATTCCTAACAAATCCAAATGAGCTTGTTTTCAAATTCAAATTTTTCAAAAAAAATATGAAGCTCTAAACCCAAAAAATAAATGTTTTTTTAGAAATTTAAAATAAATTGGAAAAAATGGAAAAAAGTTGAATTTGAAAAAAAGCTCATTTGAGTCTGTTAGGAATGTTCCAAGGATTCTCAAACTGTCTTCGGTGTTGTTCTAGCATCAAAACTGAATGAGGAAATACATTTTGAAATATCCATATAATATACCAAATAACTCATTTTTCGAAAAAAATAAAAACTAAGCCCTAAATCGAAAAAATGACATGAGTAAAAAAGATTTACTTTCACAAAATACATACTCTGGCGAATTTTGAAACGAATCGGACGAAAAAAGATGAAAAAGTGGGACGATCTCCTTAAAGTGGAGATATAACCAATTTAAAAATCGGGGACATTTTGTGGGGCACCCGGTATAGCGTTGATTGTTCTCATACAATAAAAGGGCAAGTGTCTCCTTGAACAAATAAATAAATTGGTTTAGGTATTTCCTGTGCGTAATCTCTCCTGTGTTATTACAATGGAATTTTAGGATTTAAAACTCAAGGGCTACTGTTTGAACCTTTATTTCAAATACAGAAGAACTTCAAGGGAACAATAGCAAGTCGTTTCCCGAGATGCGCGAAAAGGGAAACAGCACCCAAGTTAGGCGTATCTTGAGGATTCCAACAGTACGCACAGCAGCGTCCTCTGTACTGTTTTTATTATTAAATTCCTATAAAACGGAGACCGATGATCTTCTTTAACGAAATGTTAGTTTTAAAAACGAAACTCCTTAAAAATAGAAGATAACCAATGGACGTGGTCGGTCATCAGCACGGTACTCCGGTAGGAAGTTTTAGTGGCGTTCAGAGTAGATAGAAACAGAGTTCAAGATGTCTGGTCGCCGACCATCTGAATATCGTATCTTATTGCAAGATTGCATATAGCACTAAGACTTTAACAATTAATTGACAATTAATTACCTTGAATAATAAGTGCCTGTTTACCGGGTCCAGGAGTTAAAGTCGCAGAAAGAGACTGCTTTTAACGCAAGAGAAATAAGTTAGAGATGCCAGACCGACTTTTATTAAAAGGGCGACATGCTGCCCAAGCAGAGTAAGCTCAAAGATAATTTATTTAGTGGACGCCAGTGCGTCACGAGTAATGTTAATTTAAGCGATTTTAGGTTAATGCAGGTCTGGTAGATGCTCAAACATTCTTAATTATAGAAAGTTAAATTTAAACAAAAATTGAAAAGTAAAGATGTAGCTGCAAAACAAAAGGACGAAGAAAAGAAAGAACTAATTTCAACAGTTTCAAATTCATGTCTGTCAACTAAGACAGGCCATCTGAAGGAAACTTTCTCTTCCAAAAAGACGCCATCAGAAATACGGAAGGTTTTCAACAGAAAATTTCATTGAACAAATAAAATTGGCTGTCCGTCTTTGTTGGTTGGTCTGTCTCCTTTTCACGTTCTTAAAGATGCTTAAGGACTGTATCTGTGATACGAGTTTCACCATTGCACTAGTACAAGAATATTTTAATGGCAGGTACTATTAGGTTGGATATATTGCTTTATGATCCACATCTGGAGAATTCGAATAAAGACAATATTAAATCCCATCATTTATCGCGGGTCGAGTACACAATTTTGTATACTGAGTGTTTCAGAACACGAGGTACAAAATTGCACACCAAGTAGAAAATGGTTAAATAAACACTTTTAATTCCATTAAATTTTCCCCCAAAATCGGGGTCGTGAGATATTAGCTGTTTATTGTTTTAAATGATGAAATTTAATGGCACAATTACTCGCAATATTTATTTTAAATTTACTATACAAAATTGTTCAAAATGTGTTCCACCTACATCAATGCACTTTTAGAATGCTAGCCTTAACGACTGTCGGATATTAGGAAACACGTCTGGCATTTCGGTATCTCGCCAGCAGCCGCTGCAATTCTGGTCACAAGGTCAATCACGTGTTCCCAAAAAATGAAATCGAATGGAGTCATGTGAGGAGATGTAGGAGGTCATGCAACTAAAAGATTTCGCCCGATCAACTTAAATTCAAATTAATATTGCGAGTAATTTAGTGATTAAATTCTATCCTTTAAAACCATAAACGGCTAATATCTCAATGTCTCTTCCTCGGAAAATTTCAGAGAAGAAAAAGTTTTTATTCGGAAAATTTTATTTCTACTTGGTCGGCAATTTTTTGCCTCTAATTCTGAAACGCCCTGTATATTACTGACAAGTGTCTTCTGAGTAGGTAAAGTAGGCACTGCCTACACTGAGAAGCATAGATATGTATCCACAGTTTTTTTAATACTAAGTTAACACTCATTCAGTGAAAGTATAATATTTAATTCAATGACTATGCTTAAAATCCACAAAATGATATATATATATATAGATAAAGTAGGCAAAATTTGCACACTGCCTCTTATTCTCCGTGTCTACACTATGCAGGGTAACAATGCAGAAACGGTGTCATATTATTGCTCAACACTATTTTATATCTCGGCTATAATAGGCAAAAGTTGTTTTGCTTTCGTCGCAGGGGACTGAAGTTTTCGGAACGTTTTGTTTACGAATAAAAGTCACTTTTAGCGTCTTTGCGTGTAATATGATACTATCTCTTCTTCTCGTCTAACTTTTTACTTTACGTTTGACACTTTCTTATTTTAATAAACGCATATGTGCTTCTCATTTAAATTTTTTTGGAGCGATTTGGAACGTTTCCAGTAAGAAAATTTGTACTATCGCATAAATTTTACAACTATTGCAGCTGAGATAGTGCATTGCTTTCAGTTACAATAGGTGTGTGACTAAGTAAAGTTTTTGCTAGTGTGGTGTTATTTTCATTGCAGCTCGTTTACATTGTATTTTAATTTTTCATGTGTCTCAATGCCGATATTGATTACCTTACAACATTTCCAAATCTTCCATAAAAAAAGTAATTAATTATGTAATGCTGCAAAAAGGGATACTATTTCAGTGTTTGAAATTGTATAAACGTAATATAAAATTCTCCATTTCAGCGTATGCTTACTTAAAAACTGGGGAGTGATACGAAGAAAAGAATTTAACATGATAATGATATAGTGAAATACAATATAACTCTGAAAGAACCAAACAACATTCAAGAAATAACTTTCGAAATAAGCAGAAACTGTTATTAATAATACATGTTAACTTGACCTAAAGACAAGAAAGACATATCAATTTTGATAAAATAACCTGAGAACTAGAAGTCTTTATGTACCAGACCATAGCTTCAGGTTTTGGCAAAGACAACTCATTAGCAAGGAATTATAACATAAAGACTAAAAATATTTATGATCACAACATAACTTTAAGTTTCTGCAAAGACTAGTCATTATCAATCAATGGGGATTCAATGCATCATTAAGAGCGTACAGAGTTACCACTCCTTATGTGAGTACAATGTATTGCATCAGCTGAAACGTTCTACAAGTAACTTGAAACACATTTACTACTATTTGCTACTTCCTGTGTACTAATTGAAGGGGAAATGAACGAAACAGAAATATACAGAACAAATTTTCAATGCTTCAAATTACTAATTCATGCTTAAATAACTGGAAAATATTCATTATTACTCCAGTACAATTATATTTCTTTCTTGTATTTATCATATATAGTAATGCAAACCCACAACGACTAGATAACAATGACGGTAGTAGGTGACAGGTATAAATACGCTGTTTCAAACTTAAAACAAAAAAATCAACAAGAACATTGCGGATTTTTAGATTTTCAGCAAAGTATTCTAACTCTGTTTTGTTTACTTTCGGTTTTAAACAATTATAAATAATTTTAAGTAAATTATAAAATCGAAGACAGCAAAAAATAGCGACTCCAACTTCGACTCCACCCCATCCGAATGAACGACTCCGACTCCGACTCCACCACACTCGGAAAAGCGACTCCGACTCCGACTCCACCCTAAAACATGCGACTCCGGCGACTCCGACTCCCGACTCCGTCTCCGACTCCGCAACCCTGGTAGTGACAGCCTCATTGAAGTTCGTAGCGCAGATTAAGAACCGGTGTCCCGCATCGCTTCCGGTAGAGCAGCCTCACGCTGGGCTATTGGAACCCCAACATGCGGATACTAGTAAAATGAAACAAGGAATTAATGTTGAGAATTCATGATAGAGCCTCTAATTATTGTAGTTATTCATAGAGATTTGCAACTATTACATTATTGCAAGAAAACTTCAAAAGTTAACCTGAGTTTAATTATGCCTCAATGTGGAAGCTACCCGTAGAGTTGAAAAGATGTTAAACGTGAAGAAAAAGGCTCAAGTATAGAGCAGGAGCAAGTTTTTAGGAAATAGGATTAGGTTAAGAGTTAGCAGTACTACCCGGAGAGTAGGACAGCTGGTAAGCCATCTCTCAGTCAGGCTCCAGGTAGGATAATTAAGTCATGGAAAAGAATTCATGCCCCATTCCGAGCAGGCTCGGAGTAGGCTAAACATACAATAATTTAAGGTATTAAGGTTGAAAGAATTAGTAATTTTAGATGTTAAGGTAGCTTAACAAGCTCACGTACACTCACAATCACATGATTTACGATAGCAAAGAGACTTAATAGAGTAATAAGACAGAGGTAAATAATTCATTAGAAAATAGAATTGGAGATGGCTTTAGAAATTAGGGAAAATAGGTAAGGGAGCGATCCACCGGGAAACACTCGTGATGACGTGCCACGGCTGGACACTGAGCGTCGGTACCCAAGGCTACAGGACACCTTCACTCTCGGGATAAGTTGCTGATGAGATCACGACTATAGGTTACCACCATGGCTTGGAGGTCGTAACATAAATAAAGGAACGAAAATGCAAGAGATATCAAACGGGTACCTCTGCAACAAAGGGATCAACCCAAAGTATCAATAGGATCGAAAAGTAGCTCCTGAATTGCCATAACGCAGCTCCCACCTCACCTGCCCCGAGCCACGCAGCAAAGGTACTAAAGTTCAAACTGTGCAGGGTTGCCAGATCCTGTGAGTGACATTATGCCAAATTGCTCAAGCATAACTGCCAAATCTAGCGCTTTACTGCCAAAAAGTTGTGGGAAACCTACACAAATAGGTTTAATACAACAAGGTCAATGGCAAGGTTTTATTATCCTGCAAGTTGAAATTTTAAAATACCTTCAACGGAACAAGGAAGGTTAATTTAACGAAATATTCTACGCAAAAATTAACGCTAATCTTAGCAATACCTGGATAGTTGCGAATGGGAATCAGATAATTTATTATTTCAAGTGTTAAAACCTAAACGGTGGCGATTGGCGTCCTCTTGCACGGCGTCCTCTTGCGGCCATTATCAGTGGGAGACGCAATTACGCACAACCTCACTCAATCATTGCTTGCTGGACACTAGATCTCTGTGCTCCTCGCGTGCTGCATGCAGGCCTTCCACGCTCGTCAATCTTTGTACCCTAGGCTTGCATGTATTTTACCCTAGAATGCTCTTGATTACCCTAGAAAATATGAATGAGGGCAATATAGTAATTACCGTAGAGTCTTTAATAATGCTATTAGGTTTACTCTTAAGTACGTCACATTGACAGCTTTTTAAAAGTTTCTGGGGATTCATTAATTAATCAAGGAATGATTTGAACACCATTATTATGAAAATGTTTATAAAAAACGTCTGTCCATTAAAATTCCAAAAGATATATCCAAATGCGGATCGATAAACAACTCAAACACACAAGCACTGTGGTCGACAAAATTGAAATCCAGGCTTATTTAACTAGTGTTCACTACAGATAAATAATAATTGTTAAGAATAATCAATTTTGCGAATTGAAGATTAGAATTTAAGAAAAATTTTAATCATGTGTAATAAATCTTTTAATTGTGTGTAACGAATTTTGTGCGTACCTAAAAAAAAAAATTTGTCCGTTGAAATATCTTAGTAAATTCCAGCAGTACGGATGGGTCGCTACGACAGACGTGCCTGCATGTTTTGTGTGCCAGCTTGTGTGAGCTCGACAGATTTATAGACCGACTTGTCCCTTCGAAACCCCAGAACAACGCTGTCCCTTTGCTTGGAACAGAGGAAAATCGCCCTTACGCAAAGCCAACAAATGTAGGTGTAGAGAGAAAGGCTTTGTATACATTTGGGCCATAAGCTGTGTTGTTTCTGGAGAGGTCTATTTTGTGGTGTTAACAATTTCTATAGACCTTCGAGCAAGCCCTTGGAAACTTTAGATGTTCGGAAAAATGCCTACCCATTCGCAAACAAAGCCGCCTTGTTGTCGAACATAGAGCGCGACACTTAAGCCTAGAGAGGTGGCCGAGCGACGGTATGAAGGAGATTGGGCGTGGGAAGCAGTTATACCAAGACAGCACAGGAAAGGGGTAGGCGGGCGCTTTCGAGGTTTGGAAGGATCTGATTGGTCGAAATGAGAACAGAGGACAACCCTCAGGAAATAGGCTAGGCATCGTGACGAACAAAAGGCAGTTCTACAGTAGACGCCGTGACGCGAAGTACAAGGAATAAACGCGCGTGTGTTTGCGGTAACAAATGTGCTTAAAGAGATAATGGAAAAGTGGCTATATTAAAAATTGATACTAAAGTTTCACGCTATTATGTAATCCAAAAATTTATACATTTTTTTTGTTCTTACTTGCAGAGAAGTAAATTGGAAAAAACCCAACCTACGTGGGAATCATTTAATGGAACATTTAGATGCAACGTCTCTGGGAGGGTAAGAGAGAGGCAGTTTCTTGGGAAAAAGATATTTTGAAATAAATAGTATTGAAATTTATTGGCAGTCAGTGATATAAAAAAATTGAAATATTTTGAGGGAACGTAATTGGCGCAATTATGATTAATGAGGTACAAATTGATCTTACAGGGGGGAGGCCTGTGAATAGAAGTGCGCAAGAAAAGGAAATGCTCGGGAGCTCCGAAACTTGCAATTAGCAATAAACATTCTTTGAACCGTGCATAAGACAGTTTTTTGAACTGAAGCTGCGTTGGCTCACGAATGTGTGGGTCGGAGTAATGACCACATCCTGTGCTGCTGGAAGCGCTAAGATATTGTAGGCCTTATTTGTGTTATGTTTAGGTGTGTAAGCAACATGCGGGGGAAAGGCTCGCCAGCCGAACCGAATCTATCAGGATAGTCATGTCCTGTAAGCCATCTGGCGTATGCTGTCTCTAAATTCCGTTCTTAATGTGCACTGTGTCCTAATAACATGCTCATTGAGTGTGAGTCTCCGTTCTCGTATTGTATTATTTCTGCGGTAATTAAAAATTAATGCTAAATTCATGTGGAGTGTATAAATACCCGTCAACGCAAAGGCAGCTCATCAATGCAGGTGCGCACCGAAACGCGCTGATGTAAGTCGTGTCATCTGTCATCGGTGAGTAACGTTTTGTTTTTAGTATATGTGCTGTAATGTTGAGTATTGTCCATGAGTTTTTTTTGTGTTGTCTATGTATTTCATGGAGGTAAAGCCAACCCCTCAATTCCGAGAACCTGATCTTCTTACTAATGTAAATTAGTAAGGAGGCGGGACCTTTTCTCGTGACATAATTACTGTAGAAACCTAACACAAAATTTTGGAAGCAAATGCAGACCTATATACTATTTTTTTTCTCTAGGTATTCGAGTCTTTTGACCAATCCAAAACGAAAAATGAATGAAATCTACGTGCGTTGTTGGGTAGAGCCTTAGATCAATCAGTTTAAATGAAAAAAAAGCTTAACTTAATACAAATATTTTATAATCTCCTGGAATCTAGACTACTCACATAAATAATTTGATATACTCTGAATACCTGGCACGAAAATACAATTTATATCCTAATATTTTTTAACGATGTACTTATTCACAAAACCATTGATATTTGCATTAATTCTCTGTTTTCTGATCCGTCCTCTTCAATCATGGGCTTATAAAGTTATTTTAGCTCTCTTTTAGAACTATGCGTGCAAAGTTCCTTTGTTATTTCCAATGGACGTATAAATAAACAGATTGAGGGGCTAGGGATGGGTCTTCCATTAGGACCTACCTTTCCAACATTTTCATGTGCCACAATGAACAGAAATGGTTAGATCAGTGTCCGACTTCATTCAAACCGGCTTCTATATGCGCTACATTGACGATGCTTTCGTCTTTTTTAAAAACAAATTTGATACCCACTCTTTCCTTCAGTGTTTCAGTTCTGGACATTCCAATGTAAAATTCACTTTGGATCTAGAGAAAAAACAATTAATTGAATTATCTTGATATCAATGTCCCCCGATCTGGTAATAAATTCATAACCTCTGTTTACAGGAAACTAACAATCTCCGGGGTAGGTTTAGGTTAAGCTTTTGTTGCAAGCGATTTAAACATAATGGCATTTCAACCCTAATAACTCGCGTCTATAGTATTTTTTCAAACTTCACTGTCATTCATAATTTTTTTGCAGTCTTATTTAACAACCAATGGTTATCCGGATTCAATTTTTTTTGTTCAGTTAACCACTTCCTGAATGTTAAATTCATTACGAAATCTTATGTTCAAGCTCTGAACTATAGTTACTGCGTTATACCATATTTTGGATATCAATCGGTAAAGTTGAAAAAAGATCTTTTAAAGCTTTTAGCTGAATTTTTCCCGGATGCTTCCTTTTGTATTATTTCAGTTAACAACCGTACTTTTGGATCATTTTTTAGATTTAATTCGAGCCACCCTCGTCTATAATTGTATTTGTGCGCATTGTAGTATGGGAAATCCACGTACCGAGCACTTTACGTCAGGGTTGCTGAACAGCACGTCAAAGTCATCGTACAAGTCGCTTGCTTACTTCTACTCATTCTAGTATAAGACTACATTGTAGTAATGGTTCCTGTGAACAAATTATTAACATTAGTTGATTTGAAATGTTAGATACTTAGGCCGCCAATTTAGACTCACGTTTTTTAGTCATTATTTACTAATAAACTCAAACCTTCTCTCGACGAAATGCAAAGAGCATACCCTATGAAAATAGTTAACCGGTAACTTCGTTTTTTTTGTGCTTGCATTCTGCGATTCTGTAATCTCGACTGTGCGGATATGTCCTTAATTTTGTTTACAGACTTTTCTTCTATATTTTTTTATTGTATATCTGCTTCGCAAATAAGATTTTCCATAATAAAAACGTTAGCATGCCTTCTGCATGTTATATATCTACGATATTGGCATTGCTGAAGATTTAGCTTCCGTGGCATTACTTTTCAGTTTTCACTTTATTAATAGCCGTCACTAGATAGTATCATCTGGGAAATTATATGCAATAAAGCCGGATTCTTTAAGGTAACACGCTGAATGCATCAAACCAAGCGCGGTTTCATTCTTTAACTGGTTCTTTGTAAAGTTTTGTTCAAATTTATTTGGCTAAAGAAACGTTCAACGAAAGCATTTGAAACTGGGAGGGACAAAAACGTTGAAATTATAATTTTATGATTTGTATAATTTGGTAGCCCACTGGTATCTTTACTGCTAAACTGTTTCCAAGTAATGAACGGCTGATATTTCTGGTGTCAATTGTTCATCCAAGTAACGTTTTCGCCACCTTTCCTCAAGACGTTTCTTATCGACTAACTTTTCATTTGAAGAATTTCGTTCAGAATATATGATACAGATTTTGGAGTCAATGTTGCAGCATTACGCAGATTTAGCCAACGTACGAGGTCATGTACAGAATCCTCGACGGAAAACTTTTTTTGAATTTGTCAAACTCTTTCAACAAAGAAGCATGTACAATTAGTAAAACAAACTTTGTCTTCTGAAATAATACCAGTTATATCTGACATCGTTTCAGTAGCTGTCAACCCAATGTATAAATCACCTACTGCCACAAAAGCACAGTGAATGTTAGATGGGATGGATTCAGACAAGAAATGGTCGCATTCTTCCCTAGAGCTACACGCATAAAATCTGAACAAAAGTTCATAATTAGGCTATAAATTTCTGATCTAAGATTGATAATATTGGGAGAGTCAGAATGAAACAACGTTAATTTCCCAAACTTGAAATCTAAGAACTCCGAATAATCACAGGTTAGCTTGTTGTTTAAAGCATTGGCTATCTTTTACCTGAGTTCGATTGCTAAACAACTTAACAAAAAAAGTACAAGTGCATCCCACTGCTCCAGCGATCGTCGCACACTGCTTGCAAAGAAACTGCACGTCGCACAATGCGAAACGAACATCAACTTGTTTAGTACTGGTGTGGAGCAAGTTAACTTGTGCTAAATTGACTATCCAAAGATTTATTTTGCGTTAATGTCTTGTGCTCAATTAATTCTTATGTGGGTAACTCAACTGTAGTTATTGACAATCTTCTGTTTTTTTTAATTTTTATAATATAGATTTGAAACATAGATTTTACCCTAGATTTTGCATTTTTTCCTCTTACCCTAGACTGTACCCTAGGAGGGGTCTGATTACCCTAAACTAGGGTAATTACCCTAGGAGTGGAAGCACTGGCTGCATGGGAGTATGCATCACGGATCCATCTTTGGCAGGTCGGTGTTTTGCTGCAGCAGCATGCTCCTTTGTGAGTACTTGTGATGCGTGATGCATCAATGAGTCGCTTGTGCTGCATCGTCTAAAGAGGCCTTAAGTTAATTAAAGGTCTCGGTTAATTAATTAATATAGTTAATAGTTAATAATATAATAATAGGTTAATAGTTAATTAAATAATATAAAATAATATATATATTTTATATTATTTAATTTTAGCGGTATGTTGAATATTCGGAATGCCTGCTTGCTTTTTATTTTCATGTTTACATAACTTGTTAGTTGATATGCTTCCAACACAGAAGTGTGTTTTCTTCAATGTTCATTGTTTATTCAGACGATATCTGTGCTTCGTTATAATATTGACATAACTCAGCATTTATTCGCCAAATTCAACAGCATGCTATCTTTTGAAAGCACAGACATTCACCCACTCAATGAAAGGAATACTACATGTGTCGCTGTAGCATAGCCTCATGCAATGGCCAACACTGTTCCTGTCTCCATAAATTTATTGTGCTATGAATGAACTGACGGACGTAATGGTTGATCTCTTTCAAACATTGTTTGTAGTTTCGCTGAGTCTGCCTGTAAGATTTCGTTTCAATAAACCATGAGACACATTGCGACATCTCTTGAGGGGTAGCCATTTTTTAAGGGTCCATTCAACATCACCCTCCACAAACAGGATTCTTGAAACACATAAATTCAAAATGTGATTCAACACTTTAATAAACACTGAGTAAAATAAAACAATGCTGGAAGAATATCTTATAAATTACATTTGTAATAAATTTTTGAAATGGTAGAGAAACTGATGGACACCATGTATAATATCTAAAAAAAAGTTTATTAAACCCATGCCTTGACGAATGAAGTATTAAGAGACAAATTAAATTAAATACAAGCTAACAGTAATAAATCTATGCAGCACTCAAATAAGTACAACAGATCTGTGACAATTTTTATGTGCAAAATTACATGGGAAACCTATTTTTGCTTTCTTTTTACTGAAATTCTCTAGAGAGACAGTTCTGCAAAAACCATGCCCAGTTCAACAAAAAGAAAACAGAATATGGATTTCCCATCTCATTTTGTTTACGATAATGACCACAGATATCTTGTATGATTTTTTTAGTGTTGCGCAGTGCAATTACTGTTAAGTTATTTAGTGTTGCTAAAATGCTCTGCGAGAAAGTTTTTAGCAGTGAGAAACATTATTTTACTACTCATCTGTTGGTGTACGTAAAAGTCGGTAACACACTTCAAAAGAACATTTTTCATTCTCAGCACGCTTGGAGTTCGGAGCCCCATTAGAACACTGGAAAAGCTATGCTTTTATGTACGTACAGATGATTAGTATTCATTATACTAACAATGGCAAAAAGAAATGAAAGAAATGAAAAAGAATTGAGCGCTTAATATAACCTTGTCAGCCTATAATAAAAAAGTCGATTGGCACTATAGGCGTTTCGACTTTTAAGGTCATTCTCAACTCTGAAACAAGACGAGGAAAAAAACCGAATCAAATCCAAAACAAAATCAATCGAACGAAAAAAATATTGAGGTATTAATGCCACTCTATTAACAAAAATTAAGGGAATGCTGATTGTATGCTGTTTAAAACAGGTGTACGTTTTTGAATGCACTTCGATTCCATAATGCGGAGGAGGATTAAATGAGAAGCTGAGAAATTACTTTCAAATCAATTAAGTGAACTGGGAGGTCCCAGCCCACAGCATGAGAATGAACTGAAGAATGTGAAGGTGCAGAGAGGTAATGGACACTAATGGTTGTTCCTAAAAACTCATGCCGGTATGCTCTGCAACACGAATATCAAGGGTTCAAGAAGGCGAGCCTACTTAGTCCGGCCAACTCAGTGTGGGTACAACTTTATTTACGAATGACTGAGGAGAGCATGTTTTTGAAAATTCCATCTTCAAAATTGATAAGCGATACTATTCTATACATATTAACTTGTACCTTTTCAAAATCAATTATCGTAAAATGACTTGGCAGACGTAAGATTAGCAGTATTACCCAGTCAGAAATTTTTCGTCTGACCGACGAAAATTTACGTCCGAATTTACCAGTAATTATCATCTTCTTCTTCCTATAAACCGACGATATATCGTCAGAATTAGTGTCGCGAATGTCCCCTATTATCGTCCGATTTACGTTAAATTACCGGTTTTTATCGTGAATTTTGGACGAAGACCGACGATATTAACCAGTCAATTACCGGCAGTTAAACGATTATTATAGTCGGTCTTCGTTCAAAACTCACGATAATTACCGTTGATTTAACGTTATAAATCGCTACTCTAACCACTATATTCCAGGAGATTCATAAGCAGTGCAACGATTTGTCCCAAAAATAGCGAATTGCTCCCAAAAAAATGGGCCACACCTCGTGAAATGCGTCTGTCCAATTACCGCAAATTTGACCACTGCACAAAAATTCTGAAATAACTTAATTTAATTCAACAAATATGTTAAACACTGTCCATATATTTCCGCAAGTTTCTTGCAAATTGCGATAATTGAACAGATTAGTATTACAGGGTGAAGTCAATTGCAACAAGTAACAATGCATTATTAGAAAAAATAGTTGCAATGCTGATGAATGCTACAGTAAGAAGGCTCAAATTGTCATCTTCATCGAAGAACACGAGACGATTACGATAAGTCTCACAGTACAATATATTTATTTCAAAAACGCCACTAATTTATAAATAGGTTAAAACATTACAGAAATGAGATTTTTCAACACATATATTTATTTCATTTTCAACAGCCGTCATTTGACTATTGAAATAAGTTCTTACAAAAATATCTTCGGCACGCAAAGAATTTCATCACACGTTTTTGTAAGATTCACCACTACAAACAATACGTATATAACCTTCATTTAAAATTAACCGCCACCACAAAAGGATTCGTCAAGCAACCGATTACTAAGAAAATTTTACCAATTTTTAATTCAATTTGCACCCTTCCATTCTTAGACATCAAATATCTACTATGACCAGCCCTCTCAACCACTACACATCTTAGTCCTTTAAACGGGATGAGACGACAGGGCCCGCACAAATGCTATCGAGTCGCAAGTAGCAGAGGGCGGAATTATCCTCCACAGCCATATCTTTTCAGAAGAAGTTACCCTCCACCTCCCGCTGCAATGCGGCTCCACGTTTGTTCCTCTATAGGATTCTTAATTTACTAGATATTCACATCATAAACAAATGAACAACTGAAATTTTTCAAATGAAACTTTCCCATAAAACTGGTGCTATTAGGCACAGAAATGTAATGCCGATACATCCTGTTCGATTAAACGAAAATAAAATCCGTAGAAAAAATACAACATACTTTGGGTTCTTTTTGGTACCAAAAATAGATGAACAGATGCCACATCAAATCAGAACGATCAGTAAGTGCTAGTATCGAATGAACTCGTTAATTCGTGAATGAAAATATTATTTTCACATCCGTTTTTTGACATTCCTGCCACAGAAATTTTCGTAATGCCGATCCCTTATGTTCAATAAAACACAAATGAAATCCGAAGACAAAAGCGAAAAACAGTGGGGCCCTTTTTGGTACCAGAAATAGATGAACAGATCCGACATCAAGTTAGTACGATCAGTAAAGACTAGTTCAAGACCAGATTTGATAATAGTTTAGTTTTAGCCTCCCTAACCGCAACAAAAAAAGGGTATCGAAGAGAGGAAAGAGGAAGGCACCATTTAGTATGGATAATAGGGATTGCGGAATCTATATAGAAGGGGCATAGAAACAGTAAGTTTAGAAAGAAGTTCATGAAACAAGACAAAAGTTGAAGAAAGTAGTACGTGCTGAAAAACAGGACAGCAGTGGACCGAAAGAGGTCGGCCTTAACATAGCAAAAAAAAACTTTTATGTCAACAATAAGAAGGCCCACCTAACTCTTAGCTCGGGCCCTCACATCTTCCCCCTAGGAGCGCTAATTCCCATACATACAATGATTGTATCCTCCGTAGGGAACAACTAGTTCCAAATGAACTCAATTCGTTGATGCATATGTTATTTCGGCATCCGTTTTTTGACATTCCAGCCATAGAAATTTTTGTAATGCCGATAATACCTCATGTTATTAACCTGCACAGTATTCCACGGAGGCCGGCACAAGAACGTCAACGCATTCGTGAAGAATTCAAGAATTACAGAAATTAGTTACACAAATTATATCCAAGTCCTTTCACGAGTCATCCTGTGTTAATAATAGCATAACAGCGAAAATTTTGTGTTACGATTGTTAACAGGTACGTACTTTTGAATTAAATGAACAACTGACAGATACTGACCATTGAATTGAGTGGCACAAGCATCAGACCGAGTTGCGTCGAAACATCCTTTCTCAATGGTTTGCTAAAATACCTCACCAGGTAATTTATTATCTGATGTATCAGTGCTTTCAGCAATTAGTGTGTTCAACTTTTCACATGTATATCAGCACACAGTTTACTGACAAAATGAAGTGCAAGAACATTCACAAAAAATTCCCTGTACTTGCTGAAATGAAGTTTGATACCCGGTTCTGCTTTACAATCAGTATGCTGAGATATCAGCACACAGTTTACTTACAAAATGAAGTGCAAGAACATTCACAAAAAATTCCCTGTACTTGCTGAAATGAAGTTTGATACCCTGTGCCGTTTTACAGTCAGTAAATGAACTGCAGCACACTCACGACAGATGGTCAGCAATCGCAGAGGAACTATATTCTGCGATATGCAAACATAATTTACCCTCTGTTGCACTCTGTAGCGTCTTCCTCAAAAGCTGTGATTTTCGACTGACGAACACTCCAGGCAACATGCGAAAAATTAATTGTGTTTTTGGCTCATCAAATTTTTCAGGGCACACAATTTTGCGTTTATGGTACATTTACAATAGTTCCAAAATGCATTTGCATTGTAGGCAGCCTCTACATTCAGGAAAAGATTTCCGACTTTTCCGGAAGTATCATGCTTAAGCACAAGTGATTACGCCGCACTCTCTACCCCACACGCTACTCACCACAACCAATACATGAATGACTGCTGCTGGCATGGAATGATGTCGCCGAAAAAACGTTACATGTACTGAACTTGACCGCTAGAAATTGTTACATCATTAGTTAAATACTTTTTTCTATAGGTATAAATAATTGCGCCTATAATAGGAAAGTAGGTAAATTAGAGCCAAACCGTACTTCAAATACTCTGGTTTTTCCGCCAGGAGCTAGATAGTGATTTTTAGGAGCTAGATGAAATCTCAATACTCGAGAACTAGCTGGAAATCCGCTAAATTGGCAACACTGTCAGTTGCCTTTCAGTTTTGGCAGCGACAGCACGCATGGGGAACGGGTGGGAGACATTAGATGGTGGGTTAGGGGTTTTTTGAAGAGGCGGGGAGGGAGAAGGGGCGTTGCCCCGAGAAAAGCACCCTCCATCTAAACCCAGCTTGAGGAAGGAGCATCATGACCTGATGTCGACGGAGCTAGGCAAATAAGGGACTGAGAGGCGGTCAAAGTAAGCGATGAAGAAGCAAGTAGCCTTTGAGGAAGTGCACTGGTTTTGTCCGGCCACTTTTCTGATTCAATCCGTCGTCTCTGAGCCAGCTCAATCGTTGCAACGAAGCAGGACCCCTTGGATGCCTGACGCCTTCAGGTTCTTATCTTCATCATACCCGACTCCAACTAATGCATCTGATGAATAGAATTTATTAGTAAATATTACCTGTTCAAGTGAAAACAAAATAAAATGAATTACCACTTGCTGAATGACTGTGTTTGGAGCAAGCCAAGCTAGCTTTAATTGTGATCTCAACATTTGGCCCATCAGGCTTTGGCTGCCATCGGAGAATAAGTCGATTACCTTAACCCTGAATACAAAACTTGGTATCGGTAACCTATTGGACAGCTGAGCGTTAAGTTATTGATAATTTATTTTTATAGGAAACTTTGAACCAATTTGGCTTGTTAAATTTGAAGAAAATGATGTGTGAATAAAGCAAACTGATATTAAAACGTAACATTGAGGACTGACGTCCATGCAATGCTCAAATATACTGAAGAATAACCAATTGTTGAACGAAAAAACAGATTATTCATATTAGCATTTAATTATCGATTCTGCCCACTGCAATGCTAATACGTTTTCAAATGTTGCAGCCAATCTGCCAGTCATTGTTACAACAAATTAGTATCAATAAATCCCTTTATTTGCATTACCATGACGAAAGATGATTATTAGTTTGTTTAAGCCTTCCTATCCGCAGCCATATTTATGCGATGCAAAGAGAGGAAGGAAGAAGGCACCATTTAGTATGGAGTCAAGGGAACGCGGAATCTATGCCGAAGGGGCATAGAAACAATAAGTTGAGTATGAAGTTCATGAAAAAAGATCGAAGTTCAAGAAGAGAGTAGTAGGAGCTGAAAAACAGAACAGCAGTGAACCGAAAAAAGAAGGTCCTTAACATAACAAAAGCATTTTAGTTCAACAAACTGAAGGCCTAACTAGCTTTTAGCTCGGGCCCTCACTTTTTCCCCCTGGAAGAGCTAATTCCCATAGATACAATAGTCGTCTCCCCCGGCGGGGTATTACTATAATGGAATGCCATTTAAGATATCAGTTAGATAACATGTTAGTTTAAGCCTCCCCCACCGCTAGAAAGATCGTTTCGAAGAGAGGGAGGGAGGCACCATTTAGTATTGAGATAAGGGAACCCGGAATCTATGCAGAAGGGGCATGGAAACAGTAAGTTGAAAAAAAAGTTCATGAAACAAGATATAAGTTGAAGATGCCAGTAGTAGGTGCAGAAAAACAGGGCAGCAGTGAACCAAAAACTGGTGGTCCATAACATAACAAAAAAAATTCTATTCCAATAAAAAAAAGGCCTACATAACTCTCAGTTGTGCCCTCACACCTTTTCCCCATGGGGGTGCTAATTCTCATAGATACAATAGTTGCATCCCCCTGAGGGGAAAGATATTAGTTAATGAACGAAAAGAACTGTGTAAGCTTACACGAACCTTTATACTAACTCACAGGTGGAATGCTCCTTGAAAGAGATTTTCATCTGTAGACGAGCTTGTCCTAACACAGAGTAGGATATTTCCTAGGCCACACCACCGGCATGACGTCATGGTGAGCTGGTGACGTGCGGACTGACACCCACACATCGCTGAAATTAAATAGAAATTAAATATAGCATGTAATTGTGTGTGATAAATCAAAAACAAACGCGCTCCCCATTTTGGAAACTGCCTAATTGCAAGAAGAATGCAGCTTTGTTTGTAAAAACCTTTTTACTACACCATACCATATCATACTAAATAAAGAATGACCAGGACATTTAGACATCTAAATAGGATCGAGATTCATGCCGCTTTTACCTTCACAGGAAAGTTTTCATGGATTGTTAAATTCTAAATAAACGGCGGATAGGCCAGTCAGTCCAGCCTTTGTGCAATAATTCCTAGCCTCTGAGGGTAGGTACTGCAAAGAGAGCCATCACAGCGTAATATGTTATTCACTCTGGTAATGAAAAGTTTTACGTGTGCAATCACTGACCAGCATCACATTTTCACAGTACTTTTCAACAACTTTATGCTTTTTGCCTACTGAATGCAGTTGGAAATTGGCATCTTTGATATCATTTCCATGATAAGTTTTAATCATTATCCTTATTCATAAGCAAAATTAAAATTTTCAAATTGATTCCCCACACAATAAACCTGGAAAATAATTTCTGATTATAAATATAGTGTTATATGTCCCTCATTGGAAAAAATTCATTTCTAAATTTTACATTTGCCCGGAATTATCAAAACAATTCAAACAAACATTATGCTGGGTGTCTTCTTATATTTCCGTTCCAAATTTTACTACTTTTTACAACCTTTAACAGCAAAAAATGACTTCCGAATTTTTACAAAATGAATGTTGTCCAAATGTGCAGGATGTAAGAAATCATCCTATAATGAGTAGTTTGAGTCAATAATACATGCCATAGCATGTGTTCAAAAAAATTTCAAGTTGATTAATACATAAAATACTAAATTAGAAGCTTATTACTAAATGAAGCGTCCAATGCATAATTGCAAAAAATACCCAATTTTTTATGTACCCCTTCCCAAACAGACCTTAACAAATCTTTGGCCAAGACCCTGTCTCATTTTTCAACAATGAGAACAGATCATATGCAAAAAATAAACTGACTGGAAATTAGTAGACACCGGGGAATTGTCCAATCCTCTTACAGGAACATTTCCCACAAACTGCAGCAAATATCTGATTCTGAGAGAAAAGAATTTTTGAAAATCAATCTTCAAACTCTATGTGCATATTTACTTTACGTTCCATTTTCAGTGAATTATCCCGCTTCACAATTTTTTACAACCCTGACAGGTAAAATAAACCCTCAAGGCAAATTTCATTACTACTTTCTTTTTTGCTGCTTTTCAAATTTTTTTACTTTTTACTACCTAGTAGACACCTTGTTATGGGAATGAAAGAAATGTCTGATAATCAACCCAAAGCAATAGTATTGAATCATAAGAAATAAATACTTCACATTTCAACATGACAGGTCTTAATTTACTTGAGGTATCAGCAAAGGCTTCATTGGGTGAATTGCATGAAAAGTAACTATTGTCTCTAGCATCAGACTCAAGCAAATCTAGATGGATTTCACTTACTGAGTTTCCAAAGTTTTATTGACTCTGGGCTGTTTTTGATGGGAGTATCACATTGAATTTTGACAGTTAAATGAAACAGATTTACTGAACAAGTCTAAGCGTTTATCAGGATGTGAATAAGAATTAGAGGGAATTAAGAGCTGTTCACTTCATTTCCATTATTGGATGATTCTGAAATTAATCAATCATTAACACAAGGTTGGGAGACATTACCAAATACATCTGGGCAAGTGTGAGAAACTAGATCATTTATTATTCAACTTTTCAACATTAAAAACCTTTCAAGAACATCATTGGAAGAACAATGGTAAGAAATTCACTTTGCATATTTTTATTGATTTATTGTCAATAGTTGAATAATTCACTAACTCTGTAGTCTATAAAAAAGCAATATTTTGATTTACAAACATCTTCAGGCTGAAAATACATATAAAAACACACAGTCACAATGATAAAGTGCAAATATAATACCCAAAGCTACAACATACAGAGTGATAATTTTGAAAATGACAGCACTGGAAAATGATTAGAAGCAAAACTTGCACCACATTAATAAGTGCTGGTGAGACTATATCTTTTTACTTTATAATTAAAAAACTCAGGCTTTATTTTGACAAGCTCGGGTTATATTTTGACAAGCTCGGGTTACATTTCGAAAAGCTCGGGTTACATTTCGAAAAGCTCGGGTTACATTTCGAAAAGCTCGGGTTACATTTCGAAAAGCTCGGGTTACATTTCGAAAAGCTCGGGTTACATTTCGAAAAGCTCGGGTTACATTTCGAAAAGCTCGGGTTACATTTTGTAAAGATCAGGTTACATTTTGTAAAGATCGGGTTACATTTTGTATAGATCGGGTTACTTTCCAAAAAGCTCGGGTTACATTCCAAAAAGCTCGGGTTTTATTTCAAAAAGCTCGAGTTTTATTTAAAAATGCTCGGGTTTTATTTAAAAAAGCTCGGGTTTTATTTAAAAAAGTGCGGGTTCTATTTCCAAAAGCTCTGGTTTTATTTCAAAAAGCGCGGGTTTTATTTCAAAAAGCGCGGGTTTTATTTCAAAAAGCTCGAGTTTTATTTCAAAAAGCTCGGGTTCTATTTCGAAAAGCTTGGGTTTTATTTCAAAAAGCTTGGGTTTTATTTCAAAAAGCTCGGGTTTATTTCAAAACGCTCGGGTTTTATTTCTATAAGCTCAGGTTTTATTTCAATAAGTTCAAATTTTTTTCAAAAAGCAGATTTCATTTCAAAAAGCTGATTTCATTTCAAAAAGCAGATTTCATTTCAAAAAGCTGATTTCATTTCAAAAAGCAGATTTCATTTCAAAAAGCTGATTTCTTTTCAAAAAGCTGATTTCATTTCAAAAAGCTTTGATTTTGTTTTCAAAAAGCTCTGATTTTGTTTCAAAAAGCTCTGATTTTGTTTCAAAAAGCTCTGATTTTGTTTCAAAAAGCTCTGATTTTGTTTCAAAAAGCTCTGATTTTGTTTCAAAAAGCTCTGATTTTGTTTCAAAAAGCTCTGATTTTGTTTCAAAAAGCTCTGATTTTGTTTCAAAAAGCTCTGATTTTGTTTCAAAAAGCTCTGATTTTGTTTCAAAAAGCTCAGGTTTTATATTTATAACTAGGTCACATATTTTGAAAAATCTCAAGTTCAATTTAAAAAAACCTCAAGTTCAATTTAAAAAACCTCAAGTTTAATTTAAAAAAACCTCAAGTTCAATTTAAAAAAACCTCAGGTTCAATTTAAAAAACCTCAAGTTCAATTTAAAAAACCACAAGTTCATATTAAAAAAACCTAAAGTTAAATGTAAAAAACCTCAAGTTCAATTGAAAAAAACCTCAAGTTCAATTTTAAAAAACCTCAAGTTCAATTTAAAAAAGCTCAAGTTTAATTTAAAAAACCTCAGATTTACTGTTAAAAACTTTAGGTTCAATGTAAGAAATCTCAGGTTCAATGTAAGAAACCTCAGGTTCAATGTAAAAAACCTAAGGCTCAATGTAAAAAACCTCAGGTTCAATGTGAAAAACCTCAGGTTCAATGTGAAAACCTCAGGTTCAATGTGAAAAACCTCAGGTTCACTGTGAAAAACAGGTTCAATGTAAAAAACCTCAGGTTCAATGTAAAAAACCTCAGGTTCAATGTAAAAAACCTCAGGTTAAATGTAAAAAACCTCAGGTTCAATGTAAAAACCTCAAGTTCAATGTAAAAAACCTCAGGTTCAATGTAAAAAACATCAGGTTCAACGTAAAAACCACATGTTCAATGTAAAAAACCTCAGGTTCATTGTAAAAAAGGTCAAGTTCAATATAAAAAAAATCAACTTCAATGTAAAAAAGTCTAAGTTCAATGTAAAAAAGTCTAAGTTCAATGTAAAAAAGTTCAAGTTCAATGTAAAAAAGTTCAAGTTCAATGTAAAAAAGTTCAAGTTCAATGTAAAAAAGTTCAAGTTCAATGTAAAAAAGTTCAAGTTCAATCTAAAAAAGTTCAAATTCAACATAAAAAAGTTCAAGTTCAACATAAAAAAGTTCAAGTTCAACATAAAAAAGTTCAAGTTTAATTCAAAAATGCTCAAGTTTAATTTAAAAATGCTCAAGTTTAATTTTAAATGCTCAAGTTTAATTTTATATGCTCAAGTTTGATTTTAAATGCTCAAGTTGATTTAAAAAATCTGAAATTGATTTTAAAAAGCTCAAGTTCAATTTAAAGCACCCAATTTTGATATAAAAGAGGTCAGGTGTTATTTATAAAAGGTCAAGTAGATAGGTATAGGTAAACAATTTTAGAAACATTAGATTTTCAAAATAATTCTATTACAAAATATACTTGACATATTTTAAATTATAACCTGTATTGAATTAAACTTGTGCTTTTTAAAATAGAACTTAAGCTTTTTATAAGCGTAAATAAAAAAGTGTAGGTACCAGTATTGCTCTAGGTGTGATACTAAAAAATATGTTTATACTGTTACCTAACCTTACTAAAGTAGTACATATTGCTGTGGTACAAATTTAGTTTCTAGTTATTTTCTTGTGTTGTCATTTCTAAAATTATTACTTTGTCTGATGTAGCTTTGAGTATTAGATTTCATTTTATCAATGACTGAAAATATTTTTCTGTATCATTTTAGCCTGAATATGATGTTCCTATTTTAAAACGTCACTTTTTATAGACTACAGAGTTAGAGAATTTATCAACAATTGACATTGTTTCAATAATAATATGTTGAGCGAATTTATTACTGCTTTAACACACAATGAAATGGAATGATTTAATAAAGTTGGAGATTTTGCCCAACTAATTCCGATTTGTCATTAGATTGAGAACAATTTCCGAATTAATAATGCTCATGACAATCCTCAAATGTTTCTACTGCACAAGCAATCAAGAACATAATTTCAGCTTCTGCAAAGACATTGTAGATAAGTAGTGGGATGTCAGCATAGCATATCAGAAAGAAACTATCAGTAGAAATAAGTTGGAGTGGGTGTGAGAAAATATTAAACTCAATTTTTCCCCAAAAAATATTGCTGGTATCCATTAAAAGTGTGATTCAGAAATACACCACACCTCGTCTCTAAAAACACAACTAAGGTGAGTCAGAATATAATTTGTAATGTCAACACATGTTAAAATAAGATCTTACCAACTTCATCATTTTTGACAATTTTATGCAGTTGGAAAATGCTCTCAATGATGTCTTATCTGTAATAACTTTTTGTGTATAAAAATAGAATACTAATACGCATATACAAATAATTCTCACAAACAAATATATTACTAGAATGTAATTTGGCAAACGGTCTGGAAAGAACCATTACCAATTTTCCACTTTTTGGAGCCTAAGCATGGCTAATTAGATCAAAATAAACAACTTTTCTTCTATGCACTTTCTGTCGCAAATTAGTATTCAACGAGTTAAAGCGGTAGGTTTAGTTTGGGTCCTATCACTATTAAAAATTGAGGCAGTATTATACTCGCGTTACTGGAGAGTACCGCGTAGCGTTCGGTATGCTTATGGGACTCGGAAGGGTAGAATTATGCGTGGCGAGTCCAAGAAAAAACTAGATAATTGTACCATAGTCTGACCATGAACCGCATACGCCGTTCACATAAACCTGCCGCTAGCTGCCCACGAAGCAGAAGTCGTCTCTTATCCTGACCGTAAGCCGCACAGGCTTATCGTATAAAACTGCTACAATTGTCCCATCAACTGACCTATTTCAGACTGTGGCCACATAGCAGCAATATGCTAAAAATATACCCAGCAAGCAGTTTTCCAATCCATGATCTGACCATAAAACGCTACTATCGGTGGCATTTTATGGTCGGTACAAGAACTGGAAAACTGCTTGCTGGGGATATTAGCGTACATGTTTTTTGTATGGACAAATTTCAACCTTAAGACACAAAATAAAAAATAAATTTTCAGGAGTGAAAAAAATATCATCCCGCTTTCGAGTAATACATCAAAAGAACTCCAGCTAATGCTATTCCTACCTGGTATTTTATATCTATTAGAAAATGTGTTCTAATACACAGATACCAGGTAGGAATAGTATTAGTTGGGCTCATTTTTAGGTCATGATTACTTGAAACGCTGGAGTTTTAATGTTTTCGCCACTCCTTAAAATCAAATTATTTTAAGTTTTTCTATCTATGGTTGAAATTTGTCTCTGCAAAGACGGAAACCGAATATATATAATATATATATAATATACAAATATAGATTTCACTGTAGATTGCACGGTACAAATAATGCACATTTTTCCGTTTCAAGAGCATATTCAAATCCAATGTATGACCTACCTATCAATGTATGCACTGGAGAATCATAAAAGCCACGGCAAATAATGCATGCATTCATTGCATATTTTAACGAGGAAACTAATAGAATAAACTTAAGTAGACTATTTATAAGAGGATAATAAGACTTATTCATCAACAAAATTTAATTACAACCTGTTGGGATGCTAGAGATTAATTTCTCTATAATATACGATCTCGCCTAAACATAGTTCTTAAATATTCAAATAAGGACATCTATCCAGATAAATAGATGTTGCCTAATAGTAGGTAACTATTCAAAATAAATTTTCCATACAGAAACAAGACTCCGCTTATTGATTGAATGTTTTTTCTACTCATTTCTATTCAAACAAACACGAAAAGGTGCTATGTTACATTGATTATATATATATAGCTATACTGATATCATATCTGTGTGTGAACTGCCATTAGCTAAGTAGCTACAGCGAACCATAAGGCATGAAATAAGATACAAGATACCACTATCCACGCTTGTTATTTCCTGTATCTTATCATTTTGGCAAGCAATCTGTTTCAATTCAAGCACATCAATTTCAAGTGCTGAAATGTTCAACACAATATCAGCTCCATAAGTATCTTACATACTGAAATACATGTATACATTTAGCCAGTTTCTTCTCCAATATTGTGTGATACAGCATAGAACAAACATGGATAATGGATGCTTCTTTCATGCGTAAGGGTTCGCCAATAACTGTACATCATTGAAAGATTTATTTAAATAATTAGCTCAACGTTACTTTTTCATGAAATGTTTTTTCAATTTAATAGCCTTTATAATACATATGCAATAAATGAGTAAGGCAAAATAAAAAGAAGAACCAACGTTATAGAGAACATTTATTTGTAGCAAACGTTTCGGAATGAATGTTCTCTATAACGTTGGTTCATCTTTTTTTTAAATGAGATTTCCTAAGAATCGCCCTATAAGTACTACTAGAGTAAGGCATTCCAGTAACTAATGCGATATCTGATCGTTGAAACTGATTCATCCTTTCAAGTAAGAGAACAGAACAAAAAAAAGTGGACCTATGAAATTACATCCCTTAAAAATGACGCAAGTCAAATAAGCTGAGAGTCACGCAGATGGAAAACACTGCAATAGAAAAACTATCTGAAAGTGACTCACTCACAAGCTAATATATTGATACTTTCACTTAAAATACCGTTCATTAGACCAAGTTGAGTACTGGCGCCCGCCTCTGCTGTAGCAAGAGTTGAAAGTTGGGCCGTGGTGTCCTTTCCCGCTGCATCAGTCGCTGCTAGGCCTGCAGTGGCATTCGCACCCGAGGCTGTGTGAGTGGCGACCGCCCCCGTTACGTAGTCCTTCACCCGGGGCCCACGATGCCCGTCCCAGTCAACTGCGTTCTTTAGGGCCAGAGTGATCGCCTTGTTGATATCCGACAATGACACCTCTCGGAATTGCTGACGGCTCAAAATAGCCTCTGTAATATACATATATATTTTAACAAATAAAATACAATCCTCAATAGGGTATGAATGTACTCAAACACATATTAAGCTCATTAAACCAGAAATTATTTTTGCATTTTGATAGTCAGCAATTTATCAGGCATTCAACGTGCGCCACTCATTTGCATTTGAACAATAATAATTCTTTTGTGTTACATAGAGATTACAACGTGAAGGAAAATGTTGAATTTTAGCTGAAGGAATAATGGAATAATTGCTGCATGCATTCCTTTCTATATACGATACTTACGTTCGATCAGCTGGTATGCCATCGTGTTTCTGAAGGCCAGCTTGTCTCTCTTCCTCGACCTTCCAAGACCAGTAAGTGAAAACTGTAGTGCTAAACTCCTGGTCATGCACAGCTTCAACATCTTAGTCATCGCCCTAGATAGCGTTCCTTCCCGTGCATGCTGAAGAAGCTTCACCTAAATGAAAATAAAGCCCAGAGACAACCTCCCGTCAGACACTTGCACAAAAATAAGCTTGAGTATTCATTTAGCTACATATATATATCACAATAAAGTACCTATTATTGCATACAGCATTGAAGATGCTGTAAGAAAAAAATTGATACACAATATAATGTTGAGTCGTCAGAAATTTCATAAATTTTTTACACACAAGCTTACTATTTCAGGATTTGATGCTAATTGAAGTAACTCTGTAGAGTTATTTGCGGGAGGTGGACAGAGGATGTCAGCACACGATGGCTTACGCAGCATATTTTCCTTCACAACCATTTCTATTTGAGTCACTCTGGTGTCTAGGGAAGAGACCTTTTGCTCAATTCTGGTCCATTCGCCGTTTTTCACGTTGGATTCCACTGAAGATCGATTTCTGAGGACGTAATTATTCCCATCATATCAGTCAAAATTGCTTCTACAGTCTAACTTCAACAAGTCTTATTATCAATGTTCAAATGTTATTGACGATTCACATCGCATATCAACTCCAATTACCAAAAATGAAAATTGTAAAGTGACTTACTTCAATTGAGGTGTGAATACGGAGGTCTTATGAAGCTGCAGAGGAACTGCCATAGCGGGATCTGGGTCGTCATTGCTGCAATCAGAAGAGGACCCATCGGGAGTTGCTGCTTCATGGGAATAAAGAGGATGAGCAAAAGGTCTTGAACTATTCAAAATTTATAAAATACAACCTGCAACTAAATTGAAACTAGAGAACTATTTTCAATTTGCTTCAAATCTGGTATTGGTCATCAAAATCACACCATAAACCAGTAAAACATGACCTTGGCATGCAACCCCTAAAAGAGAAACATTGACTGTCAACTCATGGCTATACCTAGTGTGAATAAAGATTTAAAATAAAAGATGCAGATAAAAAAGAACTCATGAATTGTGCTTCTGCGCAAAATTAGTAATAACAGCACTAGCTTAAAAAACACATGAGAGGCTGGGCTAAATTGCCAAACAGAAAATGTAGAGTGAATAACGTTGATAATTTAATTGTATTTGGAAGCGATTTTTGGTGCAGTAATTCACCCTGGGTGATTGACTGAAGACTCACCACTATTGACTTTACATATTAAAAGCCAAAGGTGATATATATGGTTATAAATATAAACCTGACATGGCTGCGTGCAAGACTTCAATTTTTAGTTCAAGGACATCACCGAATACTGATGCAAATTAGAAATAGAGATGTTCATTCATAATAAAAAATTGCAACAGTACTATTAACTACCTAATAGATATCTCAACTGACCTTCATTGGGAGTAAAGCTCAGTTTCCGTTTGCTGTTGACTGTTGTTCTAGGTAGATTGTTCTTTTGTATACGAGGACTTCGTCGGACACCGCAATATTGCAGCTGGCCTTGCGTAACTCTCCTCGGTGATGGCTCAGCTTCAGAAGAAGTGGAAGCCAAATTGCCTTGTGTCATCTTCTTGTAAGCCCGGTCATAGTCATCTGCTCAGTAAACTAAACATTATCCTCACAAAAAATACACCTCGGGTTGTGGGACGCTACATACCAAACGCTAACTCGTGCACCAAACTAGAGAACAGTTTGAGTGTGAGTCCAAGTATGAGCCCAAGCCCCAATGGTTTGAGTCAATAGTTGAAAGAGTACCCCCAATGGTTGAAAGCCCCAATGGTTGAAAGAGTAAAGTTCAAATTGGATCCTAAGTCAAAATAAAGTTCAATTCCAAGTTTAGGTCAAAATAGAATTCCAAGTTTGAGTATAACCTTCCCACTCCAAGTTTGATTCTTAGACCAAGTCCAAGTTTGAGTTCAAATCAAAGTCTCAGTCAGTCTTAAGTCCTTACTTGAAGACATTTTTGAAAAAAATAAAAAAAAATTGGATAGCAGCCCTCCTCGCCCGAAGGAATTATTTATGTAATTTCATCTATCAATGAAAACTTCTTATTTATATTCTTTATAATAATTTATAATTAGGTATAAATGGGGACAGGCGGACAAAAATGTATTTCTGATTATTGAAAGTGAAAGATACATTAATATCATCCCAATTTTGTTCTTTCATGTAGGTAACTGTATGGAAACATAGAACACAAAAGTACAATTAATTCGCAGAAATTGGGAGACAAGTGATTATATTTGAAAGGTATTATATATGCATTGAGTTACAAACCTGATGAAACAGCTGTCTTCTTGATGATAAATTCAGTCCAATTTTTTCTTGGAGTCGTGTTTTCCTTGCCCAAGCCTTGAATATTTGATCCGTCTGGTGGCCAGTAGCACTTATTAAAGTTTCCAATTTTGGTTGTCCATTTTGATGGAACTATTTCCCACTGCCTATCGTCAAAATAAACTCCTAAATATTTTTTTGCTTTAGTAGTCATATTTTTACCTTTCCAATTTTGATATGGGTTAATTATTAGTTCAAGATTCACTGGAATTAATTAATTGGCAAGCAATTAAACCATGATCACAAGGAGCAAGAAACATCTTGCAATGGAATTTATCTACAGAAACTTCAGCCCTGATGAGGGGTTCCATTAACTTATAAATTCCAATAGATTTAGAATTCACTGGATAGGTGGAGTAACTTTCTTTATGAGAGAAATACTCAATTTGGCAAGTACCATTAGAAAAGCTTCGCAAAAAAGCAATATCTCCACTTTCCAGAAATATTTTCTTGGAAAGCAATGTTTGTGTCTGCACTTTGTTCCTCCTGGTTAATGCTTGTGGAAGATCCTGGTGAGCTTGCAGTAAGAGAGGAGCTGCAGTCTGAATCACTGTTGTTAGGAGCACCAGGCAGAATATTTTCAGCAATAACAGGAAAACATTGCCTAACATTAGGTGCACTTTTTGGACGAGTCACTGAAATCATTTCCTGTAACCTACGTTTTTTTTGCTTTGACCCTAGCCAAATGTATAGGATTTTCTCAATTATCACTTTTACCTAGCTACTGAAAATGTTCTCAAATATCACTGTACAGAAACAGATATTCAATTGAACGTCATTGAATGACATTCATGTTATGATGTTTATCAATGTCAAAAACTAATAAAATAAAACAAATAATCTATAAATATACTAAATTTTACAGAAAATGGGTATCAAAACTATAATCTAAAGAATTGTCATGCAAACACATTGCTAGTTATCTAGGTACCAACTGCACAAATTTACTTGAATTTTCTTATTGGCATGCTTCACAGCTCCCACACTAAATGGTGATCTTTAATAAATCAAAATGGATACTAATTAGACACATATAAAGTCAATATTGTTTGTCCGGTCTGCAATTATAATCAAGCATTTAAAAATTCCTTGTTAACAACTGAATGCTCACTTAGTCTAATGGTGAGCCACATTCAAGAAAGGAGGAAACTTTTCTCCAGATTTCTGGAGAGTCTTGCATATTTCTCCCCAGATTTCTAAACTTTCAGAATTATTTCCTTAGGGCTTGTTAAAAATGAAGGTAGCTCACAGTTCTAGCAGATTGAATGTTGTAGTTTTTTGCATCTACTTTTCCATCCAAATATCTGGGGAGATCTGCCACATTTTTGAATGTGGATGGCAGGCCCTATATTAGAAAAATAATGGTATGCGAATAATGCAAGCTCATTTCTAATTTCCATCAATAATGGAATTCAAATGAATGGAAATTAATTACACGCAAAACATAATATTTTACCCAAGAACAGTTCTGATCAACAAAATGAAAGTCATGTTCAAGTCACTAATAATCAAGTGGTTCAAATTATCATTACATTATTATTAGGATTTTGCAGGCCAAGCAATTCTAACTACACTGCTAGTTAGCATCTCTGCCTCTACGGCCTTACCTAAGCTAAACTAGGCCTATCAATACATAGTTAGCATTCCAGTACTCGTACAGTTCTGACAAGTTATAACTACAAAGTAGTGCAGGGTCTAATAAGTGTTTATAAACATAAAATTATAATCATTTGTCATTAACCAATTCCTTCCCACATAGAATTTGGATAAAGTATTTCACAAGCTGTCAGTTGTACTGTCACTGAAAGATCATAGTAATCACTGGAGTCACTGAGCGAAAACTGCAACGTGTTTAGAAAATAACTGCAGGGGCACACAGAAAAGATTTTAAAAAGTGACTGCCGCCACACTGCAAACAAGCTAAATAGGTACTCTTAACGTCACAGAATTGATTAAAATGATGCATATTGAGGTAAAAACAGTAGGCCCTACTCACGACTGAGTATGATATAATTCTATCAACTGTATTTTAACGCACTATGTAAATTTTTTATATTATTTTTAGAAAAGTGGAATTAGTATCACAATGAAGCCGATAACCAAACAGAAGCAGCACTGAAGATTCACTGAGGTGACTAACTATAGTGCAACGGTGCGGCCAGCTCGTATAAACCGCGCCTCATTTGAGGCTACTTTGAACGAGGTTTAATCCTGTATGAAACGGACCAACGGAGCAAATTGTTTTATTTTCTGATGAGTTGCGTCAAATTTTGACTTAAATACCTTTTATGTGATGACAAAAACATACCTATGTTGCTTTTTTATACATAGATCAAATAAAAGCAACATATATTTGTTTTGACTAGAATACTGCTTCCTGTGACATCTGGCAACATTAGAGAACAGTTACCAACTTCCTTACCAGATTAAAAATTATGACATCATGCTTCAAAGTAACTAAAATGAGTTTATTCTTTATCAATAGTGAATAACTCACATATTCAAGTAATATAGCAAGAAACCGTTGAACTTTTAACGAAATGAACAACACGCTGATGATGAAGAAAATGTTAGGTAGCTACTAGCCGCTTTCATGTTACTACCTACATATCGTTAAATTACTATACTTACATAAAAAATTATGATGACAGCAGTTACATTGAAATGACCCACCATCTAAAAATCGACCAGATTTTCAAAATGTGTGTTTGGTATTATTGTAAACTTCGGTGTTTCGAGAATAATTGACAAGCGATGCTGCACAGCTGTGGCCGGTCGGCAAACCCCTCCCCCAGCCCCCCGAAGTTGAATGACTCACGCAGCTTGTCACGTCTCAGTTTATGACTATTTTCTGAGTTGCTGACTAACGTGCAACTATTTACAGCTGACCATAGTCTTGGTGGCTGTTGCATTTCAACTAATCATAGATGCCGTTTTATATGTTTAGAGGCCGGGTTGGGTAGCATTGAAGTCATTACAGTCTGATCTGATTATACAACTATACAAGCATCAATAAAAAGAGAGAACCAGGAAAATGGTATAAAACATTTTTCATTAAAATGTATTCTCGAGACTGTGAAAAGACTCGTAAAAATTGGACGTTTCGAGCCTTCGCTTATCATCAGCAATAGGTACAAATTCGAATGTACAATTTTTTTCCATTTTTTTAAATTCGAAACGTCCAATTTTTACGAGTCTTTTCACAGTCTCGAGAATACATTTTAATGAAAAATATTTTATACCATTTTTTTATTGAAAATTCGAAAATACCGAAATAGCTGCTTCGAATACATGCATCATTAGTATCTTTTACTATACTAGGAATTCAAGCATATTATTATCAGAAGAAGGCAAGTTGGCCTGTAAGAAAATAAATACCGTAATCCGAATGTAGGAAAAAATACCATAAATAAACCTTGGCCATCATGTCTTAAATGCCATACAGGTCGTTATGGACTTTTTATGAGCGACTTATGGGTCACTTTTACATGTGATGACATTTCTTCCAGTAAACATACCATATTACGCGTATGTTAAGCCAAAATCCAATAAACATACCAAGTCACTGCCCTGATTTTTAATAGGGATGTAATTCATTATTTGCGAGCCCCACAGAGCCTCAACATACTTCTAGGATCTTTAATTCCGAACAACACAATAGAAATTATCACCCATAAATAATAAGTTATAACAGTATGTTAACTTTTGTCTTACATGGTGGGAATGCGCTCAATCATTCGAGCGCATCAAAAGGGAGAGTCCATTATTGTCTTGCCATCCAATGCGCACGGTGAATTAATTTCCGTTTCAAACACTAGAGTTGCGGTCAGTAATTTACCACTATAACTCGTCAAATACTCATTTGCGACGAAAAGTGCATGGAAGAAAAATTGTTCATTTACATCTAATTAGCTATGTTTGGGCACCAAAAAGTAGAAAATTGATCATTGTAATCTCCTGAACATTAACCACTAATTTTCTGTAATGATTACACAAGGTTACTCTCCACCAGTCACCAGAAGGAAAGTCACTTTGAAAATTTACATTTATACTGAAACTAATCTAAATAATGATTTTGATCCAATGAGACACATTACCTTAATATTCAACAAGTGAGCATTGAATGCTTCACATTTCATCATAATAGGCATACCAGAGCAGGACTCAATGGTAATATTTTTAGGCTATTATGCACCATTATCAATAAATTTTTAGTCGCTCAGAAAACAATTTGCACCGTCACAAATACAAACAAAATTGGCATAAGCAAGTTACCAAAAATTTCTAGAAGGTAACTATCAGCACAAATAAATCTAAGGGTAGAAATTATTTACAATTGAAATTTTGCTCAAACCATGATTTTCCTGGCATGAATCAGCAGCTCGATTCAGTTACACACCCATTTTCATCCACACTATTTTAAGAAAGGCAGCTGAAATGAATAATTAATGACACCAAACAACTTAGGTATCTTCTTTATACATTAATCCTTGTTTATTGCAGTAGAGTAACTTGAATGGTAACTTTGATGTGTGAACACATATAAAAAGCAATTTTTTCTTGAGAATGCACAGAATAATTTTGAAGTCTCCCACGTTACCAGTTAAACACATCAAAATAACTTAAAACGCCAACATTAAGGCAATTAGATCTTGGTTCCAATATTATAAGCTATGAAATTTCAATGTTTAGACATTGATACTTTGAAGCATTCCAAACAGTAAATAGTATGAACGCTCAAACTTGTAGCACCACAATGACTCCACGCAATGAACAACAGCTCAAATGCAAGTCCAACAATCACGAAGGTTTCAATAATTTTTGCATGTGGATTAACTCATTTAAAAATATTTCATTATTAAAACCTGGGAATTTACGAATGTAGGCTTGTATTTTTTTTATATGTTCGTTTTCGATCACCTCTCATAAAATTATTTCATTAGAAAATAGGTCAATAAGGTTTAAAATTGTTACAAACACGAACGTGATAAACAATTGTACTCTCGTACTCTAACTCTTTTAAAAACTGACAAGCCGCATCCGGGAGGGTACAGAAAGTTTTGTGGAAACTACAGAAATTTCTTGAGCACGCAGTCAAAAGACTTAAGTTTACCACTCGTAACTTTTGAAAGAATGCACCGATTGACTTTAATTAAATTACTCTCAAACGAAAGAGCAAAGCATTACGCTGAAAGAAAATGCTTTGACCGACAGGCCGCAGCCGAGACGGTTCAGAAACGGTCTTGTTGAAACTACAGAAATTTCTTTAGCGCGCAGTCAAAAAACTTCACCATTTCACTTGTAATATAATGTATAAAGTGTTAAAATTAAAACGCTTGAAATTAAATTCAAAGCATTTGAAGCCTTTGTTGAAGAATTTCACCTTCATATTACAATGTATAAAATAAAAATGTATGAATATTGAAAAGTTGCATACGAAAATCCAATTGAAAGCTTCGGTTTTTTAGATCTAAGCTTCGAATTAAAGTTTTCAATTTCCCAATAAAAGAACTAAAGCTCAAATTACATCATGTGAAGATTACGTAAACTAATTTCATTTGACCACGGGTAATACATAACATAATTTTATATGAATTGTCCTTGATTAAACTTATTCATGGACAAACATTGACGATAGATTCAAATAATGAAGTATAGTCTGAAAAACAACAGTAGTTTTACCGTGGTATTTCTACGGTAAAAATGACAGTCAGAAATCGACGGTAAATCACGGTCATCATCGTCGGCGTGCCGTTTTAGCGTCCAAAATTACCGTTGATCACTGGTAATATTATTTACCGTCGGAATACTTCGATAAAAGATGAAAACCGATCATAATTACCGTTACGCCGGCGATAAAATTCTGACTGGGTAAGTACCTCCGATTGTTACCAAAAAACAGAAACAAAAATTATTTTGTACGAAAGGGAGGTATTGGGATATCCGCATAATATATATCATTCAAAAATTTCATAACGCAAGAATCTCCTAGTCACAATAAGCCGTTAATAGCAAGGTTTTAGATAGTAAAATTTGACTCAACTGTAGATGTCCAAAAATAGAAAAAGCTAATTCCTAAGTCGGTGATCGTTTGTTTATGGGAAACGGGACTCTGAAAGCTACTATTTTTACTGGTGAATAAAAATTGTAAAAAATAGAGGATAGTCGTTTTGTTCAATCCCCCTAGTATAGACTTAATGTTGGAGTATTGTAAATTTAAATGTGTTAAAAGTAAGCTACTGTAGGAGCGACTTCTGAACAATAAAAAAGGATAGTTTATGAGCCAGTTGTAAACTCAAGCTTGAAACCTACTGGACGAAATCTAACCAACATTTTTCATGGAAGCATGTAAAAGTATTTGCAAAGGTTCTCACCCAGTAAAGGTCCATCACCTTACCATCAAGTTGTTGATAACGTATTTGGTCGGACATAAAAACATATAATCGACGGTATGTTGAAGAATAAATTTGAACAAAGATTATGTTGGGCCAACTACTGAATCCAGACTAGTAAAGAAATATTTAAGTTAAATTTCAACAGTTAAAATGTAAAGATATATGTGTCCTAAGTTCAGGAGAAATGTAAGCATTCGGAGCTCTTGGAATTTTTAAAAGACGTCACTTCGTTTATCAAAAACTTTGAATTTTGCACAGTTTAGGCGTCATTAGTGAATAGTGCCAGACTAGGGACTTAGAATTTTGAAGGATTATAGCTACTACTCTTGCAAGCGGTAAAGAGACGGAGCAGAATATTTATATTCAAATTATATGTTGTGATTTTTGATATTCCACGTAGAAAAACTGCTCCAGATCCCGAAACAAACAGGGTTTTGCACAATTCATTCGTAAGCAAAGCATAATTGTTGAATTTTTAAGGAAAGTTATTAATTTCATCCGAAACAACAAAGCAAAATATTGAAATTGGCTTGGTGATGACTTCGAGTTTTGTATTATCTGAAATCAGGCTGTGCATACTGTGCAAATGCATTTCCTTCTCTAAAAGTATTACACTTCTTGCCATACCTAGCAGAGATATAATTAGGCTTCTATCATATGAAAGTTTTTTTAGGAGTTTTCCTTCAGGTTTTATAAAATACTCAAAAATATTTTATAGGAATTGCCTGTGTTAATGAACACTTGTTGTTTGTTCACTCTTTGTTTATTTCCAGGTCAGGCCCTGGGATATTGTAAGGCCTCCCAAAAATAAACAAGCCTAATTTTTTCTACTAATGTTCAATTTTGACCTATTTTTTCAGCATACAACAATCCTAGTTGAAAATTGGCGAAATTTCTTCTCCCTGTTTTCTCAAGCCGTTGACTATCAACGAATTTACAGTTGATATTTTTTACAGTCTTTCTACTGAAATTTGCAATTTATATTATGCAAACTCGATATGGCTTCTTTTGACATTGAAAGCCTTTTTATCAACATTCCTCTTGTAGAAACTATTGATATTTGCCTTTCCAAACTATTCTCAAGTTGTTCTGGAGGGGTTTTGGGGCTAACGCGGTCATATTTTAAGTTCCTTTTAGATTTAACAGTTCTTAATTCTTTTTTTCTGTTTGATGGTTGCTTTTCCGTCAGCTGGAGATGTTAGGAATGGATTTGCCTTTGCTAACATATTCATGTGAAAAAATCTGGTTAAATGACTGTCATGCTGATTTTGAACCCATGTTTAATAAGCGGTACGTTGATGATCCTTTTTTACTTTTCAAGGAACAATCTCACGCATCTCAGTTTCTTGATGATTTGAATTCTAAGCATAATCCGATCAAACTTACGATGGAAGGGAAAAACCACCACAATATTCCTTTCCTTGATTATTTGGTGAGTAGAGTGAATGGTAGATTTCAAACATCCGTTTATGTGAAAGCAACGTTCTCCGTACTAGGTTTAAGTTTTTTAAGTTTTCGTACCTTCAAATTCAAATTGAATGGCATTTAAACGCTTTCAAACAACGACTTCTTAATTTCATTCATTTCCACGGTAATGCATTTTTAATTTGAATACCTGAAAAAAAATTATTTAATAATGGAAAACCAGTACTGTAATTGAGTCCCAGTTGAAGCAGTTTTTGTTCAAAAAGGTCAAAAGTCTTCCCTCTACCTTTGACCCTACTAACAAGCTGTAAATTTTCCTCCCGTATTTTATCGCTCAATTTGAGAAACTTAAAAGTGTGCTGAAATCTCTTGTGCTTTAATACTTCAACATCAAATTCCATTTTGTAATGTGAACAACTTTTGTATTAGGTCTTTCTTCAGTTACAAGGAAAAATTTCCTTTTGCGATGCGATCCTCATTTGTTTATGAGTATTCTTTATATTCATTCTTCCATCGAAAGCTTTCAAAGTCCCGCTTTCCGTAAAAATTTTTTTCCCGACAAAGGAATTAGGTTTTTCAACTTTTGATCGTCAAGTTTCTTATTATTAATGTAAAGACATTGTTATCAAGTGTTTTTATAGGCATGTTTTACTTTTTTAAAGAAATTAATGAGGTATTTGACTTTCCCTAATTTTTTGGTCGTAATGGTTTTCCGTTGCGACTAGAAAATTGTTGTATTAAGAACTTGTTGAACAAGTTTCATACGTAACTACCATTACCTGCCGTTCGTAAAAGAATTATTCTTTACGTTTCTACTTTCCAGCGGGCAAGAGGAGAAACTGAAAACAAGAATTACCCTATTAATTTAAGGACATTTCACGCACATTGATTTCAAAATGGTATCAGTTAATATGTGCTGAGTATAATCGCTTTTCAATAATACAGATAGAACTCCCGAAAACATGCTCTCAACAGCCATTTATAAATACAGTGGCGCAGAGTGCACGTCAAAGTAAGAGTACGTGGTTTCGACTACTCGAGCCTTCGATGCTCGTGTTGCTGAGCATCCCGGCAGGGATTTTTGGACCAACAGTTCTTTTCCGCACTTTCACATTCCTCGGTCCGCTCTTATGCAGAGAAGTGTTATCTTCGAGTTCGGTTAGATGATTTTAAAACAATTTCCTCAGTATCTGAACGAATGATCCTCTTTATTTTAATGTCGTTCATTTTGAAGGTGAACTGGTTTTAAGCGGCATGCGATCAGTATTCTCTTTGCAACTAGTGTTGCGTTTATAGCTCATATTTTTTCAAAAATATTTCTATATTTAGATTTAAATCCTTTTTTTGTCCAGTGTAAGAAGTGAGGATGACTCAAGAGATTGAAACTCCTATTTTTACTCACTGTCTATCGTTAATAAGACTATATTATTACTTTGAAAGAGTGGTTATTCGTTTTTATATATTATCACCAATTGCTATAGGTAAAACATTTCTATATATGAAGATAAAATACCTTTGTTTACTTCTCAGCTAACGCCAATTTGTTTTTATTTACTCAAATTGTAAATTTCTGCGCAACAAAAGAAACACTTTGCTACCGACTGCTTTTAATACTTTCATGTAAACAGGAAAGGGCAGGCTTCTATTGATATTTAAGGAGAATAGGGCAGATAATTTTTTGAGATGGTCAGCAATCTGTTCAAAGAACGACATCTATGTCTGAGTATCATTCATGCGATATAAATACAGCAGATGAAATGCCTACTTACAACCACCCACTGCGTTGGCTAAGGCAAAGTATTTTAATTTTTCTTCTTCTACTGTTAATTTCCATGCATCCTCATGTATTGCTTTCAAGCTTTTTGAGTTATTTGGCTGTGAATTGCCGTACTAGACGTTCATTTAATACTGTCGTCACTGCCATTTCGTTGCATTTTTTCGATTTTCACCACAAATTCTAATCACACCATGTAACAAATTTTTTACAAAATTTTTTTCTGAAAGTTTTATACTGCTTATGAATCAATTTCCTATGCTGATTCCAAAAAATTTTTTATTAACTTTCTCTCCATCATCAACTGTTACAGAAATACAGCACATTCCAATGTTATCGTGTATACATATATGGTATTGTTACTAAATGTACATCTAATTTTCCACTTCTGATGAATTTCTGAGCTCTTCACGGTGTAAGATGGTTACTAGAGGATGTAAACTTCCCCAGACACACTTTGTATGTGAGTGGATATTACGTTGTAAAAAAAACAAGTTATGCTCAAGATCGTGAATAGTGCCAAATTGTGGTAACGTACAACTCAAGACAAGCTGCCGATCTACTCTAGAGGGATGGATTGCTAAGGGGTACAGGAATGACAACGCCTTTTGCCGTTCCTAGAGTTTGGAGAGAGCCGAAGAACCATCATGATGACTGTGATGTCAGTGAACAGCAGGGTGAGAAATTTCATCGCCACATTGAAATTATGAAAAGAAGATATCAAGGGCGATGTAAAACAGCTATGATGGGAGACTATAAATGATCTCTAATCAGAAAAGATGAGACTATTCACTCAAGAAAATCTCGGTCGTCAAAGCGCTCTTTATATTAAGAGAAGAGTTATCAAAGCATTTACTGTACAGAGTTATACTGTTTCTTCTGTTTTTATACTGTTCTCCCTTTATACCTTTCAATGTACGAAAAAAATACTAAGTGTTGTATGATTACCCTTACAATATACAAATAGAGAAAAATCATAGAGAAAGGATGTAGAGAAATTATACATAAAAAGTTATTGAAATAATAATAAATAAAAAAATATCGATGTTGCACCAAAACTAATGGGATTTTTGCATTCAGCGGCACAAAATACATATGAATGCGTAAAAATACAAATAAACAAAACATGTTACATGGCGTTAGTCGGGTATCTTGCTGCAAATTGTATCGATTTTTAAGGCTCACTCAACTATTATTTTGGGGAACCAATGGAAGAAAAACGTCTGCCTCCGTTGCAAAATGTTATAAACTTTCAAATCAATAATATTTTAATTACTTATGAAAATCAGAAAAATTACATTCATGAATGTAGTCCCATTTTTTTCCATTTTACAAGTGAAAACTTACTACAAAAGAGTGAATGTTGGTGAAGATGGTGGAAGAACACCTGTCGGTTTTGAAATCAGCCGTATTTTTTCCGTTACGTAAATGTCAATCAGCTAGACTTCAACCTCGAGGATATATTTTTGTGCACCAAAGCGTTTCCAACCGATTCACAGAAATTTATCGATGCTTCTACTTCTCAGCAGAGGTGGATGAGGTCAAAACTTTTACGAGTTCATTACCAAAGTAAAACTTCTTTACACTTAACGCAATGAATTAAAGCAAGGTTAAGCAACGAGTGGAAATTTGACTCGCTGACCGCGATAGATGAAACTGACGTTCAGTAATCAACTCAACTTTAAAGTCAGTTTTTTGTTTGCAATTTCAAAAATAGTAAATATTAACTGAATTGTGCTCTTATTCAGCTTTGATCACGTATCTATGCAAATTGAGTTTGTGTTAACTGGTCGGTCAGCACTGTTTTGAAAATTCCCTCCGTGTACACTGGCGGCTCACATCGGCCCTAACCTGTTAATGGAATCCGAATTGCACTGTATAAATTCTGGAACACGTGAAAACGATTCGAACATCCTATAGCTGGCATGGAAATAGCTAACTGATTTTCAAGCGCACAAAATAATTAGGCAAGCTAAAACTGATGAGAGAGAAATTGCGTTGCTCTTGCTAACTCCTTTTTGATTGTAGAAAATGTTTGCTCATAGACCTCACGAAAATGAAATCAATATTTTACAGAAATTATGGGATGGCTTCGTTATCTTCATTTTATGCGTGGTTATTATCAATAGCTAACACTTAGACTACGACGTGACCTACTGCTTCTCATTGAAGGGATTTTCATAATGCTGCTGACCGATAAACAATCATAAACCCAATTTTACAAACAATTATTAAAAACTAAACAAAATGATGACACGATCTTTTCAATGTTCGTTGCATTCAAACTTGATCTCAAAAATTACCACGAATTTGAGTTGAATATTGAACTTTAGTTCAACCCTCAGTTAGCGATTTAACTAATGCAAGTTATCGTTATAAATAATATTTTTTCATGTGTTTTTGAGTTTCATTATAAACTTAACGCGTGGCCTATAAGCCTCTTTACATTGGGTTGGTATTAGAAAAAGTAAATGCGTTCTATTCTGCCGCAGAGAAACGTTCTCCGATAAGAAATGTATCATGCTTTCAAAATGCCAACGACACTCCGTTGCAGGTTAATTGTGCCGAACACAGGCATCTCATGCAACAAAAGAGAAAAACGAGAGATAAAATGGAATCTTAATAAGTATAACGCCGAGATGATACCTGATTAATGCATCAATATTTATGTGGGCGATTCTGCCGTAAATGGCGGCAGTTACCACGGAGGCGCGCTTATTGCATTACAGCTACACAGCAGTGACAAACCCAATCGAAATAGCCTCGTGGGTGTAGCTCATGTAATTCTACAAATCTTTCGAAGGCGATAAGTCGCCGAGATGGTCCGAGAACGACTCTCAGTAGAGCACCGCTTGCTGATAGAATAAGGGGTTCATACCACACTAGGAGTGAAATTCTAGTAAGAGAAACCATGCGCTGCGAGACGCGCCCCGTAGAATTATTGTCCAGCTGATTAATTTAAGAGTCTCACTCGGCAAGTGCTGGGGTTTACAGTTTTAAGAATCTGGTATACCAAGTTAAATTAGAACTGTAATGTAGGTTATCTTTATTTACCTTAATTAAATCAAATATTATTCTAATGGCAATAATTTAGAAGTGTGTTCTCTGCTATAATACCGATTCATAATTTTTATAAAAGCATTTGCAGAAGCATCTGTATTTCATTTCTCAGTTTAGGAGGGAGAGATCATAACTTATACGAGTTCATTATCAAAGTTACTCCTATCTACATCTATGGTATATAGTATATACCAAGCCTTTTCCTCTTTTCACGTAGAGGGTGGCTAGCATCATTTACATGATACTTTACAGGGCTCTACATCTAACGCAAATAATTATTGTAAGGTTAGGCAATGAGCGTATATTTATTACAATTCGAATCTCAATTCTACTAAGGTGATGTGTACTTTGCCGATACTCTTACGTCAAGTGAGTTGAAGTGTTGAAACGAGTAGTTTGCGAATGATTTTCTGTAACTACCATTTTCCAACGATGCTCACATTCCCACGATAATTCGACTTAAAGTTTAAAGAATGAAAAATTGAAAGGAAATGAATAAGACCAAGTACTATAATTCGAGATAATAGTTACAGATGGAATCAATCTTAGATGAGATCATTATTAACGAAAAATTGATTATTTTATACATGCCGCATGTTGCAAATTAGTTTCATTCAGGCTCATAGTCTATTTTATTTTATCGAACAAAATAAAAACTGTTATCTAGAAACTAAGGAAAAAGCTAGATTTCAACAATGTTTTATATTCACTTGAATCTCAAAAATTTAGGCTGAACCTAAAAGTTCAGTGGTTCCGATAAATATTTACAAATATCTTATGGCAGTTTGAAGATTAGTTTCAGAGTGCTCCCAAAGTTAGTACCAATAACAAAGAATAGTTTGTTAATTTGCTATTGATGCTCATGCCTGAGGTATTTAAAATCTCATTATAGTTCAATTATACGGAAGTTAAGATGTCTTCTGAAGCCACTGTATACAAAAGAAAGCTTGCTGCCCAATAATTTGATGAGTGTTTCGAGCAATAATTTTATTTGCACTTTCATTAAAGTGAACAGCGAATTTTTATGTTATTCCTGTAACTTCTTAAATCAAAAGACTACTAATTACAAAGGGTGTCGAAAATATGTCACACTTCACCTCTGACTGAAAATCCGAATGCAAAATTTTTTACGTAAGCGGACAACTTCCGGGTACCTTCATTTTTACGATGCTATTAGTCTGTTTGAAAACTTGATGAAGATCCCGTTTCCTTTATGAAGATGACGGGATCCGGTCACACCAGAAAACAGTGGAAACTTTTTCATCGATGAAAGGTTTGTTTGCCCCTATTTATTTTCATATAGCTCTTAATAATGTGTTCACATAAAGGATCAACATTTTCTCCTACTAATTGTAAAGCTAGTAGATATATTTAGGCCAATAGTGGTATAAACCTAGATTTACCGACAGTTCACATTTAGGGCCGCTTCGAATTAAAGCACATGAGCTGCCATACTAAGGTGTAATTTGACATTATAATTTCCATCTTTTCTTATGACCTTCCGTAATTCACTATGAACAGCCCAATAATCTTCAAAAGATATTTCTGGGGAATGGATGAAAATTTAGTCCAGAGTAGTTCATATTTGAAAAAGTTTTAAAATTACCCACACGTCAGCAACATTTTCTTCTTGTAGGGAACATGCATGCTATCGGAAAAAACATACGAGTAAATAAAGTTTTGCAGTTGATGGACATTGCAGTTGATGGATCATTCATAAATTCGTGCTTTAAAGAGTGCGAGTGTTTATTCGGGGGAAACTTTGGAGCTGAGCTGCTACTAAATGTTATTAATATTACTACAGACGATCAGACATTCAGCTAAAGTATCCCTGTTGAAATGTTATCGAAACTTTTCATGGTAAAAGTAGAACCAACTTGGGAGAGACCACCCAATCCACAAAAACATTGGCCTCTAGGCGGAAACTTTTCCAATTTGCGTAACTTTATCAAAGTTCAGGAACTAATTTACGTAATAGATGACCACACCTATCTCAGCGAGCTTCTATGTCATTCAAATTTTCTTGGATGCTGCAATAAATAAATTTCAATCTGGGATATACATTTGCTCTGTTTAAAAGCAATGTTAAAGAAACACGAAAGGCTGAAAAATGTAGCTGTGAGTCAACTATTACCAAAACGTCAGGTATAGAAGGAAAGTTGATATTTTACAAAAACAATTTGCGATGCTTCCCAAGTTATGGCAAACCCAATACTGCTGATTAAATTATCTATCTAGTGATTTAAAATTGGTTCCTAACAATGAAATTAATTGTTCCTCGTTAAACGTTGCATTCGCCGTCCTTTAACAGAAGTTCCTTGAGGTAAAATTTTCAAGAAATATATTGCCAAAATTTCTGAACGGCTATTTATACAAGGCATCTTTCTTCAAAACAACGCAAACTGTTATTCGTTTTCATGAATGGTCTGTTTCGTAGGAGAGAATCTCGAAGAAAATTAATAGAATACTTCGGGTTGAGGCTCATTGTGCTCTACAACTAGATGCAAAAATGTAGTATTGTCCATTGTTGCCATTGATGTGGGAGTTCATTCAGTAAACTTTGAAGGGAAAAGGGCTAAATCTTATAAAAGCAATTAAATATAAATTAAAAATTAATGAATTCAAAATATGCTCATTTTTGTCCATTATTTCCGTAGAATGCAATTAAAGGAACATAGGAAATGTTTGATCCAACTCATGAACAATTAATACCTAAATAAATTTTAAAAAGCTTCAACTATAATTGTTTTCTTTGGTCTCTCTATCTACTTATCACACCTATCTACTACTGGAAAGGCACCATATTAGCCAATCACGTCAAATACATCGAAACGTTAGAAAAGGATAAAAAAATTCTTCGCTCGTCATCGTACTGCCACGATAAGGATGGCTGAAAAAACATCGCCGAATGAAAATTAAATCACGTTTCTTTTTCCATGAAAACAGTAGAAACGAGACATAATAATTATTGACGAACAATTACCTTATTCGATATCTTTCTTTTTCTTCAACCGTCGCTTAGGACCATCAATGAATAATGACCAGAAGCAATTTACGTTTTGAACGTTCGTTCCGAATAAACCAATTCATGCAATAAATCGATATCATCAAAAACGGTAAATTATGCGAGTTTGAAAAAATTATTCTCCAAAAAACTTAAAATCCATTTTCAAAATGTCAGGGAGTGATCATATTCCCATAACTATTTTAATCCATCGAACCCAGTCAATATTTTGGTGATTATTAAAAAGCTTCTCTGAGAATTTGTTGCCTATGTGACAGGCGCTTTAAAATTCTATCTCATCTTAAATATTTAGTTATACTTCTCTGTCTTGTGCGTTGGGTTTGGAACTTTCCGATCAATCCTGACACATGATTCTATCACGTGTGTACTTTTTACTTATGCTCACTCTAAGAAGCGCCCCCAATAGAAAGTTAGGTTAGGGCGTGACACCAAGCTATATGATGACCCGGTCGCACTGGGTCCAGTCTCGCGAATTTCTACACCGCCGAAGCCTCTCGCTCCACCTCCAAGCAGCTACATAAAGTTGCCATTCGCGCCAATTATTGAACTATGTAGTACTACTGAAATTTATTAACGTATCTGTTCGTTATAAATTAATTATTAATCACTGCATTATAACCACTACAAGTACTTAGTAAGTGGATACTTGAGCGGAATGCTAAAGTTAACCTGTATGAAATCATTATAATAAATTTTGAAAACGACCGCTGGTGTTTCGCTATTCAACCCTCCATCTCGGCACGCAAAAACAGGCATTTTTAAACTTTTTAAGTTAACCTTAAACTAACTGAACTTGGCCTAACCTTACCCAACCTAACCTAACTTAACCTAACCTCTTAACCTAACTTAACTTAACCTAACCTAAATTAATTTAACCTGACATTTCTGTAGCTGTTTGGAGGTGGGCACTGTAGCTGCTTGGAGGTGGAGCGAGAGGCTTCGGCGGTGCAGAAATTCGCGAGACTGGACCCTGTGCGACCCGGTCGCACCCACGTAAACCTCGCACATTCTGAGTGTGCGTGTGCGAGTCCGTGTACGTGTATGGCTTGTCACCACCACCAAGAATCACTACCATGCGATGCGCACTTCAACAGTGCCACATATCGCTATATGACGAAACTCTATTGCAAACATTTATTATTGTATAGCTCTGCCTTATAAGTATCATTTAATAATGAAATAAAATACATTGTGTGTCATTTTACTCTTGAAAATCACTGCGGTTTTAAACGAAACACATTATAAATTGAGTTAGACCAAATAACAGTACAGTTACTGCGATACTACCGTATGTCATAATGCATTGTTTGTATGTCAAAATGTATCGTTACCCATGCTAATCGCATTTAGTTTCTATTATAAATTGGTAGTTATATTGAGAAATAACCAAGTGTTATATCAATTGAATAAAAAATATTCTAGAGCTGAAGCGTTTCGTAAGTTTCATTTGTTGCATATTTACGCCAGTTGAATTCGGTTACTTTACCTTGAAAATGTGACTAAAAATTTTATGTGCTCATATCAGTATAATGCTATTCAGTTGCGCTGGCGGTAATGAGACAGTTTTTAAATGAAATTAATGTTGTAACCACGCTACTTAATACTACAAAGTTTGTTCATTTATTCTGACTTCACGGGACAACTATAATATTTTAGACGATATTTAATGTAATTTTCAAAACTTCCTAGGTAAGTCATAGAAAGTATATTAAAAATAAAGACAATTACATTTAATAATTTGTATTTGAATATGTGATACATTATTTCATTATTTAATAATCATATAATTATTCATTATTTATAATAAATGGAATGGAGAAGAAGTACTTTGAAACATCGAACGTTTTGAGCCTTGGCTCCTTCGCAACAAAAAGTCTGCAAAAAAATAAAAGACATGTCAGTACACCCAAAATTACAGAAGCGCAGAATATAAGCACGGAAAAAAATAATAATAATTTATCGGCGGACTATTTCGGAGGGTATGCACTCTACATTTCATTGAGAGAAGATTTGAATTTATGAATGAATAATGACTCCAAAATACGTAGGTCTAAGTTGGCGGTACGAGTATCTAATATTTTAAATTTGCCAATGTCAATAATGTGTTCAGAGGAACCATTACTACAATGTTGTCTTATACTAGACTGAGTAGTAGAAGTGAACAAGCGACCTGTACGATGTACGATGCAGGTCGAAGTCATCGTACAGGTCACTCGCTTAATTCTCCTACTCAGTCTAGTATAAGACAACATTGTAGGCTAGTAATGGTTCCTCTGAACACATTATTGACATTGGCAAATTTAAAATATTAGATACTCGTACCGCCAACTTAGACCTACGTATTTTGGAGTCATTATTCATTCACAAATTCAAATCTTCTCTCAATGAAATGTAGAGTGCATACCTTCTGAAAATAGTCAGCAGATAAATTACTATCATTTTTTTTCCTTGCTTATATTCTGCGCTTCTGTAATTTTGGGTGTACTGACATGTCTTTTATTTTATTTGCAGACTTTTTGTTGCGAAGGAGCCAAGGCTCAAAACGTTCGATGTTTTAAAGTACTTCTTCTCCATTCCTTTTATTATGAGTAATGAATAATTAAAAGATTATTAAATAATGAAATAATGTATCACATATTCAAATACAAATTATTAAATGTAATTGTCTTTATTTTTAATATACTTTCTATGACTTACCAAGGAAGTTTTGAAAATGACATTAAATATCGTCTAAAATATTATAGTTGTCCCGTGAAGTCAGAATAAATGAACAAACTTTGTAGTATTAAGTAGCGTGGTTACAAGCATTAATTTCATTTAAAAACTGTCTCATTACCGCCAGCGCAACTGAAAAGCATTATACTGATATGAGCACATAAAATTTTTAGTCACATTTTCTAGGTAGAGTAATCGAATTCATTTGGCGTAAATATGCAACAAACGAAACTTACGAAACGCTTCAGCTCTAGAATATTTTTTATTCAATTGATATAACACTTGGTTATTTCTCAATATAACTACCAATTTACAATAGAAACTAAATGCGATTTGCATGGGTAACGATACATTTTGACATACAAACAATGCATTATGACATACGGTAGTATCGCAGTAACTGTACTGTTATTTGGTCTAACTCAATTTATAATGTGTGTCGTTTAAAACTGCAGTGACTTTCAAGTGCAAAATGACACATAATGTATTTTATTTCATTATCAAATGATACTTATAAGGCAGAGCTATACAATAATAAATGTTTGCAATAGAGTTTCGTCATATAGCGACATGTGGCACTGTTGAAGTGCGCATCGCATGGTAGTGATTCTTGGTGGTGGTGACAAGCCATACACGTACACGGACTCGCATACGCACTCTCAGAATGTGCGAAGTTGACGTGGGTGCGACCCGGTCTACGCTAGCTTAAACTGGAGGCCCTGAGACTGAACGACGCCGATTCACTGTTATACGCAGACTAAGCCCGTGCTATCAAGTAGCACCTTCCCTGTTCAATTGTCAACTGAGTTACGTTTTAATCAGTAAATCAACCTATGAATTTTCTTGCCAGTAATTAGGAGAAGCAATAGTCTTAAAACCCAGACAAATATCGTCATCTGAACTTTGGACCAAAATATAAATTTGAAAGGGAAACCCGGGGAATCTAGACAAAATTAAAAACCAAATGCTCCAGCAGCATTCAATATTAAAACTGCTCAAGATGGAGAAAAATTTTTCTTAGCTCTGAATTAACGCAATGATGTTCACAGCTTCATTCTACATATATATGTTGATAATGCCGTCAAAATCTCTTCGGAATCGACCAACGCCAAACGCACTTGCTCCTTTGTGCTTCATCAGCGAGTTTCACGGCTTATTCTCCGTTTATCACTCCAAGTATTATTATAACCTTCGTGACTGACATAATTTTCCTACCCCATTTTATGAAAACAAGTGTGATAACTAAGAAACCTAAGAAACATAAGTTCGAAACCTAAGTCTGAACAAGTGGCTTCGTAGAAATATGGTTCATTTAAAAAATTTCGCAGCTAACATGTCGGCAGTGGCCGTATGCGGTCGGCTTCGCAAGGTCGGATCGCGCGAGTGTTTCCCCGCTCTCGACCATGCCCGGATAAAATTTAAACGCAATCTAGCCGTTAGAGGCAGGCAATGTTAGATATCGGCTTATGATTACAAGTGCAGCCTGTACAGACCAAATTCGGCAAAACAACGACCGTAAGTATCCTGTTAGCTTTCGTCGGCGGAGGAAATGCGTTTAAGGGACCAGTCCATTACGAAAAGTATTTTATTAGTTGTTGCAGAGGTAGTTACAATTACTCCTCGTTTTGAAGCAACTTTACAATATTGGGATGAATTCCAACATTTTGAAGGGGTGGACATAAATAACTCGCGTGCTGTAAAATTTGATGTATGTATTTCAGTGCCTGATGATGTGTGCTGTGCACCTACACTAAATAGGCGCCATCGATTTTCTCACTGAAGTACTTCAGAGTTTACGACACCTACACCAGTTACAAAATTCCTAATGCGCATACTGCTAACACTCATTTCAATACTGTACACTTAGGAGAAACAGTATTTTATTCAGACTGACCTCAAAAAAAATAAGTGCGCGCGATGAACCAGAAACTTTCATTTACTTTGCTGTATAGTAGTCAGAGAAGCATGAGCAGGCAAACTCTGCTCAAATTGCTGCAATATTCAGCCTACTTTTGCCATAACCAGTGAAGAACTCGAAAAAATTAACTACTGCCTGAAATAGTAGGTACTATATTTTTATAACAAACCAGTACATATTACTAATAATTGCTGTATAGTCTGTTATAGGCGTTACATATTGTTGTTAACGATGTATCATCTGTAAATTGAAACTTCGAAAACTGAGTTTCTAGTTGTATACAAATGAATTATTTTTCATACATTATTGCAACGCATTTGGCATTGATTGTCGGATCGAATTAGTAAGAGATGTCCAGTAAAGCTCTCCAACAATTCCAGTCAGCCAAAAGATGAAAGCTGTGCTGTCGGAGAGACTCAATGCAGAATACCCCTCGAAGATGACTTACACCAAAAAAAAAACGATAAAAATACCATTTCAAAAAACACTTGCGTATCAAGCGGTTGAAAGTAAGTGCATTTTACCGAATTCAAATTATTGATACTTTCCTGTAACGTTGTCAAGTAAAATCGGTGGCTGAGTAAGTACTGAAAGATACAAAATATTTGTTCAAGACTTAACTGCAGGGAACTAATTTACCCATTGCCACTCGGTAATTAATATTTTACAAGAAAGTGTTCTTCAACATCTTGGATAATAGAGCACATGTATTCCGAAACATAGCGCGAAAGAGCGCGAAAAACGGCGTCACTTAGGGAGTTAAGGGGTGTTTACACTAGGGGACATTTCGGCTGTGAGGCGCGACTCGTGTAGACGAAGCTCACTACTGAGGCTCATATTTGTGTGTGTGAGCCCGAAGTTCCCGATTCACTTTGATTGAATCCGTGGAGCGGCTGCACGTGTGAGCGGCGCTGCTCTAGACCGGTCAGTGTGCGGTTGATAGTCATCAAGTGAGGTAGCGCCTCTCGCACACCCGTAATGGCTGACTCAACACTGCCGCGAGAAACTACACTGCTTCTAATTGAAATTTACTAAGCCCATCAATGCCTTTGGCAGACTAAAAGCTGTGAATATAAGGAGGCTGCTTTCCATTATATTTTAATGAAAATGAACGAATATAGTAACATTACTCTCATGCAAATAAAAAAGAGATTACGTAGCTACGATGCAGCAACAATATTCACACAAGCTCGTCTACAGCAATCCATATTTCAAAGCAGCAGGCCACACTGACTGGTTTTGTGCTGCATGGCTGCCACTTGTGTTTGACCAAAAAATCTAGTGTGACCTCAAAAAATATCGAGAAACATCCAGATTTAAAAATAAAACATCCAAAAAATTTTCTAGAAATAAATTAATTATCTACTATAATAAATTAGGTGAACAATAGCATCTAAGGATATTTATATCATAAATTGCTTTATATTAGGCAATTTATCTTTATATGAATTATCTAGTATCCTGATACTTACCCTTATAAAGCTTGGTATCCAAATATTCTTCAATTCCACACGTGTTGCGAGTGGAAAGGTCAGTCTCTATTGCATTGCATATTATCAATGCTCAGATTCCTACTTATCAACAATTGTTTTAAGGCTTTCGCACCGCTACCTTCATCATTTTTAATAATTTTGCAATTACTAAGTAGGTTGATTCTACTTTATTAGATGCATTACTTTAGTATATAACTGATACACCATGTAGTTTCATGATAGAAATATCATTGCTTCCATCCAACAATAAACTGAACTCATTGTTACCAATAACATTGGTCATTCTTTCGTCAAAATGAGGTCACAATACATTCTTGATAATTTATGTGCATTTTATTCCATGATTTTTTATATCATCACTATTTTTGCAATTGGAGATAGTGTGCTTTAGCTTATGAACCGTGAAATAGCCGTCTTGGTGTCATTCATAATCTGAACATAACATGATCAGGATTTGGTTGCTTCACTATTCAGACAATTTGCTTAAGTAAATTAACAAATATAATAAGAATGAAGTAGTAACCAACCATTATGGTGAATTCTTAATTCGAATTTACAGTAATCTATCATATACATAGCTTAATTGTAATTCTAGCTAGAAAATTTCTAGCATGCTGAAAAAACGATATAGGTTATATAGCTAATATTTAGGTTCGAAATTTTACATCTTGGCTTCAGCAAAAACATCTAGATCTAGCTATATAATATCTAGAGTGGCAGCCCTGTTGAGCAGCGCGCGCTCCATGGCTCGCTCCAATGGTGTCTAGTCTAAACGCGCATGGCTTTTGTGAAGCTCCACACGAGGCGTCTACACGTGAGCCTGCAGCAAAATGTAGACCAGTGTAAACGGCCCTTTAAGCCTCACGAGAGGAAAATGGAATGTGATGGAAGGGGTTGGGCAGGTTGAGTACTTATAAGGGTAAAACGTGATAAAATGTTCATAATGTCTGGGAAGGCTTCTGGGGGTAAAGTTGTGAAACGTTCCTAAAACAGACTTTGAGGGAATCATTGAACCTTAAAATATAAGTGTTGTAAATTCAATGCTAAATTGATTGGGTATGCAACGCTAAGAGATAAGAGATATAGATATGCCTAAAAAATAGACATAATTACGCGAAGGAATTTTGGAGGTTCACATGAAGGTTAGCCGACAAGAGCGCGGAAAAAACCTCCGGAGAAGATTGCGCAGGATATTAAGCGGCGTCGGGTTATGAAAGGCCTTCTTCACAAGCACGACTCGGACAGTGGCGCAGGCATGTTATACCAACCGACGAGATGTAAAATCAGAATTGGTCAAACGACAGATACGTAATTAGTTAAGACTATTGTGTATTTCGAGTGTTTCATTTAGTGTATGAACAGAACGAAAGAAATATTTTGTGCATTACAAATATTTGGAAGATATTAATAGTCATACTGTGACCAGCCGGTGATGATTGGCACCGCCATCTTGAATCATTTCGAAGTCGGAGATTTTGTTCAAGCTTTCTGTGCTATTTCTCATTTTGTTCTTATTGATGCGGGAATGAGTCATTATTTTTAGACGTAATTTATTTCATTTTCTGAGACAAAATAAAATCAAGAATATAATAAAAATTAAACTTTGTCATTTCTAATTATCACTCAGAATGGAAATTTGTTCAAAAGCGAGCATGTGGACCATAAAAAATTGTTCCATTTTTGCATTCCTGCAACGCGTGTAAACAATTTTAAAGTTATTAATTTTGGGGAGGAATAAATCATAATGAAATGGGTAATAACCGCAATAACCTTTGCCCCTAGGTGAGAGGGCTCTTTGCAACAAACCCGCGAAAGAACCTTGGGCGTGGAAACAAAATGTAACACAAGGAGTGGTACAAGAAATGCAGAGGCAAATATCGAGCGCACGAATATGTCAATGCGAATTTTCGTCAAAGTTCAAAGGGTGAGTTTTGGCACATCATCGCGGCAGCAAGCGAGGACGATGGACAAGGCTAGCAGAGGCAGTGTCGAGCGAGTGATATTCACGGGTAAAATGTAGAAGAGTTTGAAATGCTCAATTTAAACAGTTAAAAAGTCGGGCAGAAGCAAGAATTGGGAGCGTGAAACGTGAAAGTAGGAGTAATTTAGATAGATATAGTTTCATGTGGAATTATTGCATTTTTTTTTAATGAGTCAAGAAAACTTGGTTTTCAGAGGCAGGTGAAGGAAAACGCGCATGACAAGTCCTATTATTGTATGTAGAAAATGTATTCAGCATACGGTGCTAATACCCAACCAGAAATGTCTTCACCGATCGGTGAAAATAATTGCCGTTTATTACAGACATTCTCTGCAGATTATTGAAGATCTTCGCAGGAGTATCTGCATTCAGTGCGGATTTAGTGCGTAATTATTGCAGTGACCGTCCCCTTTTGAAGTGCATATCGGCATCGAATTTCTGCAAAGATCTTCACGGTCCATGAGCGAAAAATTTTATCAATCTGCCATAAACTGCACTAATCAATGAAAATCTTTTAAACTAAATCTTTACTGATCTTCACCAAATAGTAGAAGAAAACGCATGGATAAAATGTTGCACATTATACTCAATAACAAAGGAGTTTATTCTTCCGAAAATCGTACGTCAGCACATTCCCATCATCTTCGACAGCTGTTGTGACGGGAATGTATGTGCTCTGTGAATCTGAAACTAAACAACCGTGAGTACCCCCACACTAGTCTTGGGGTGGTAAAAGATCTTTGTAGCGATATTCTGCTCGGCATTAATTTTTAGAGCCAACATTCATCAGTCTCAATAATATATGGTGAGAAAATGCCGTAACTCAGAATTTCCAATCATGGTTCATGTTGTTTAATGGCTGCTAGTGTGTCAGAGCCTCTCCTATTTGCAAATATGAAAGAAGGAGTAAAACCGGTAGCAACCAAGTCTAGGGACTTCGGCAAAGCGAGCAGATCGCGAGTTCATCGCTCAAGAGATTCGTCATCTTTTCTGACGGTATCATTGAGCCGAGCACGTCAGCCTGGAGGGCGCAGGTGATCATTGTAAAAGATGAAATAAATCGCCATAAGAATAGGTTGTGCATTGATTATTCAGCCACGGTCAATAGATACACTGATCTGGATACCTACCCTCTCCCTAAAATTTAAAACATGAAAGAATTGGCAAAGTACCAAGTTTTCTCAACATTTGACCTCATGAGTGCTTATCACAAGGTTCCTATCCGTGATTCTGATAAGCCATTTACTGCGTTTGAGGCAAATGGAAGATTGTACTAGTCCAAGAGAGTTTCATTCGGGGTTACGAATTCAGTAGCCGTATTTAAAGAGGTTTTGATGAATTCGTCGAGGAAGAGCACCTTAATGTGGCATTTCTGTATCCTGACAATATTACTATTGCTGGACGCTCTTAAAAGGAACACGACAAGAATCTTGCGAGGTTTATGGCTGCTGCCAAGAGGAGGAATTTGACATTTAATTCATCAAAAACGGTGTACGTGCACTTGTTCGTATGTGTGCTCAGTTCAATGCCCTCAATGCGGGGTGTCCGCAATGCGCTTGCTGAATCAGCAATATGTGTCATATAAATAAGGGTGCGGGGCGTTCAACGCCGCATTTGTCTGTACTCCCGACCGACCCTTCAAGTAAACCTCACGGCTCTCCAGCGTATCACTACCCTTGGTCCACACATTGGTCCACACAACGATGACATCTGCAAGATCTATTAACTTACTCGGTTATAGACTGGAAACGGTTTGATCAAACCAGATCCGGACAGACTAGAACCTCTGTAAAAGCCCAAGCCACCCACTATTTTTGCTGCTTTTCAGAGAATACTTGGCATGTTTGCTTACTATGCAAAATGGATTCCTGGATTCTCCGACAAGGCTTGAGCCTTGTACCACGCTGAAACATTCCCTTTGAGTTAGAACGCCATCACCGCATTCGAAACTTTGAAGAGGCTTCTTGCGACAGCGGCACTAAGCGGCATCGACGATTCGCTTCCTTTTGTTGTGGATTGTGATGCGTGTACGTTGCCGTGACGGCAACCTTGAACCAAGCGGGACGTCCGATCGCTTTTCTACCCAGAACGCTGAATGCGAGTGAAAAGCACTACCCGGCTGTCGAAAAAGTGGCGACTGCCATTATCGAAGCTGTGAGGAAGTGCACTCACATATTATCTTGTCACCATTTCACTATAATAACTGATCAGAGGTCGGTACCATTTATGCTGGATAACCGAAAAAGGACAAAGATCAATAATGATAAAATACAAGGATGGAGACTAGAACTCGCTAATTTCAGTTACTCCATCCGATATCGACCAGGCAAATAGAACCTTGCCCCCGCTGCTTTCACTCGAGCCTTCTGTGCGTCAACGTACGGTTCCAATCGCCTTGTGGAAATCATAATGATCTCTGTCATCCGGGAATTACAAGGATGCTACACTTCGTGAGAAGCAGGAACCTACCATTTTCAACTGATGATGTTAAGAACGTGTGTTCTTCCTGTCAAATCTGCGATGAAGTCAAGCCAAATTTTTATACGCCACGATCGGACAATGTTCTTATTAAAGCAACACATGAAATGGAGAGATTAAGTATTGATTTTAAGGGCCCAATGCCATCGCGTACCGGGAAAAAATACTTATTTACAGCCATTGATGAATTTTCCCGATTCCCTTTCGCAATCCCTTGTTAAAATATGACATCTCATACTGTCGTGAGGTGTCTAAAAACCATCTTCTCTTAGTGCGGAATGCCAAACTTAGTGCATTCTGATCGTGGGCAAGCATTTTTATCTCGTGAAGTCCGAGAATACCCAATCAATCGAGGAGTTGCAACTAGTAAAACAACTCCATATCATCCAACCGGGCTTAGCTAAATTGAAAGATATAACGGCATCATTTTAAAATATATTCAATTTGCCATGAAGACTCATGGCGTAGATCATCAGGAATGGGAATCCGTTCTACCGCAAGCTCTCCATTCGATACGCTCTTTATTATCTACTTCTACCAATATTACGCCACATGGACGATTTTTCAATTTCCCTGGAAGATCTTGTCAAAGTACGTCACTCCCATCCTGGCTTATGACCCCAGGTCCAGTACTACTGCGTCGTTTCGGTCGGACTCACAAAGAAGAGCCATTGGTGGACGAAGTGGAACTTGTGTAGGCGAATCCCGCGTATGCCCACATCAAGTATCCGAACGATCGTGAAAATACCGTATCCTTGAAAGACTTAGCACCCTGCTCCTTATAGCTAAATCGCTAAAGTGAGGCACCTAACTACTCGCCCGGTGAGGTACCCGAAGTGGACAAGGATAACCGGCAATAATATTGGTTGTTGTGGAGGATCAGCCGGGTATGAAAAATTCTGACCACACCGAAAGAAGCACCTCGGTTTTGCGACCCTCCACTCGAGAGAGACGAAAGCCTCAGCGTTATGGGTGGTGATAAAAATGTCAGATGTGATTAACGTTGAAGGGGAAAAATGTCCCATTAAAACTGAAATGTCAAAACTTCGTTGTGTATCCTGTCTACCGGCGTTTAGGATAGATGTACGAAGCAATCTGTATTTTCAACGTTAATGGTAATTTTTCAGTTGATTAAAACCTATCTTTAAGGCTTTTGCTTTTATTTCACGACAGAGACGACCCCTTTCAATTTTACTTGCAAAAATACATATGTATGCCAATTTTTAAAGATCTAGATCTCATGCAACAAATGTTAAAGCCATTTCCTTGTTTTTGGGCGGACGTCTCCTTAAAGGAGATCGTCCCAGGCCCCTGTCGCTCAGGTGGTCATTTTTCATGTTTTTGTTGGAAAAGAACCCGTAGGTGGTGGAATATTCGGTGCTAGAATTTTATGGCGCTACGGACAATAGATCCCCCCAGGGGGGGGGGGGGGGGGTAAGGGGACAAAAATCTTTAACTCTGAGCCCATTTCAACCCCATATGAAAAGAGAACAAATGGGCAATGGAAAAAAGCCCATTTGAGTTTATTTGGAATGTTCCAAGGATTCTAAAACTGTCTTTTTTTGTGTTCTAGCATCAAAACTCGGTGACGAGTAACATTTTGAAATATCAATATCAGTTAAATGTCAATACCTAAAAGCCAAACGTCAATTTTTTTCAAAAACTAAGCCCTAAAACAAAAAAAATTAATGGAATAAATGGTGTGTCTTTTCAGAAGTTATATATCATAGTCAAATTTCATAAGAATCAGACTGAAAATAAAAATTTCATTTTTCTGAAAAAAAAAATTATTTGAGGGTTTTTGGAAATCACAATTCACAGTGTGAATATGAATTTATGTTTGGAAATTATCGAAATAAAATTAAAACTGCATTCAAGTACATAAATTGTTCATTATATTACACTTCAACAAAAAAATTCGTTTTTAGCTTGTACTCAAAGCCTATAACTTTCAACATATCAAAGCCTAAGAGTCAGTGAGTTTTGATGCTAGCACAAAACCAAAGACATTTTTAGAATCCTTGGAACATTCCTAACACACTCAAATGGGCTTTTTTCCAAATACAAATTTTTCGAAAAAATACATAGGTGTAAACCCAAAAAATTACTGTTTTTAGAAATTTTGAAAAATTTGAATTAATAGAAAAAATTTGAATTTGAAAAAAAGCCCATTTGAGTGTGTTAGGAATGTTTGAAGGTTTCTAAAACTCTCTTTGGTTTTGTTCTAGCATCAAAACTTGAAGACGAGTAGCACTTTGAAATATCCATAAAATATTCTAAAAAACTAATTTTGCAAAAAAAAACTAAGCCCTAAATCGAAAAAGTGAACCGGGTAAAAAAGGTTTACTTTCACAAAATACGTCTACTGGCCAATTTTCAAACGAATCGGACGAAAAAAGTTGAAAAAGTGGGACTATCTCCTTAAGGTCAACCCAGCGATTTTTAAATTTTGATTCAGTTCGTTTGAAATTTAGCCAGTGTATGTATTAGTTGAAAAAAAAAGTTTAACTCGTGTAACTTTTTCGATTTAGGCCTTATTTTCTTCAAAAATACGAAATAGTTTTCTGGTTCATTTATATGGATATTACAGAAGAATAGAAATCATTGAGTTTACATGCTAGAACAAATCCAAAGACAGTTTTAGAGTCTTTGAAGCATTGCAAACAAAGTTACGGAAGCGAATTTTCCATTTGAAACTTTTCATTTTTTTATATGTTATGATTGATCACCAATAACATTTACATACACACATATACCAGGCTTCTCCTCTCTATGGGAGGGTAGCGGGCAGCAGGCCACAATCAACACTATTAGCACTAGGATGCGAGAGAGGCAGCATTAGCCGCATTAGACTGACAGGATCAGCAGCAGCCCAGCACAACCACCTTCCAGTCAGGCCCGACAGCCATAGCTGGTTTACCCCGACCGCTTCATTGAGTGCAGCCCCTCCCCCCGCACAGGATAGGTCAACCCCAACACACGCGTGCAACTTCCAGTACCGCGTCAAAAATAAAATTACCGTCTTACGCACTGCCTCCACTCACTTCTGTCCGCAGTCATCCCTCTCGCCACGTCCACAGTCAGACCCCTCTCATACAAAACACGTTTCACCCCATCCATCCAACTCATCCGTGGTCTACCTCGCGCTCTAATACCACTCACTTCCGACGTATAAATTTTTTTCACCAGCCGCTCAACATTGACTCTTTCAACATGCCCAAACCATCCAAGCACTCTTTCATCCACTCGCCTGTTCAACTGTTTGATAACATCCATCTGCTCCCTAACCAACTCTTTCCTGATCCTTTCTCCTCTTGTTAATAACATTTACATTTTAAAACTAATTTTTGCATATAAAAGAGAAATGTTTCAAATGGAAAATTTGCTCCTGTTATTTTTTTTAATATTTCAAGGATTCTAAAACTGTCTTTGGTTTTTTTCAAGCATAAAAACTCACTGACTTCTATTCTTTTGAATGTTGAAAATAAGGGTTGTTAGTAATAAGGCATAAATAAATTTTTATCTGAACTGTAACATAATGAACAATTTATGTAATTGAATGCTGTTTTCGCTTTTATTTCGATAATCTCCATGCATAACTTCATATTCACACTGTGAATTGTAATTTACAGGTAAAAAATATTCTTTTTTTTAATTATGAACTTATATATATGTAGTCTGATTCCTATGAAATTTGACTATTATATATAATTTTTAAAAGGAAACACAATTTCATTCATTCATTTTTTCGATTCATGATTTAGTTTTTTGAAAAAAGTGATCATATTGTTTTTTTAGTTCATTTTTTATTGATTTATCTTAAGAATAGAACTCATTGAGTTTTTATGCTAAAATAAACCAAAGACAGTTTTAGAATCCTTGAAGCATTGTAAACAAAGTTACAGTTTTGAATTTTCCATTTCTCGTTTTGTTTTCTTTTCATATGGGGTCGAAAATTCAGGATTTTTGGACTCCTCACACCCCTCTAGGGGGGATCTAGAGTCCGTAGCGCCATAAAATTTTAGGACCGAGCAGTCCACCACCTAGGGTCCCTTTTCAACAACAACAAATAAAATGCTTATCGGACCGACAGGGACCTGGGTTGACCTCCTTTAGTCTACTCACCAACGGTTTGGACGCAGAATAGATGCACTCTGAATTCTTGTTTTTTTTTCGCCGTCGGTTTTCCCAAGCCCAGCGTAACTAAACTGGAAAGCAAGCTCTCGTGACATCATTCTTTTGAGTATGCGGCGTATGGTGCCTCCGCTGTTGACCATTACGTTATGCTTGAGCCTGCCAATCTGAAAGTAATAGTTTAGTTGAAATCAAAGTTTACTGTGCGGATGATCAAAAATACCTGTAGAGAAAATTACATGCAGCGGAGGAAAGCAATGCACATTATTCTGGTTGAATTATTTCTACATTTTATGGTTCACATGCTTTTACTGCAACATCCAACACTTTTTTTAATATTTCATCGTTCATATTCCTTAAACTTTCATACCTATGCCAGATTACTGAATATTAATTCTTTCACATCACTCATCGGTACCAAATTATTCATTATCCAGTACCAGTTGACCACTTCCATATGATGATTTGACCCCGTTCAAATTAACATTCACCTACTTGAATTTCTGTAACATACTTTCTTATCTCACAGTAAACGATTGTACATATGTAAATAAAGCCCCCTCCAGACCTTGCATTACCATGTTGCTTGATGCCGCTTAGACGAGCTGTAGATAGCTCTCCGACCGCTTGAGAAGCCGATTTTTCATGCTAACCAAGGAGTTGAACGTTCCTGATTGCTGTCGTAGGGCGACGCGAGTCAGTGTGATAGCAGCAGGCATTGCGGAAGGTCGTGTCGGTGGCGCGCTCCACGATGACTGACGAGCTATAGCTATACGCGGGAGTGAGTAGCTCCCGCGTATAGCTCGCAAGCATCCTTCCCCTCTCAGAGCTCTTGAGCAACCGAATGCCATTGCAGTGCGGGCTTTCCCACAAGCCAGCCTGGTCATCAGTGGTTCTTTTGCAGCGCCACTCCGACGTCCAGAGGCAACATGGTAATGCAAGGTCTGGAGGGGGCTTTACTCTATTCCACTCTATTCCAAGCATGAGCTTCACATCTCCCACCAGTCATTTGCATCAACATACATTGTTTCTAATGTTTTGAATCTTTCTCCTTACTTCCACCTTGTTGCTTATTTTCATCTTTTCTTCTACCTTTTGACCAATCAAACTCAGTTTTCAGACCATCAATCTCAGCCATTTTCTGTTATACACGTGCAATGCTTTCAATACACTCAAACTTCAAATTTTTCATATTCTCCTTCCATCTTATCCACCCACTCAACAAGCTCTTACATCAACCTAAAAATACAACTCAACAAAAAATCATCCATCATAAACCAGACATTCTCATCTACAGTTATTACATCTTATTTTTAAAAATTCGAAATCATTCAGTAAAATTAAATTTTCATTATAATAAATTTTCTAGAATGTTTACAATAAGGCACAAGCAAACTAGTGATATATATATATATATATATAGAAGAGATGGTGTGAGAAGGTACAAAATGATCTGAAACTTGTTTAAAATAGGAAATTAACTCGTATATACGGGGGAACCGATATGCAAAAGCATCCTAAGGACTCAGCTATCAACATATCCGGTGAGAGTGTGCCGCAGAACGTGATCGAAATATTATAACTGGGAATGAACACTCACCTGAAACATAAATTTAATAGAACGAAAAGGAAAGCAGCTATTGAGAAACTGTATTATGACATCACCCGTGCTTGTGACAATGTAAATATAGAGGATGAAACAAGACTTAAAACGTAACTTATATTATTTGGTCTGAAGAACGTGGTCGATCACAATAAAGACATCATGACTAAAGACCAACACAGGATACTCCGGGACTTTGGCAAAAGAGAAGACTTGACAGTGAGAAAGGCTGACAAAAGTAACATATTTTTTATTATGAAAACAGATTCCTACCTCAGGAAAATTAATGAATTTCTCAAAAATAGGACAAAATTCCCAAAAATTGAGAAGAACCCAACACCAGATTTGAAGCGCAAACTGAATCATCACATTTCAGTGGTAAACGCGGTACAAGACGGCGTCCATCTGCCAAAGCTAATGGGCACTATGAGCCGGGATATATTTATGCTAACCCAAAAGTTCACAAAAAGATCATTAATCCACCGATGCGTCCCATAGTTTCCCAAATCGGTATACCAACTTCAATAATTGCAGCCCAGTTGAACGAAATTATCGTTAATCACAAGCCTAGAACATACTCGGTATCATCAACCGCTGATTTTATTTCGTCTATCGCTGATTGCCGCATTCCCAACAACACTATTTTGGCGAGCTTAGATGCAGAAAGTTTGTTCACAAACGTTCCTGTACACCGCACAATTGAAATAATTTTAGATAATGTATACCGCCATGCTTGCATAAGGCCGCCTTCCATCCTTGAGCTCACCATGAAAGAACTACTCATTTTGTGTACAACAAAAACCCCTTTTAGAAATGCTAGTGGTGACTTGTACCTACAAACTGAAGGTGTAATGATGGGAAGTAGCCTCGGACCTAGTTTCACAAACTTTTATATGGCACATTTAAAAGAAACCGTATTTACCCTCCGGCAAGACTTGATGCCCATCCGCTACGCAAGGTATGTAGACGACATCTTTTTACTAGTTGAAAATATGGAGCAAGTTCTTCTCATCAAACATGCTTTTGAAGAAAATTCGGTTTTGAAGTTCACATGCGAAGAAGAGCGAGACAACCAGCTTGTATTTCTAGACGTACTCATAAAGAGATGCAATGATGCCCTTCAAACTTCTGTTTACACCAAATCTACATCCAACGGAGAATGCATCAATTATTTAGGTATTTGCCCTAAAAAATATAAAACCGGAGTTATAAAAACGCTACTACACTGTGCCTACATTATTAGTAGCAATTGGGCCGTCTTCCACGCTGAAATCGAAAGACTTAAACAGCGTCTCACCGATAACAATTTCCCCATGAGCATCATTGATAATGAAGTAAGCAAATTTTTACCGAAGAAAAATGTTAACACCGATGAAGAAAATCACTCATGATTTATTAATTTTTACTTTGAAAATCAAATGATTGCAAACTATAAAATGGAAGAGCATCACTTGCGAAAAATCATCGAAAGAAATTTAGAAACGTAAGATGTCTCCAACCGCGTTAAATTAAATATTTTCTACAAAATCAAGAAATTGAAAAGCCTTGTTATAAGGCACAAACCTAACCTTCCGACACCAGAGTTCAATGTGGTATACCAGTATACATGCGACCGGGAAGAATGTAATTCTTCAAATTATATTGGTTACACAGAACAAACAATTAAAGAAAGATTCCGCCAACATCAATCGGTTTTAAAACACCAGCGAGAAGCTCATCATATTTTGCGTACCAGGCCCAGTACCTTACTCGAAAATACTGAAATTTTATGCCGAGGATCATCCAAAAAAGATTTGATTTTAATGGAAGCACTACTTATCGCAGAAAACAATCCGAAGCTTAACAGTCAAGATGAAGGGAGGGATAGAGTACTGAAGATTTTTTAATTCCTCTTAGGCCTATTTTTTAGTTTTAAGTTTTATTGGTCATTTGTTTTTCCTTTTTGTCTTTCTGTTTTTGTTTTCGTTTCGCTTTGTATCCTAGTATTTTCTGGAATTAATTCTCTCGTCTTTATTTGAATATCTTTTATTCTCTAGGAATTTTTCAGACATTTTCATTTCATTTTCCGATATTTCATCAAGATTGTCCCATTGTCTTAACTTATATTTATTTGTTTAGCAATTCATCCCGTCTTTAGACTACATTTTCATCATGATAGGTTGCATTTTAGGACGCCGAGATTTCTTTTATCTTCCGGAAATTTCTACAAGAATTTTATACAAATTACGACTTGGCAACCCTACATTAGGTTATAAGTATCAGCGACCTGCTTTTTCAGACTAGTTCTATTTAGGCATGATTATGGGTGCGTAACATCCGAAACGTTGTCCTTTTAACTCGTATGATTTTAAATTTGAAGAAATTCGTCATGACTTCAAGTTTGATTGCGTCTTTATGGCTTTCGAAATGCATCTTAAGAATAGTACCAACTTCACACTTTTAAAATTCCGCGCTCTTGAAAAACTAGTGATCAAGAGAATAAAGGATATGTGCCATCTAACTTTTAACGAAGTGCGTTTTCAAAATGACCTGCTGCCAATACACACCAATATATATATATATATATAAAGGAAGGGCATATATTATATATATATATATATATATATATATATATATATTCAGTATATTTTGGTAGTAACCCTTCTTTGATACAGGTTTCATTAAAAATAATGCCATATTGGTTATTAATATTAACTTTGTTCAATTTTTCAAGTTTCCGGAATAGTTTACTTTGATCAAAATTTATTGAATTTAAAAGTTCCCCTAACGTTTTATGATTAAAATTTTGCGACGCGTTTCGCCCTATGTCCACGGACATCATCTGGCTAAAACTAGTTAAAGTTGTGCAGCTATTAGAAAAGAGATGTGGGCAGGGTGGCTGCGGTTACACGAATGTGGAGAATGTGCATTTGATGCAAGTTAGCAGGTGTACAGTTGGTCTGCGAAGTGAAGAGGGCTAGGTGACCTAGGTTCCTGTAATATCTTGGAATTTCAGCAAGATATAAGGTTTACTGGACAGCACTTGTAGATCGGTTAGCCTAGCCGTAAACTAGGCAAGAGGATAGCAAAACGAACAGCAGGACTACTGGTATTGTACTGATCTCAAGTTCACACAGCTTGCTCTTAAGTCTAGTTCGAACAATGAACTTCCGCCCGGCAGTAGGCGCGCTTCCGACCTATCCGGCGCTTGTAAATACCAGGCGCGCATCGGCGGTTCCGCCGGAAACTCCGAGCGAGCGAGACTCATAAATCTCCGCAGCCGGAACCTCCATAAATATCCCATGAGCGTCACTATACAACAACTTCCCTCCCTTTAGATGAATATGTGCCAAAGGGAAGGAGGAACTCAACAACCTATTCGTATTACAGGTTTGGTTATTCTGCCTGATCTACGAGGTTCATTTTGCTCAGGAGAGCTGTTAACAGGCTGAAAAGCAGGAGTCTCTGCTGCTCCACTCCCGGTAGATTCCAAACTACTGTGCAACAGCTGATTTGAATGTCTCTTCCAGATTACATTTAATGCTAATATTTGAACATGAAAGATATTAACGGCAACTTTACTAACAATAATTCCCTTCAACCACTTGGGATCATTTCTTAAATTCAGAGCGAGAACATGATCCCCGATATCAAATTGAGTTACATACATAGGCTTAGACCTGGACACAGAAAATTTAGGATGAACTCTATCTTTGGAAGTAACAAATTTACGATTGTTCAGCGCAACAGAGGGAACAAATTTTGTAACACTATGCGGAATACAATGCGATTGAAATAATGCTTTCGCTAGACGGGATTTGAACGATTCGGAAGAAGATAGGTTTTTCAACAAGTCTTTAATGACTCTTACCCCCCTCTCAGCTTGACCATTGCTTGCTGGAGAGTAGGGCGGAGGTGTGAGGTGCTCAATGCCGTTGGAAATAAGAAAATCTTTGAAGTCTTGAGACGAAAAGTTAGAAGCATTGTCACTTACGAGCACATCACACAACCCGTTTCTGCTGAAAATCATTCTCAACGCATCGACAGTATCTGACACACTCGTGGATGGTACCACTTCACATTCAATATATTTAGATAATGCATCTACAGCAATGAAAACAATTTTATTCTCGTAGAAAAAGTGATCGACATGAATGCGTTCAAAAGGACGAGAAGGAGTAGGCCATTCTACATTTCTAGACTTAGGTTTTGCTCGATTTAATTGACATTGGGGACAACATTTTACGATGTCTTCAATAGTTTTGTCCATTCCTGGAAACCAAATAACAGATCTGGCCAACGATTTCATGCCACAAATGCCAGGATGTCCATCATGAAATGTTTCAAGGACTAAACTACGCAGTGACTTGGGAATAAAAACCCGTTCTTTATAAAGTATGCAACCCTTCATGATGGTCATCTGAGGTAGCAGGTTCTTAAATTTTGAAAAATTGGGATCAGGTTTAGGAGGCATGCCAAACTTTATGTATTGTTTAAGTTGGCATAGTTCGCTATCCATATCAGTATGAGTTTTTATATTTTCACACGTGACAGGAGTTTTATCAAGAGTGTTCACAGCAAAAATCATTTCGTACGGTTCTAGCTCCCTTACAGTCGTAGGTAGTGGCAGCCTACTGAGACAATCGCTATTTACGTTATATTTGCCTTTCGAATATCTGAAAACATAGTCAAACTGGGAGAGCCTAAGAGCCCATCTCTGAATTCGAGCGGAACAGTTGAGAGGTACACCCTTGCCATGTGCAAAAAGTTTACAAAGAGGTTTCTGATCATTATGGATAATGAACTTAGCACCAAGTAGAAATTTCTTGAATTTCTCCACGCCAAAAACCACACTAAGGCTCTCCCTTTCAATGTTAGAGTAGTTTTGTTCCGCACTATTCAGAGATCTCGAAGCAAATTGAACCGGACACCAATCATGAGAAGGACTAACGCGTTGCATGAGTATGGCAGCAACTCCATAACCCGAACTATCAGTTTCAAGAAGAGTTTCATGGTTGGGATCAAACAACTTTAGAGGTTTATGCGAACGAAAGATGTTCTTAATTTTCTGGACACTCTCGTCCTGTTCTGGAGTCCACCGGAACTGTACATTTTTCTTAAGCAGCGAATACAGAGGATGCATGACATTAGAAAAGTTGGGTACAAAACGACTGTAGAAGTTACACAATCCGATGAAAGTTTGCAACTGTTTGAGGTTTTTAGGAACAGGAGCATTGAGAATAGCTTCTACTTTCTCAGAGTTAGGGTGAACACCCTTGTTATCGAAAACGTACCCTAGATAAGACACACGATCAGTTAGAAAGGCACATTTAGACAGATTTAAGCGAATTCCCGCGTTTTTTAGGACAGACAGGACCCTGTCAAGAACTTCCAAATGAGCATCATATGACGAGGTCAAAATGAGGAGGTCATCCTGGTACACAATGATGTTATCGATGCCAGACAGAGTCCTATTCATGAATGCTTGAAAAATGCCAGGGCTTGCACGTAGACCATAAGGTAAGTAATTGTACATGAATAGACCTTCAAAGGTGTTAATGGTCGTAACTTTCTTTGATTCTTCGTCCAACGGAATTTGCAAAAACGCGTTAGACAAATCAATTTTTGAGAAAAACTTAGCGTCTCTGACTTGAGAAATGACATCATCAATAACAGGTAGTACAGATTGAACTGGATTCAGAAAATTATTAATGGAAGCTGAAAAATCTCCACAGATTCTCACACTGCCGTCAGACTTTAGAACATTAACGGTAGGAGATGCCCATTGGCTATCATACACTTTTGTGATTTTGCCCATACTCTGCAAGCGTTCCAGTTCGGTTTTGACAGAGTGTCTTAGTCTTACAGGAACCGGGCGTGCTTTACAAAATACAGGAACTGCATTAGGCAACACATCAAGATGAACTGTCTCTTTAACGTTAGACTGTGAATCAGATGACAAATATTCGTCATATTTTAACGACAAACTTTTCGGCTAACTATGACAATCCGTTTTATTTATGAAGTCGTATTTATCAGGAATGACAATGTTTACGTTTAGTTTAGAACAAATATCTCGGCCCAGTAAGTTGATTCTATCATCCTCCACAATGAGAAACTTATGATTAAAACTAACATTATGGTACATGACAGTTATTGAAGCTTGACCAAACAGGTTTACCGAGACACCACTGTACCCGAGAATTTGGCTGCATTTAGGATTTACCACAGCACCAACTTTGATTGCATCTCTTTTACGTATAGTTGACACGGCACTGCCGTTATCCAACAGGAATTCAACAGGTTTACTATTTAGGTTGCATGCAATCATAGTGGGCTCTTTAGTGACGGGAATTACAGTGGTGTTTACTCTAAAAAATTAGAATCATTTGGGGAATAATCAGAACACTCATGTAGATGATTATCGTCACCACCTTCGTTCCCAGGTTTTTGCAACACAGCTTCGTTCTTCTGTAGAGGCATCCGTGAATTCTTCATTAACACGTCTTCTCTCCCAACGTTTCCACAGCAACCGCTTCTTCCCGACTGCACTGTGTAAGTGCGAGCTGCGTCAAATTTTCCTTGTGTAGGTCCCCTTCGTGTAGGCATAGCAGGAGGAGGCCGAGCTGCAGTTGTAGATTTGCAAACCTTAGAGATGTGGCCTAATTTTCCACATGTGTGACATTTCAATTTCAAAGCATAGCAATTCTTTGCAAGATGCTTTTGCTTGGTTCCGCAGCGAATGCATATGTAGTTCGGCGGGAGTTTTTCTGTAGTGAAATACGATGAAGATGAATCCTCACGAATGATATCTTGAGCGTCGGAGCTTAATTGTTCGATAAGTTTTGCGTGTTCAACGCATTCGTTGAAGGACTTGCTATCGCACTTCTGTAGAACCGCGCTGAGAATTTGCGCTGAGTGTAGCCCAGCCACGAAGGCATCTCTTAATAAACGATCACGACAGCAATTACCATAATTGCATGCAGATGCTAAGTCATTTAACGTTTTAGCATAACTTTCTATGGATTCATTAGCACCTTGTTTTCTATTTAGAAATGTAACCGATGCACCGACGATGGATTTTTTAATTTCAAATTGCTGTGTTAATTTTTCTTCAAGTTCCTCATATGTAGCCTCAGTGAGTAACGTAGGTTTAATTCTTCGTTGTAGATCAGTAATTATGTTTACAGGCAAAGCTTTGATTAAAATACTAGCTTTTTTACCGCCATTATTTCCTGCTTTCTGAAGAGCGTCTGCACTTTGTACTTTCCAGCGCTCCAAGAATTCACTCACTGTTTCTACTTCCACGTCGAACGGAGGGCAGCTGACTGTAGAATACGCCATCCTAATTTCAGAGCACTTTTTAAAGTTCAAATTCACTTCGCAAGTTCGAAGCCTCGTCGTCAATTGTAATATCTTGGAATTTCAGCAAGATATAAGGTTTACTGGACAGCACTTGTAGATCGGTTAGCCTAGCCGTAAACTAGGCAAGAGGATAGCAAAACGAACAGCAGGACTACTGGTATTGTACTGATCTCAAGTTCACACAGCTTGCTCTTAAGTCTAGTTCGAACAATGAACTTCCGCCCGGCAGTAGGCGCGCTTCCGACCTATCCGGCGCTTGTAAATACCAGGCGCGCATCGGCGGTTCAGCCGGAAACTCCGAGCGAGCGAGACTCCTAAATCTCCGCAGCCGGAACCTCCATAAATATCCCAAGAGCGTCACTACGGAACTGTTGTCACAAATAGCTATTTGTGAGACTATGTTATGAAGCAGGAATCAGACAGTTGTTTGGACGTGGATGCAATGGTTGATACTAGGGACAGTACCGTCCCTAGGAGTAGAGTTTCAAGATGCGTTGTGTTCCTGTTGATTGGTGGTTGATGGTTGGTTTGCGCGTTTGAAACTGCAACATAGTCTCACAAATAATCTGTCCAGTTGTACCTTCCACTACGGAACCTAGGTCACCTAGCCTTCTTCACTTCGCAGACCAACTGTACACCTGCTAACTTGCATCAAATGCACATTCTCCACATTCGTGTAACCGCAGCCACCCTGCCCACATCTCTTTTCTAATAGCTGCACAACTTTAACCATTTTTAGCCTGATGATGTCCGTGGACATAGGACGAAACGCGTCGCAAAATTTCAATCATAAGACGATAGGGGAACTTTTATATTCAATGAATTTTGATCAGAGTAAACTATTCCGGAAACTAGAAAAATTGAACAAAGTTAATATTAATAACCAATATGGCATTATTTTTAATGAAACATATTTGTATATATATATATATATATATTCACCTGAGAACACGTAGTGTGTTCATTTCACAGCAATTCATTCTAAATGGAAGGAATAAACTTTGGCATATACATTCTGGCAAAAACACGATAAGTAAGATAAATAGTTCTATTGCTTTCTTAAAATTAAGGGATGATCTTCCATTATACCTGTTTTCATTTTAACTTTGATTAGGATAGCAAAGCTTAAATTAACATATCATTTGAAGTAGAACTAAAACTTACTTTGGCTGAGAGATGGTTAATTTTTGTCCTGCTGCCCGGGTGAAAGTGATACACTGAGGAAGCTGAGAAAAGTTTCCCTGCCCTCACCAAATTCTCGCTCTGTAGTTGAGGTCCAAGTGATACCTTACAGTTTTTTTCGCAGTGTTCATGCGTTGCTGGGGAATGAAGAAAATTATATTGTATAATATCGAGAAATTATTGAAATACATGAATAACATTTTCTCATATGCTACATATGCATTACCTGTTCATTATAGAAAACGATTTCACAGGTAATATAATTAACTTTTTGTTTATTTTAAAACAAAATTAATATTTTCTATTTGCCACATGTTTATTTCTACAAGGTGCTCTTACTGTGTCAAAGAACTTCAACACTGTGCACGGTCAATTAAAATAAACGTAAAAGGTAAAAAACACACAATTTCGGATACATTCTAAAAATATTTGTGATACGAGAGTGATATCTGAAAGAAATGTTTTGCACCAAAATTCAAAACACTTGGCAGAAAATTGTCATTATGTTGCATTTTGACATTCATCTTGCAATTGGCAAACCAGAATTTCATGCAGCACAAGCTGAAAGGAACTTAAAATACAAGGGACAAATTATATAAACTAAATATAATCCTTACTTGTAGTTGTGAGCACGGGGCACAGGTACTGCTGCCATTTGGAGGTCTTAGGTTGTTGTTCTTTCGTCATTGTCCATCTTAGTTTTGACAAGAACATGACACAACAACACTTGTTCTCTCATAGGTGAGCTCAACTGCAGCAAATTTTTTCATGTCTTTCATTCCTACTGACCAGATAAGTTTTTCAGATCTTTCTATAATTCTTTTTAGCAATAAGTCAGGTTTAGGTATTTCATTCATAGAGACTTTATTAGAACAATAATTACCTACACAAATTAAGGCTCGATATTCAATAGCAGACACAAGGATTGCATCAGCTATGTATTTATTACATATATTGTAGAAGGGTACGCCAGCAATGTTCACTGTTAAACTAATGAGAGATGCACTCTCATGTTAGAAACTTTTATTATTTTTTTTAACTGCTTATCCAATCGAAGTGCACACACTCTCAATTACATATGCCACTCACTCCACATCTAAATCATATCTTTTTCTGTTACAAATTGACAAAGAGCTGTTGGAATTCAGTTGATCAGCCGATCAGTCCTATACACAGCCCGTTTTTTCAACTCTTTCTGGAGAAATGACTTTCTGAAGAGCTACCTACGTCAGTTTGAATTATCTAAACAAGCATCAGTCCTTGGCCTTTTCTGTCTTTCACTTTATTCATAGAACAATTTTCTCACTCCTTGATTTGCCATCACCATAGCACAATTGCTAAGCGAATTTTTTAACTTTGAAGCGTATCTCACGAACTAAGAACGCCAAAGCTTAGTTTGACTAATGCGCTTGTTGTGAAGTTGTGAATGATGTCAACATTGACCGCTGGTGCCGCTGCACACTCCCGTGGTGAAATGTGTGCAACCAAAAAACTAGTTCTATATTTTTGCTATTGCATGTGGCAATATAACTATTTCGTTTGAAATTAAAATTATTAAATATTTTTCACTATGAAATGAAATAATTGATGAATGGGTTTAATAATATGATGCGAAGTTGGCAGTAATTATTATTGCTGGAGTAATACCACAGGCGCTTTATGTACATGCTTGTACAATTTATACAATACTTGCATTTAAAATTTGGAAGTTGCATTTCAAAGGCCCATAATAATTTTAGCCCTGCTGCAAGTAGAATTATTTTCTCTATATCAATGCGCATGTTTATTCGTTCGTGTGTTACGCCATGCTTACTTCCTATCAAATTGATCAAGTCATTTATGTTGGCCAACGGAATTTCAAGTTTCCATAACTAGGAGCAAAACGACGAAGGGATTTTAAGGGAGTTGGTATTTTATTTTTACAAAAAAAAATTGCTGAATGGATTGACTGTGTGAAAATGTTTAAATGTGAAAATAAGCAAACACAATTTCCATCATGGCTAGCCCATTTTACAAAAAATAACCTAAAATTCCCAGCGTTGTTCTCTTAGAAAAATCAGAACATAAATTTGTACTCACTTGGTGGTATACTATTACTGAAAACGTAATGTATGTGAAATTTGATTGAAAACAAACTAAGTTCACTTGTGAATTCACTTGTGAATTGACTTAATATAAGGGGTTCTCTATCCCTAAAATTGACCTAATTTACCTCATTTTTCAAATTTCACTTTTCGAATTTATATTGCAACTAGAGGAACGAAAATGCATAATGATAAATGAAATTGAATTTGAAATACATTTACTTCAATAAAAAGTTTCAATTTTTTTGCAATAAAAATAACCTATCAACCAAACAAATGAAATATATATATATTGCGCGAAACACTCATCCTTCTACAATTTTCAACGTAGTAGCTTTATTTTGGCCTCATTCGACGCGGAAAGAATGTGAAAACTAGAAAATGAAGGATTATTTTTAATTTCGAATTATAAGAAACTTATTGAAACAATTGTCAAAAATGTTTCTTAAAGTCTCAGATTTCCCACCATAGAAATCTAATTCACAGTTACAATGAAATTCCACTTCGCTCCGCTGCTTCCACTGTCTTACCGCGTCGAATGAGACAAAAAATCATGCGTCTACGTTAAAAGTTTTAGAAGAAGTGTTTTCGCAATATATATATATATTTTTCATATGATCGCGCAATAAATTTTCTCTTATTGCGGAGTTTTATTGAAGCAAATGTGTTCGGATTTCAATGTTACATATCCTTTGCATTTTGTTTTCCCAAGTTGCAAATGAAATGCAAAAAAGGGGAATTTTAAAAATTAGAATTTTTTTAGGGCTAGAGAAGCTTTAATTAACTTGAAAGTTTCACGTTCGATTTGAAATTAAATTTCGGTTCCAGAATATACACTGGTTTAAAAACAAATACCTCTCATTGCAATTATTTATGAGCAGTGCCGATTTTTCAGTTAAGATCACTGCAGACATTTCTGTCCAGAATTTTCTGCATTGATCTGCAGTGAACGGTGAAGAAAAATTTCATCCCGAACTGGGCCCTGCACTGATCCTAAAAAAGATGCACTGTCCCCAGATAATCGATGCCGATCCGCACTAGCATTTCTGACTGGGTAGTAGCTTTTCCTTTATAGTGAGTGTTTGGTGGTAAAATTATAATATGGAGATCTAGATATTGCCCCTTTGAACCCCGTATTGTGCTGTGGTCGACCTTGTGTCGGTGAATTATTGTAATGATTTTGGATTCATCAAGGGGTTGTGCTTGGTAGCGCGCTCATTCACAGTACTTTTTTATTGCTCATGTATTTACTTTAAGTAGTAGTAGTAGTAAGATAGGTTTGCTAGCGCTTCAGTTATTTAAACTATATCGCACCGTAGGTCACATGTATTTACTTTAAATAATATAAATAATTTTTGTGTTAGTTGTTATTATCCCAATTCTGGTCAAGCAAATACAGAAAAGGAAAAAGCGCTCTGTTTCTTATTTCCCGTTTCCGTGTACCTTCCTTGCCTAATTTTATGAGTTCTTTCTTTTTCCCTAACGATGGTTTACATCCCCTCTTGGCCCCATGACGCTTTCCTTACACCAGCATGGAGAGCGTTTAAGACGCCGTGACACATGTGTCGACTACCTATTTATATTTAAATATAAATAGGTTTCCTCTTCCAGTTGCCGTATTTCATGTGTCATTCTCTTCCGCACCTCATAAATAATTCTCCAAAACCGTCCTGCACGCGTTGAAAACAGATGTGCGTTGATGGTCCGATGAAGCGATCGTGGGAAACCGCTTGTTGTACTAACTTTGTGAGCCTTTAGTCAGCCCAATTTCTCGCAATTCCACTGCAAGCTCATGTAAGTCCGTCGTGCTTTCTAACTTAAGGTCTTTTCATTCAAAAAAGGAAAGTAATTGTTACGTTTCTTAAATAATTATTTTTTTTACAAATAATTTGAAATATACCCTCCATACAGGGAGTCTTCCATTAAATCCGTAAAATTTTCATTTATTTTCCAAAGTTCTAGTAAGTCAGGAAAATACTATGACAATGTTATGAAATTATACGAATTTATTAAGCAAAACAAGAGAACAAAGTTTTATTCGATATGATCGCATTCAGCCAAGACTACGGTTCCTACATGTTTTTGAATGCTGAACACAGCACACATAACTTTTGCCATTTCTAGCAACACCACGGCCTTTTTCAATATCCTTCTCCAGGACTGTAACGCTGTGGAGGGGCTTTGCGCAAGTTTTGGTCTCAATTAGTGATCAAAAATCGTAACCCAACAGGTTCAAATGAAGCGAGTCTGAAGGCCAAAAGGTTTTCTCGCAGACTCGTACACCGGACTTCTCGAGCAAGCCAAAGGCTTTGCTTGTTTCGAAAGCGGTATCCTAGTCCTACTCAGTCATGAATTTCTCATTCGAAGCCTTCACCTTCAACCATCGATTGGTTTCAGTTCGATATGCATTGAAGTAGGAGTCGGTATTAACTTTTTCGTTGTACTCGAAAAGTCAGTCGAACGATCGTTATGTATGATACAAGCCCTACCAACTGCTCTAGTCTTGTTAGAAATAAATTTGATGGTTCGTCTGTTGGTCCTCAATTAGTTGAAACCTTTTTCGCACCTTTCCAACTAAAGTATTTCATTTTAATAGTTACGAAAACGCCCTACCTTGTGCGTAAGAGGTTAGGCCAAAGTTTTTTATCAACCTATGAATTTTGGTGATACGAGTTTTTTCCAAGCCAATGTCGATACTGGCAAGGTTGGAGTGGTTTTGATTCTTCTTTTCAGCCGTGCTAGAACGTGAGATTTGCAAATTGTATTGTTTCTTGGCATGCGAGTAGCTCTTCAATCATGAAAAGATTAACCAAAACGCTCACAATAATCGTGAATAACCTGTCTAAGATACTGGAAGAATTTAGTGCCGCGTGACAAAATTCACAGATATCTGAACGTTACGAGTGCTCCACTATGTGATGTTAATGCAACGAACTCTTTATCTCATTTACGGGCTTCATAGATAACTAAGCATAGCTAATGCACTTCAGTGGTGCAAAATTTAGAGGACTTAGAACTACAAACATTTATAAATTTGTACGGATTTATCGGAAATGCCTACCATTTTTTATTGCGAAAAGCGGGCGGGTGGTTAATTTGAAGTACAGAACAATTGATAAGAGTTTACTGAACGTGAGCCAAATAATGGACAACACGGTTTATTGAGAAAAAAATAAAAAGTCTGATGAAAATAAACTGTGTCGTCGAGAATAAGGGTTCTTGTCCGAGAGAAAGGTGCGTTGGAGACTCGGCCCGAAGTAACGGAGCCGCTGTCGTGACTCCAGGTGCAGACCTCCGCGCCTTCCGTTAGTGCACCTGGATAAAACAAATAGCAAAATTATAGATAGCCAGTAAATTATAAGCATTATCTCAAGATTATGATCTGTATTAAGGGGAACGTCTACCTAGAATCAAGAAATGGCTGTTACGTTTGTTGTATCGGAACTAGATCTATGAATTTTAGCATACGTATGTATTTCTGATAGGGTTATAAGTGCTTCCCCCAGATTTTTCTTAATTTTCGAATTAATTACGGAGATAATGGGGAAAATTGGGTGAACAAATAGGGCATTTTCATGAGCTATCTTCTCCGAAAGTTATTATAGTAGAACAATGATTTAGGTTTCATTATACGCGCGAAAAGTTGCTGCATAGCTGGACGGAGAACGGACTTGAAATTCCTAATAGTTTAGTCTTTATATAATATAAAATGATTTGAGGAGTCATTAGTTTTTCCGTAGATTTTTCAATGTAACTAGAAAAGTACTATGAGTTTTAAATTGATTCTCCGTCCAGCCATGCAACCCTTTTTGCTCACTAAATCGAGGCTCTACGATAACTTTTGGAGGAGATAGCTTTTGTACTTTTACCTCCATCTGTTCCGGAACCGCATTTTTCTACAATTTTTCATTTTTAAATGCAAGCCATATTGCTTGAAAAAATTGACGCGGTTGACGTTCTGAAAGCTATCTGAACATATGAATATTTTTTCTTGCAATTTTTTGTTGTTCCTTGAAAGAACTGGTACCACAGGTATCACAGATACGCATGGAACTGGTTTCACGGATATGTATCACCGCTGCAAGAGCGCACGCTGCGGCGTCCTCCTCGATGTGTTCCTCCCCGTGTCGCCTTCGTTTCCCCCTCTCATGGATCACAGAATGTAGTGTAGCTTTTCTAGATTGTGAAGAAAGGAGTTCTGTGTGGAATAGACCAACAAAACAAACTCCAGATATTTCTAGTTTCTGTTTAATGCGGTAGCGGTCCGGCACTAGCTGCTGCATTTGAATCCACCCCTCCTTCCCCCCACGTTCCGTCTCTCACGAAGCACAGACCGTTCTGAACCTGTGCTAGCTTGTAACATTAGGACTTCTGTATTGAATAGAGCAATGAGAAAATGAAAAAGAATTTTAAGAGGCGTGGCACAAGCGCTTATTGGTCGGCGCTGGCTGCTGCACCCGTACCTCGTTTTCTCGTACCCCACTTCAAGACCTCGTTTCCCTTCCTTACAATACTCAGATCATTCTGAAACTTTGCCAGCTTGTAAACAAAACATTCCTTTAGCGAAGAAAGCAATACAAAATTAATAATTGATCAGATGTTCCCCTTAATTGGTAATAAATCAGTGGAAGACACTCAAACCTAACCCCGATCTAATCTCTAACCAAACACCGAAACTAACACACCCACTGATCTGATCTTTAGCCAAACACCGAAACTAACACAACCACTGATCTGATCTAAAACTTCAAAAAGACAAATAGTTTACATTATTACCGATTTACCCTAGGCGCTATTATTAAACTGGAGGGAGCGGAGCACTTCAATAAGCTTCAGCCGAACAATCTAAGGCGGCGTTCACACCAGGGAGATAAGATACCTGTCTGTAGGTCGTAAGCGATAGGCGATAGTTGTCTTGTGAGATACGCCGCGCTCAGATCCGTTAAAAATACGGAGAGACGACAAAACTGGTTCACACCGGTACGATGGCTACGTCTGCCGTAAGATACGTGTATCAAGATACGTGCGTGTCTCTTCCTTCAGTGTCCTACGATATTGGCTGATTGATTGATTTTTAACACTTTGACTGCGACTACTAAATATTAGGTTCAACACCAAACTCAAACTTAAAGTTAATTGTAGTAAACTTCTTTGAAAATACCAAACATGAACTGGATCGTGCCTTCATCTAGCTTTGATTCAGTATTTATGAAAATTGAATTAGCGACTACAGGTCGGTCAGCAGCATTATGAAAATTATCTCCGTGAACCACCGGTGGCGCACGTCGCAGTCAAAGTGTTAAAAACTTTTAGCCTCCCTTTACTACGACAAAGATGTTCAAAGAGAGGAAGGAGGAAGGCACTATTTAACATGGAGTTAAAAAACGCAGAATCTACGCTAAAGGTCCATAGAAACTGTGAGCCAAGAAAGAAGTTCATGAAACAAAAAAGTTGAAGAAATAAGTTGTAGGTGCTGTAAAAAGGACAGCAGTGAACCGAAAAAGATAGTCCATAACAAAAATAAAACTATTCTATTCCAACAAAAAGAAGGCCTACCTAACACTCAGCTCGGGCTTTTATATTTTCCCCCTGGGATAAATTATTGTATCCCCATAAATACAATAATTGTATCCCCCTGAGGGGACGATTTTGGCTAGAGTTCTTCATCACTCGATGAAGGACTCATGATTACTTACAAAATTTCTCCTGCTACACTTTGTTGCTGGCTCATGTCGTCTCGCTTCAGTATGAACCTAACTTATCTTAAGGATAATAATCGTGTATCGCATTTTTCGGAGATAAATATCTTATCCTCCTTGTGTGAACTCCGCCTAAAGGGCCGTTTACACTGGTCTGCATTTTGCTGCAGGCTCACGTGTAAACGCCTCGTGTGGAGCTTCACAAGAGTCATGTGCGTTTAGACTAGACACCATTGGAGCGAGCCATGGAGCGCACGCTGCTCAACAGGGCTGCCACTCTAGATATTATATAGCTAGATCTAGATGTTTTTGCTGGAGCCTAGATGTAAAATTTCGAACATAGATATTAGCTATAAAAAATCTATATAGTTTTTTAGCGTGCTTGAAATTTTCTAGCTAGAATTACAATTAAGCCATCTATATGATAGATTACTGTAAATTCGAATTAGGAATTCACCATAATGGTTGGTTATTACTTCATTCTTAATATATTTGTTAATTTACTTGAGCAAATTGTCTGAATAGTGAAGCAACAATATTCCGGCCATGTTATGTTCAGATTATGAACGACACCAAGACGGCTATTTCACGGTTCATAAGCTAAAGCACACTATCTCCAATTGCAAAACCAGTGATGATATAAAAAATCATGGAATAAAATGCACATACATTATCAAGAATGTATTGTGGCCTCATTTTGACGAAAGACTGACCAATGATATTGGTAACAATGAGTTCAGTTTATTGTTGATTGGAGCAATGATATTTCTTTCATGAAACTATTTGGTGTATCAGTTATATACTAAAGTAATGCATCTCATAAAGTAGAATCAACTTACTTAGTAAGTACAAAATTAATAAAAGGGATGAAGATAGCGGTGTGAAAGCCTGAAAATAGTTGTTGATATGTGGGAATCTGAGCATTGATAATTGCAATGCAATGGAGACACCTTCCTACTCGCAACACGTGTGAAATTGAATAATATTTGGATAGCAAGCTTTATTAAGGTAAATATCAGGATACTAGATAATTTATATCAAGATAAATTGCCTAATATAAAGCAATTCATGATATAAATATTCTTATATGCTATTGTTTAACTATTTATTATAGTAGATAATTAATTTATTTCTAGATATATTTTTGGATGTTTTATTTTTGAATCTAGATGTTTCTAGATATTTTTTGAGGTCAACTAGATTTTCTCGGTCAAACAAAAGTGGCAGCCATGCAGCACAAAACCAGTCAGTGTGGCCTGCTGCTATGAAATATGGATTGCTGTAGACGAGCTTGTGTGAATATTGTTGCTGCATTGTAAGCTACGTAATCTCTTTTTTATTTGCATGAGCGAAATATTACTATATTCGGTCATTTGCATTAAAGTGTAATGGAAAGCAGCCTCCTTATATTTGCAGCTTTTAGTCTGCCAAAAGCATTGATGGGCTTAGTACATTTCAATTAAAAGCAGTGTAGTTTCTCGCGGAAGTGTTGAGTCAGCCATAATCGATGAGCAAAGGGCAACACCTCACCTAATTACTGCTAACTACACACTGATCGGGGACTGAGCTGCGAGGCTCACGTGCAGCTTGCCTCACGAATTCGATCAGAGCGAATAGGGAACTTCGGGCTCACACACACACAAATATGAGCCTAAGTGGTGAGCCTCGTCTACACGAGTCGCGCCTCACAGCCGAAATGTCCCCTAGTGTAAACGGCCCTTAATGGTTACGCACGACACGACAGCACTAAGCCGTACCGGATGGTGAGGTTATTGCAGAGTCTGAGCTGCTGAAGTTGATGTGCTACTAGTAAGGGCTGAAGATGGTCCGATGATTATGGGTTCAAGAGATCTGACGTTGAATCTGACGAGAGAGAAAAGGTCAGTGGGCGAGGAATTAAAAGTCGACAGTGAGAGTCGCTATAACCAGTGTAAGATATCTTGATTGTCAGCTCTACTAATGAAGTGTTCGTAATTTATAATGAAATCCTTGCTGCCGTATTCTAAAAAAGGTACATTTTCGACATATTTCGGTATTTAATTTTGAACAAATTCTGAGTGAGAAAGATCGGTAATTGTGAAAGCAGTTTACATCAAAGGACAGTGTGGATTATATGACCACAGTTCTGTACCATAACATAGAAACTCAGAGAAGAATGCACTTCTTTTATATTAAATTGCTCCTCCTGTATGCGATTCAATGGACAACTAGAAAAAATTAAGGACAATGAGTCAATGCTTCCCTTATTTTTGCCATTTATTTATTTTGACAGAATGTTTCGAGTGGTCACCGTCGCCTAGCGAGTTAAGCGTTTGCTTTTCGGGTGATAAGTTGAGGATTCGAGACTACGTTTTGAACATTTTTCAGCTGGGAAAACTAAAAGTAAACTGTAATATCCGTTCCATCAAGGTTAATTAAATATATTTTAACTCGACTGTTGTAAACCAATGTAGAGTTTGTATTCAATTATATAATTCATGATTCCCAAAACGTCACATTTGACAACCTGACAGGCATAGGTGTATCCATTATAACATCATATCAAAAATCGATGGTTTCTCGGGTATTCGATTTGACTGCAATATCCGTGTCCCGTCCAATATACACAAAGGAATTTCCTGTCAAGCCTGAAATAAATTTCTTACTTCCTGTCCTTCCTAACTCAGATGCTGCATGCGTGAGCGATGGTCGAACTTCAAGTTTGTAATGGTTGACTGGCAGTACGGATAGCAGATCATTATCGTGGTCTGAAAGGCTGTTTTAATGAAGGAAAAACATTCTCCAGTATTCATACGCCATTATAAAGTTCAAATAGCAACCAAGAGTTAACGAAGTTCACAGTCAAATTAAGACCTGAGAACAGTAGCTCGCAGCATAAGTTTTATCGCATTCCCTTGAAGAAGAAAGTAGCAGTAGAGTGCGTGAGATAGTCACGTCCCACAGAGTTTTTGATAGCCTCCACGCCAACCTTAATGACTCTTTAATGAGTCTTCCGAAACCGGTCTGCCAAAATGTATGTATGATGCATCTGCAAAACATGTATTTCAAAGGCGTCGAGCTATTGTAAATATTTTTCGCAACGTTATTGAATAAAAAAATTAACGATTGATGAGTTCGTACTCAGCGCTCACCTCACTCCCACACTACAAGTCACGACCAAATCATACATGTTTCACTTCAGATATGGAAAATTTCGAGGCAGCTCAAATGGATTTGAATTTTTAGATAGTACACGTATGCTGATAAATTCATAGTCAACACCGCAAGCATGCTAACATGAGGACATTTCGAGAGGATATTTATTATTTTAACACAACTACGGATATTCAGGAGCAAAAAAACTGGAATACAAATGAATGCAGGTGTTCAACGAAGCATTCTGTTGCGAAGGTAAGGAGAGAAACATTTAGAAAAGTAATTAGCACGATACTGCCTACTAACTGTAAGTAAACAGCGCAATTGCTACTGTAGAATATGAGGCGGTCGAAATACCGACTGCATGAGCTTGACTACAACTCGACGAGGCACGGAGAAAATTATTGAAATCCTCAGCCTTAGAAATAGTTTTGATTCGCTGCAAAATGTGTGCTTGCTGCATAAAAATGAAGACCATTTGTTTCCCGTTCGTAGTGATAAAAAAAGAAAATGATAGCACAACTTTTGGAATACCAATAAGGGAAAGGATGACATGGTGGCCATTTGTTCTTTCCCTCTGAAATCGAAATTCAGAAAAATGTCCCAAAATATGGCTGCCCATAAGTTCACTCCAAACGCTCCGTTTGCTGGAATTTCGTCCCTAAAAGCAGATCGGAAGACCATGACGGCAAGAGCAAACTTCTGCTGATTAACAGTTATCATGCTTTCGCGTGCGAAATATCGTAAATTGTTATCTATTAATCTACCTACTGCTTCCCCTAATGACCTCAAAAACATGACTCGTTGATTAGCTTGTCGGTTTTTGAAAAAATCGCAGGTTGAAAAAGAAAAAATCTCGAGGAATTTTCTACTCCATTCTATGCAGCTTCTTTAAGAGTGTTCTTTCTGATGATCATCTGCGTAAATATCAACCCTCACATTAGCATAAAATTTTTCAATTGAATTCCAAAACGATGCAAACGTTATAGATGCGAAACTTCCTGAATCCCTCAATCAAATCATCATTTTAATATTGTTAAATTGGCTTCTTTAAATCTATCGACTTATTGTTTGCTCAAAGGAAAAATATCAGCAAAATTAAGAAATAGTAGTCCTCAAAATAAAGAAGGTTTATATTATCAAAGTTTCCAGCTTAACCCTTTTGCTGAATGATCAACAACCATGTGGCCGTTTAGGAACCTAATTATGTATTCTTATTATCAATGAGGAGATGACTTTGAGCCATTTAATCTTGGCATGAGATATTTATTTACAGCTCCACCAGAAGGTAAAACTATCATTGCCTGAATGAGATAAACAAGAATAAATATACATGGAGGGGGGTTAGGAAAAACATATATATAAATAGATGTATCCATTCATATATGTATATGGAAAGTTTTTTGTGATACATAGTGCGTAGATATATGCATCTAGCTAAATTTTTTGGCCAAATTATCGTTAATCTTGCGTCCGTTTCGCCGCCTGGCATGCATAATTTTGCATGTTTATTACCACCGTGGCGGCAGTTTATAACCCCATAATCGACGCTAAAGCCGTGTTTTATCTCGTTGTAGGAGGGTTAAATTATCGCCCCCCTTCTGAGATGAATAAGCATATTTATGCATGGTGAGCGGCTGTGGGAAAGCAAGTTACAGAGAAAAATGCGTATAAATATACACATTGAAATTGTTCAATTAGTACTCTTCGTGTATAATATGTACGGAAACGTAGATATACTGTATGTAATAGTGTGAAACAAGTATGGTTCCTCATCGATTCTACATGCCATATTCCTTTTGAAAATTAATATTTAAAATTTTAATGAAAGGACTGGGGAAAGGTATACGAAAAAAAAGATTGATACCGGTTTTGAAGAATATAATTGAGCACATTTTCGATGCGACGTAGCAGCCATGGTGCACCACTGTGTGAATATTTCATTGTCTAGCTTAAGAGAATCACTACAAAAACCAACTGTAAATCTGCAAATTGTGTCGAAGTAGTTTCAGTTAAAGGTTTACCCATTTGTTTCCAATCTTTTGCTTGAGGCTGCGACAAATAATCGCGCTGCAGGTTAATAAGGTGAGCGGCCCACGCTGACGTACCCTCTGAAGCTTCAGACAAGAAAATAAAAAAGAAAAACTTACTATTAACAATAATGTTCATACCTCGCCTTATAAAACGTCTTAATATGAAAGGTCCTGAGTGAAAATACGTAGATGAGTGACATGACTGCCCATGTCTATGCTTGTACAAAAGCCTGAGAAGAAAAAAACACAAAAATGTATCCCATAGCTAGCTATAGTTAGTTTAAGTTTTAGTGTTTATTTTTGAATGCAATAAAACAAATGTAAATATGTTGAAGTCAGTGGGGTGAAAACAGTGTGACATTTTTCAAGCACATTAACATACGAGCTATGGCTTTCTTGATGTTAGGGATTGACATTAGAAGTGTAAGTTCAATGCCTCCATGAGCATTCTTTAAATCATAAAACAATGTTATGACATTTTTCATTTAAATGTCTCACTATAATGTAAGGAGGTGACGAGGTAGGTAACGTGACAAGTAGATAAGTATTAAAGAAATTTAAAAAATACAAATTTAAAAATTACGCTATTTATAGGACAGATACAAATTGTTTGATTAGCCATTTTACAGATACTGCTTTTTCGTACACAAATATTTACAAATATATCTCTTTACACACATGCACATACACACTGCAGACCCATAAAACACAAGTTCATATATTTACACATATGTACGCAAATACTCGCACACAAGCAGTCACATTGCATACGCAACCTACGAAAATGTGGTGCATGTGGTATATCTGATGAAATATAGGATAATTAGCGATAGAAATTCGTGACTACTTTTCCAGAATGTTCTGCAGATTGAAATTATTATGGAGACGCAAGATGATGAGCGGTTTTGGTTTTGAATTCTTTCAATGTTTGAGGGATTTCGATGCTCTGGGGAAGTTTGTTCCGCAGTAAGGCACCTGATACTGACAAAACCTTCTGCCCAATGTCGAATGAACGGTAGTTAATTAAGACATTACGTCTCATATTTCGCTTTAGGTTCGTGACGGTGGGAGGATGGAATTGCACTTTTATCCGCACTTCTTTGAGGGAGATATAAAGAGGAGAATACGTATTGGGCTTTTTGCATGAGAAACCTTTCTTGAATTGGATTAAGAGAGGTGTTACGTGATCACTCCTTTTGAATTTACCTATGCATAGCCCCCTTGACTGCGAAATTCATACATTTTTACAACTCTATTTGAAGACATGGAGGTAAATCTCTCCATGTTACGCTACAATAGTCAATACGTGATAAAATTAAACATTGAATGGCCAACAGTCTAAATTTTTCGTCGAGCATACTTCAGTCTCTGGCCATTGGATGTTTCAACATAAAACAAAAGACTACAGTTTAGAAAAATGACAATTTCGTCAGCAAAGAACTGCCAAAGCTTAATCTGGAACTACATTGATCAAGCCTGTAAACAGTTTGTGGCGCAAGAAGATAACCCTCATGTGATGCAGCATGGTCTAATAATAAATAATCCATCAGTCGCATACCCTGCTGGAAATTAGACTGTGGGTTATCCTTTTATAGAAATAACCCACAATAGGGAAAATATACTAAGTAAGCTATTAACAAGACAGAAATTTTCGAAGTGAACTTAAACAGTATCTGTTGTGTCATTCGGGCCACATTGAGTGCCTCGCAGCCTACCGCAGGAGCTTGTTTCACTGTGGTCAGTATTTTATACGAGATCACTGGTGTCAATTTTTCATTTAGGTTCGGTGTTGCCAATATTTCTTCGGGGTTTTCAATGATCTTTTCAATGAGACTCACTCACTCACATTGGCCTGCTCCGTAGGCAACTCCATCTCATTTAGCTAAAGCAAGTTAAGCATTCAACCGCCTCTTTTTTGGCGGTTTTTCGATTTACAAAAAGCTTTCGAAAATTATTGTGGACTTAAAAAAATCCTATTGAATATATTTAAAGAGAATTCATAACTTATGTTTTAGTGGTGGATAAATTTTCCTAACATAAAATCAGTAACGAAGAGTGGTAATAAATGTTACTGAAGAGTATTCGACTCATTATTCTTATACTAAGAAAAACATTAAAAGAGGTTCCCCTTTTTAGTACCGAAGAAAAGATTCCACAGAACTTATACAAGTATGACTTTAGCATTCCATGCAAGATGAGTTAATATTTATGCAATTGAATTCACTTTTGAAATAAAAAGCTGGAACTGGCCCAACGAAAATATCAACTAATTGAGGTAAGCAGATTTTGAATATACAGACGAGAAAATAACTGCCCAAAAGAATTTGAATTATTTCTTGATAGTCCTTTTAAAAGTATAGATGCGTTACCAGTATTCTGTGTTAGAAGAAAAGTAATGATAAAAACGGAAAAGGAAACAAATAAAACTTAAATGTAGTGATAAAAATGTTTAGATTTCACTAGAATCCTTCGCAATTCCACAATGATACAAGCCTTTGACTCAGTTAATTATTCATAATGAAAACAAGAGTTTGGGTAGCATGTAAGGAAACATACGGTAAGCGTGCAAAATTTTGGCTCAACAGTCGAAAATTATTTTTATTCACTGTTTCACCGGTTACTTAGCACCTTACCGCAAATTTTCACTTCGTTTTCACGCAGATCTACATAAACCAAAAAAATCATAAAATAAGTAAGAGCGCTAACAAATTAATCAACAAACATATGGCCCAATATAAAAAAGAAAGCTCAGAAGAATCATCCTTGCGCAAGCAAGTGATGAGTGCTAGAAAGAAGAGAACTTATGAAATGAACATGTTCCTTTTAAGTTATCATTGAATTAGAATGAGTGATTATAGCAAATTGACTGTCGCTCAATCAATATTATTGCTTCATGAACTTATTGATTAACGTATACTAGCGAGTGTTGATACTGAATTACATTCTAAATAATACCCACTTAGGTAATCAGGAGTGTCTCAAAATGTCTGACTTCTCCAACGCAAGAAGTATAAAAGAAAAATTTGGTACATGATGTGAGAGACGTATCTAGGCATGGCGCAGCTAACAACGTAAAGGCCCCGATACACTGGCGTTCATGACTCGAGAAATTGCGGCAGTGGATCCGTCCGCCAGTTGAAGTGAGAACTGGCGACTTATAGGTGCGTCCAGACCTACACTCATGTGTGTCAAACCAGCGCCACACACACATCCATGGACTCAAAATCACTCCAAAAGTTGAGTCGACACTCACCAAGCCGTTTTCCGGCAATGTTGGAAACCATGGCGCTGAGTTGTCACACTTCCCTGTCGCGGGTCTGATCCCATAGAGTAAGGTTGGCTGCAACATGTGCTCCCGAGGTTCTGGAATTCTGGAGTAGAACTGACACCGGTATTTTTATTGGTTTAATAGCTCCCAACCATGTTTGTGAAAGGTTCAAAGTAAGGAATATAAAAACAAAACATTAAAAGCAGTCGCTCTAATTGACATCAAGAAAACAATGCAACCTTTCATTCCTGACCTGACTGTAGAGAATATAAAAAGAAAAATAAATACTCTGCGTACACAGTTCAGACGTGAACTTAAAAACATTGAACAATCTAAAAAATCAGGAGCAGGCGTGTCAGATGTTTATACTCCAAAACTTTGGTGCTTCGATCAACTGGTTTTTCTTAATGAGGGTGAGCTCCAAAGAGAATCTCGCTCAAGTTTAGATGATGCCAGTACTGGAGAGGTAAGTAATTTGATTCTGATGAAGTAGTGACTCCGTCAAACCTTACATTATAAAAATTTCCGCGTTAAATATAATTAATGCTTATTTAACGATGAGTGCATCTTTTTGCATTCGCTAATTAACTATGAACTTTTTTTGAATCATTTTGCGCCATATTAAGTCAAGCACACACTAACAATAAGTGATATAAAGAAAGCAATCTATGAAAACTGTGAAACATTTATCTCATGCGAATCAATACGCAGAACAATGAAGCAATGAGCAAAACTATGAAAGAATCCATTATTTCTGAGACAATTAAACGCAATGTGAATCATTATGCTTATGAGATTTATGTGCTTCCTGCTATTACGTTTATCTAGAATGATTACATTCTGAAGCAGTGTTCGCATTATTCAGCGTGCTAAGGTTTACCATGCACTTCATGGTTTCGCCGAATGTGTCATTCAATTGTTGTATGTTTCGCTGAGCTTCTGATTATGTAACTGGTATTTGCAAGAATGTTTCAATAGGGTATAAGTGTGATTCTGTTCTGTTCGATTGTTCAAGAAAATTTGCGTATTGTTTCATTAAGAATTTCATTGACCTTAGACTGTATAACATTGACTGTCTTCAAAACCCGTTGTACCCATTCTTCGTTGTAGCCATTTCTTCGTCCAAATCTTCTTCTTTTTATACTTCCGTAATATTTTCAAGGATGCTGCAGCAAAACAGCACACAAGCGCTGCTTTCATAAGCTTTTTGCACTTTATTGCCGCCAGTTAATGAAGAGCGCACCTTATCACGACCAGAGACTGCACCGCACTGAGATTAACAACACATCATAGGTGTGGACAAACCGACAATTTGAGTGTCATCAGAGTCCATGGACGTGCGTGTCAACTCGACAACATGAGTGTAGGTCTGGACGCGCCTTATATATACACTCAGCACGCAAGATGAAGCACCGCGGAATGCAATGCAAGGCGTCAGTCTGCCTCAGCGTGTCGTACGGGTAGGTGCGCGAATGCCACCAGCCGTATAGAGCGCAGGATAAATCCGAAGCGCACGTTGCGCTGTGCTTTAGCCTTCTGTAAGCGCTGCTCATCATATTCTGCAAGCAGTCGAATTTTTTAAACACGTCTATAGAATTCAGCGTTCGAGTTTTGTCTACTCAATTGCGAAGCAAGTCATGGCTGCGCACCTCTCCCGTCAACGTTCAAACCGGTACTGCTCGTCGCAGTGACGACCGTCCTAATCCAGACATGCTCGGATCGCTGAAAGCTCGGTGGCCACTCTGCCAACTGGCTGGTGTGCAGGGATGGGAGGCACATTGAGAGGCGTGCTGGCGGTTATCACCGTGATTTTCGCCCAGTGTATCGGGGCCTTAAGCAAGCGAGTACAGGCAGTCACCGACTTACGACCGCATTTGGTTTTGAGTAACAGGTCTTAACCCTATCCGTTCGTAGGTGAGATCAAATGGTACCACCCTACCTTATATCGAAAGGCATTTTTGTAACTTTGAGTTTCTGTGCCCAAGTTTCAGTGACTTTTCCTAAAACATTCTTATGCACAATATGAGCATGAATTTAGCATTCAGTGGAACGCGCAACATGTTGAATATGAATTATTTCAATAATGAGATCATTAGAATGGCAGGTTGAATGCTGTTGAGATTGCACGTCTGACAGTCGGGTGTGCAATGCAGCGCTGCTGCCAGTGCTTCCACTTTAGGGTAAAATACCCTATTTTAGGGTAATCATGTGTTGTCTAGGGTAAAGTTTAGCAAAATTCCATGGTTTTTAGGGTAATTCGACTTCTGTCGGGGTAGCACAGCAAAATTGTAGGGTAATTGCCTGTTTTTATTACCAATGTCAAGTTTTTTATAAAGTACCACACATACCTTGTGTAAGGTACATTGCGGATGTACGCTACTTGAGCATTTATGGAAATGTTCAATAAGAGCCATATTTGGACCAAACTTAAAACTGGTCAGAACTCGCTATTAATTTAGTCATTATTGCAAAAACGATAAGGTGCAAATTGCTTTGTACATCGCTGCAGATCTCTCTTCAGTATAACGTTGCCAGATTTGATGCATAAATAATACCTTGGTTAAGTAAAAGTATGACAATAATTAAAGTGGTAGGCAACTTGATACAAAGTTTGAAATTTTATATTTTCGAGTCTTACAGAACTAACTTGCACATGTATCAAGATTTACACCAATACATCGGTCATCGTCGTTTCCTGAAATTGAACAGCTAGCCTACATAACGTGTACAAAACGACACTGCCCGAGCTGAGGGCAGATAATTTGGTTTCAGTCGAGTGCCATTAACTGAGCTAGATGCTGTCACATGGAGTACTGCATTGTCACAAAATATTTGGTTACTTGCGTCTCAGTAAAATTGTTGCTATTGAATAGATTCTGTGTCCGTTGAAGCTGCTACACCACTTATGAAAAATAGCAAAATTTTATCGTCTGTTTAGCCCTACACACAAAAATGGGAGGAAGGATGGAGAAGCTAACAACTGTTTCGAGGCTGGTTAGAAAAGTCTCAGTCTTCTACTTCAACAAAAGATATGGCATACTGTACTACATGCTCAATTACCATTACATTTGGTAAATCTGGGATTATTCTTCATGCTAACAGTCAGCGCCAGAAAAATCTCTTAGTGCAGAGAAGAAAAACACGAACTGTTATATAACTTTGTTCATTTTATCACACGATCCAATTGACAAGTCAAGTATAAAAATTGAATTACGGATATGAACAAATCTTTCTGAGCCTAATTTGCCTATTTCTTCAAGTGACTCATTGCTAAAACTACTGAAACAAATTTTTCTTAATGAAAGCAAGCTTAGATAAACAAAGAGCTTCAAACATTATTAGACTATGTTTCGGTAAACATCTACTAAGTGATCTTGTCGTTGTCCTCGATAAGTTTAGATTCTGTAATAATTTATGAATCAACTGATCGCAGTATAGCTAAACAGCTCGGATTCATGGTGCAATACTGCAGTGAGAGTGCAATTAAGAGCTTCTCTGTTGATCTCGTTGTAAAACAGGATTGCACAGCCAATGGATTGTTTGCTACACTTGAAAAATATTTCAGTGCTAAAAATATTAAATTGAGCGACATTGTAGGGTTCTGTTCTGACACGACTAACGTTATGGGATTCAAACATTCTGTGGCTTCTTTGTTGGTAAAAAAATTTTTTACATTCTAGAAGAAAGTTTGGCTTGGTGGAAATACAGATATCCCATGGGAGTCAATAAAAAAGCTTGTAAAATAGAAATCGAGGTTCTTCTTCCATTATTCTTAGCACTATGGCTTACTAGCGTAGGACTCCGATTCTTGGAGGGGCTACAAGTATTTACTGTAGGCTTTTGGCTTTTTTGACATGCAGGCTTCTGTCGAAAAATATTCTGATCATTGGCCGAGATTCTTAATTGTTACGAGGCTCTTATTTGAAATTCAACGGGGCTAACTTTGAGCCTTGAGTATCTTCTGCTACGCCTTACTTAACGTAATTTATGCTACACTCAGTTAAATTCGCGCCAATTGAGTGTACTGATTGTGAAAATTTTTAGGAAAGTCATAATTTTTCATTGAGTGCATTACATTCTTTGCCATGTTCTTTGCATTTGCTCCGAGAATTAGGGTGTATGCTCGTCATAGCCGTGTGTCTTTCGGACCCGCCTCCGTGAGGGCAAACCCGGGTTCGAGTCCCGGCGCAGGTGGCAATTTTCTCTGTTGGGTATAGGGGGAAAATTCCAAGCACAATACCTCACTCTACCCAGGTGTCTGAAATGGGTACCGGTCTTGACCGGGGGAAAGCGTCATGGCGTCCTGGTGTTGGTTATAAGACATTTGAAAATCCAGTGTACACGTTGAAGTATGTATCAGGCTTGAATAGGAAATAAAGCATCCGTAGATGCCTTCATTATTATTATTATTATAATATGAACTTATTTCACATCTAAATTCCTCTATTTGTTTGCGCATAAATTGTGAACCTGTGTTTGTGTTGTGTTCCATAAATAAATGTTTCGAGTGTTACTTTGTCGTTCATTTTCTCTTAATATGCCTTTGCTTCTCTCTGATAGTCAAGAGTAGATCGCCTGGCCTCATAATTTACGCTCATTGAACAGAGCTTGCAACTAGGTAGTCAAACAAAGAAGGTAAACTATAGTGAAAAAATATCAAATGTTGCACATATCGTGAAACATATAACTCCGGAAAATCAGAGAATTTCATTTTCTAATAACCGCATAAACCCTGATGTTGTGTCATTTCTAGACATATAAACATGGAAACATTGAATATTTTCATGTAATACCAACAATGGGCTCATTTGACATTTTAGGGTAATTTATGCATTTTTAGGGTAATCTTGAACAAAGTTTTAGGGTAGGAACTTTCACACTCGTGGAAGCCCTGGCTGCTGCTGCTGGCCTGCTGCTGCAGTGGCACGCACGCTGGCACGGAGTGAGGTCGTGACGTCGTTTGCTCCTGTCTGTTCCATGGCTTCACGATTGCGTAAGCGTCTAACCGAAGAAGAAATTTTAAAACTTCTGCTAGAAAACAACTGTGAGTCTGAAAATGAAGAAACTGTCGACAGAGTTTTGGGTATTGATGCATGTACACGGAATCTGGACGTACAGGACGAAATTAGCGCAAGTAGCAGCGATGACAACAGCAGTGCCATTGCCACTGAAAATGTTCGTCATCGAAAATCGCTTACGTATCAAAGGTTAGTAAATCACCTCGATGAGAGCCTGAAAATTGAAAATTACACTCCATATTCAGAGCCTGATGATGCAAAACAATATTGTTCTGTATTAGAAAAAGGCACTAAAACTAAACCAAACGTGACAATTGAATAGACAAATCAACAGCCTGGTCCACCAGTTGGGAGGTAAGCTACTGAAAATGTTACGCGAACCAAAGGTGTTACTATCAACGACGGCACCGCTGCGAATACCCCGATCAGCGCTTGGAATCTTTTCTTGACTGAAGGAATGGTTGCTGAAATTGTTCGACACACCAACTGCAACAAAAATCTCTTCAAGGTATTCATGAAGCAACGAACAAAAAAATTCAACTTGTTTTGGATGAGAAACCAACTCCAGCCCAAACCCCAGACAGAGTGTTTCGTCTTCGCCCTGACTGGAAAATTAGATGCAACACATGCCTGCAACATATATATGGACCTGAATTCAAAAAGAAACGAGCTCACGTTGGGCTATGTCCGTATCAATGTTCAAAGTGTGGAAAAGGTGTTTGCAAAAGGCACATCAAACATCTTTACTGCAGTTCATGTGTCCAGGAATAGTACGAAAGTATGTTCTGGGCGAAGTCTGAATATTTTGGCTCTAAAACAAAACACCAGTGAGCGTTTGTAAATTATAGTTGAACCAATGAAGTATATAATATTTTATTCATGTCTCTCTACTTCAAGTAGCTTTCTTAGAATAGAGGATATAAAATTGCACTCGTTTTTGTGACTATTGTGATAAGGAGAGGTGGTAGAACTGTACGAGAGACCGGAAAACTTTATGCACTGTATTACTAATGAAAAGTAGAGGAATTTTTTGACTACGGAGTAAAGAAAGGCTATGTGCATTATGTTATTTTGTTTCAAGTAGGTAGGCAATTGCAATTAGATAAAGTGAATTTTGTGCATTTACTTCGGCTTTGTGTTAGGTAGATGTAGAACGGACAGCTTTAAGTACCTACTATTTACATATGAGGTTGCAATTATTGTTTTGACTGCATAGTGTAGTAAGGTCCAATATATTTTGTTCTTTTTCAATTGCAGATTGTTTATTTAGGTAAGATGGAATAAACTTTCGTGCATTCGTATATTTTGTTGTGATATAAAACTGTATAACGGAAAAATTTATGGAGATGGACACCAATATACTTATACAATACTGTAAAAGATGTTGTTTGGTGTAAGGGAACTCCGCCCGTCCGCCTTTCTTGATCGTTTATTTTTATTCTTTTCTGTACCGTACGACTATATTTCTGTAATAATTGTGGCCTGGCAACATCGCCCATTCGTCCGTGAATCGGTGAGCCTTGACACGCGTTGTCTCTCGTGGTTCAAATCTAACAGGACTTCTTTTCTTGAGCCACCGGTACGTTACGTGTAACTTTAATGTCTTCTGTGTTAATGTCTTCTGTGTTAAGGTCTTCTGTGTATTGCATTGTGCTCTAACTATTCATTGTGCTCTAACTATTCATTGTGCTCTAACTATTCATTGTGCTCTAATTATTCGTTGTGCTCTAACTATTCATTGTGCGAAATGTCTCATTCTCTTTTCTGACTTAGCAGTCAGAGTTCTAACTGCACTTCGTTGTTTGTGACAGTTAGGGTAAATTATTATTTAACTACAAGACTAGCTTTTCTTGTAACTTCATTTAGTGCTTCGCGCCGCCATAGCTTTATTGTTAGCGGTCGCAGCACTAGCTCTCGTGCCCAGGCTGAAGGGATGACTCTTGTAGGTACGCTGGTGGGCCCGCTTGGGTACCCTGACCTCGTGCCCTTCGGAGCTACGCTCGATTTACTACGTGGGCAACTCACTACCCTAACCAGAGCTTTACTGGAGCGATACTCGTACCCACCTCTTCGGGAACCTGCACGCACGCCGCTTCTGCAGAAGTTGAGTCACCTGTTGCGTGACTCTGAACTTGCGTGTAGACTAACCTGAGCCTGGCAGCCAACATTATTATTCTGTGTTTGTGCTTCCAATTAGTGTAAGTTTAGGTCATTTGTATTCATCATTTGTCATTTTTTTGTTTTGTCAACCTCGCACATTAAATTATACTATTTACCGAGTTGTCATTTCCTCCTAGTGGTTGTATCTCGAGTGTTCCCTTGACATTTGGTTATCCTGTTGTTTGGTACTTCAGAAACAGCTTGACATAGAAAGTTTTACGTCCTAACATTCAAATACGGGTTTCTGGAATCGTTAGCCTTTATGCAACTTTTATACGACTGCAATGAACTGGCGTGCAGCCTGCACGCAGCAGCTGCTACAGAGTACGACAACTGCGTCTGCCCTGTTCACGGAACTGTTGCAGGGGGCTGGTCGACATTATTTTATATATTGTTCTTTAAACAATGTATTAACTACTTGGCTCAAATTCGTTTTAGCGTACCCCGTCTAGAGTGAAACCGTATATATATTTCAACAGAACTTTTCATTTGGAGTCGATCGGCATTATCCCCAGCGTCCGCAGAGGTCAAACAAAAAAGTTATATAAGTTAGGTTAGGTTAGGTTAGGTTAGGTTACGTTAGGTTACGTTAGGTTACGTTAGGTTACGTTAGGTTACGTTAGGTTACGTTAGGTTAGGTTAGGTTAGGTTAGGTTAGGTTAGGTTAGGTTAGCTTAGGTTAGGTGTTAGGTCAGGTTACGTTTTGCTTGCGAGCGGCCGGTACCCCGCTCCCGACTTGTCGATTTACATTTTCCGTTCAAAGATAATCAATTCCAATGATTTGGAACAACTTCTTTATTTGACCTCTGCGGACCTTGAACGTCACACCAATCGACTCAACTCGAACAGTTGAGTTGAAATATATATACATATACCTCCTAATAGCGATACGCTAAGACTGTATCTGTATGATTTCACAGAGGCAATTTACAATGGCGTTTGCAACGCTGAAGTACCGTTCACCGACGAATTTCGCTCAGAAAACGAGTGCGCATGCTTTACGCATAACTTATATAACTTTTTTATTTGACCTCTGCGGACGCTGGGGATAATGCCGATCGACTCCAAATGAAAACTTCGGTTGAAATATATATACGGTTTCACTCTAGAAGGGGTACGCTAATACGAATTTTTACCAACTACTTTCACAAAAAGAACTTAACTGCAATATAATGACAAATAGTCATATATTAATTTGGGGAAAAATGACCTGCATCAACAAGCTAACAAAAAAGTTATCAAACTATTTCGAGGGTGGTACGAAATCATCTCACCTTGGCGCTCAGGCACACGTAAAAATTTGGGCACGGATAGGGTTCAGACAGTTAGATGTGAATCGTTTCAGTACATGCACTACTACTAGAATGTACTTTGTACCTTTCTAAAGGTCGGGTCAGAATTCGGCCACTTCTTTAGTTCGACGATGATATTGAGAACAACCTGCTAATAATGTTACTGTTTTCCTAGTATCGAACGTGCCCATTTTTCATCTTTTTCTCATTAAACACATACACAGGTACTTGGTTTTCTTATTATATGCAAGTTCATGGTTCAGCCCATGTGATCCCCACAAATTGGCTAAATTCACGATAGGTTGGCCTTATGATGTGCACTTTATGATAATCCAGTGGATAAACTATAGATCAATTATTTTTTTCGTCATGGATGGTCGTATAGCCATACTATCGTGAGTCACGCGGGTTGTAAGTCGGCGATTACCTACTTTGTATGTAAAACTGAATCTTAATTTAGCAATTGAACTTGAAAATTTGCTTTAATTCACAGTTTTTATTTTTCTTAGTCTTAGACAAATGCAAGACCACTGGAATATTGTAGATTATAATCTTGCATATTAGAAAATTGTAGCTTGGAATATTGTGCATTAGAAAATTGTAGTTTGAAATGTGTTATAAATCTAAAAAATTCAAAACGTGTCCAGTTTCTATTCAAAACGTGTTCATGATAATTTATCAAATTAGGGTATCCTAGCGAATCGAAAATAATTTAAAAGAAAATAACTCTAATGACTTTAATTGAATTGGAATTTTGAAAGTTTTGCTCCTTTAATGTTTTTTTTCAATTTTACTCTGTATTGTATGGATCACTAATTTCTCTGTCTCAAAGTTTGAAGTTTTCTCTGCAACCTGAAGTGGGCAGCTTTCCTACAGAAAACCCCTGGATTAGAGTTCCCATAATCTGGTCGAAGCGAGTTGTTTTGCTCATCATGAGTGGTGCCTCAGTTATCAAAATGTTTCGTTTCTTATAAAAGGAATCGAGTTATTTTCGTGAGTGAGTAATAATTCATGTTTTGTCTGAAAAAATTAAAATTTTCAATACTAACTCTACCGATGATTCGGAAGCCGATTCATGATATTCACCAGAAGCTTTATTCCCGTCGGAAATTACAAAAAAAAACACCTGAAATGGGGAAAACAAAATTTAACGGCCGGGAAAATTTATTCGCAATACATGATACATTCAATAGTGGCGAACAAACGGTTAGGTGGACAACATGCTATAACTTGTCAGCAGCTCGGTTTAACCGCGCTGCTTTCGGCCATTAAAGTAGAGAAAATGAATTGACGCCATCTTTTCTGCCCACTTCGGTTAATCGCGTCCTGGTAAAATGAAAGGAAAATATAGAGTTATTCCGTTCCGTAATGTCTAAAGGTATACAGTTATACGAGCAGGTATAGGTCGTAACCCATACAAGTTATGAGAGTAGGTATAGGTACTACCTCATACAAGGTTTACGAGTAGGTATAGGTCGTAGCCCATTCAAATTATAAGAGTAGGTACAAGTCGTAGCCAATACAAGTCATAAGAGTAGGTACAAGTCGTAGCCCATACAAGTCATAAGAGTAGGTACAGGTCGTAGCCCATACAAGTTATGAGAGAAGGTACAGGTCGTAGCCCATACAAGTTATACAGTACTATAGGTACAGGCCGTACCCTGCCTAAACAGTTATATTCTTTCACCAGATGAATTTATAGGAACGAATTTTATGAAAGCTCAAAGACAGCTAACTCACTGGTAGACATGTGCCAAGTCTACGTGAACTAACCTCAGCTGCCATCAAGTAGGGAGTTTCGTAGACGACGATGAGGAGATCCGAAGAATCCTGTCCAGGCACAGATTCCCACGCAGTCATGGGTGCCGATAGGAAGGCGAGGCAATGCAGTGCGGTGAGAGGTAGCTTTCGACCCTCATGGTTCCCCCACGAAGTTAGGTCGCATTCGGACAGTAAACGCTCGCGCTCATCAAAGCCTCAGGAGAGCGGTCAGAATGGCCTAGGGGAACGACTCGAAGTTAGGCGAAGTGCAACAACAAATAGAGGCACGAGACAGCTGCTTGGTGGTAGGTGTTCTTGCAGTAAGGCTTTAGAAAGATTAGAAGCCAGTTTCTTTTTGCAAGCCTTTGGTCACCTTGCAGTAAATAGGACAATTCACACGACTGGAACAGCCTACCAGTGAACAAGAGCTGTCATTTATAGACAGTTTGTTTGTTTTTTTTAGAAACCTATGAATTGATGGAACATAAATACTGTAAGAAATTTGAATTTAAAACGTTTTCTTTATGGAAAAGTCGCTAATTTTCTTAAAGAGAAATCTCGCTAAAGTTGCGGCTTGTGGCAACACTAACCTCGACAGGTGCCTTGTCTGTGACAAATGAGATTGAATTGAACCGCGCTGTGAGGAGGTTCTTGGCCTCTTGTGCGTAGCACCTGTCATGGAGTATGTGATCGCCTTTTCTTTACTTTTTTAACTTGTGATTGCAATCGCGTTTTCTGTTCTTTTTGTTCAGTTATTTATCTTGCATGTTCGCAACCTCTTTTCTACCCATCTTAAACTACTTGGTCCTTGTGACTCTTAAACTACTTGGTCCTTGTGACTCTTAAACTACTTGGTCCTTGTGACTCTTAAACTACTCGGTCCTTGTGACTCTTAAACTACTTGGTCCTTGTGACTCTTAAACTACTTGGTCCTTGTGACTCTTAAACCACTTGGTCCTTGTGACCTTAAACTATTCGGTCCTGGTGACCTTAAACTATTCGGTCCTGGTGACCTTAAACTATTCGGTCCTGGTGACCTTAAACTATTTTAATCATAAGTGATTTAGGCACTATTTCAAGGTGAGCCGGTGGTCATATGAGATTTCCTATATACGCGAAACGTGAAAAGGTTCTAGTTTTCTGTTGTGGCTTTTTGTTCTCCCTCAGAATCCTTTGGCGAGCGTGACCTGGATGGGATGCTCCTTTTAAGAGGCCACTTTCTTTGGTTTACCAGGCCTAACTTCTCTTCTCTAGCGTGTGTTTCATCTCCAAATTTAATTTCTTCGATTCTGGGTAGTGCCTAGGTTCGTATGTGAATACTAAAGAAACGTTCTAACAATGAAGTCAAAGTGTTACATGATCTGACGCGGTGGTACCTCATTTAATCACTGATTCATTCCTCCTTACTAAATTGCAGTTCTGTGTTGGGCTGGGAGGTGCCGGAACTCTGATGGCCTCCAGTTCTTTGTTAAACGTTCAGGGCGTAACAAGATACGCCGCAAAACTCGTTGGGTCGTCTGGCACAGCGAAGACCATTTAAATCATCTGCATTCTCCTGATTAGGGGGGTTCATCGTTCTGTGTTGTCGTGTTGTGAAACTTTGAATTAAAAAACGTTCGAGTTCAGCTGTGCGTCAATTCCTGTGTTCCGGTTTAAAACCCTACAATACGAGCACTGAACCTTCAAACAGGACATTGCACTTTTAATCAAACTCTTAATCCAAATAACTACTTCAATCTTTTTGTATTTGAATATTTTGTATTTGAATATTTTGTATTTATATATAAATATCTCAACACAGATAATTTTGTATTTAAATATCTGAACACAATTAAAATATTTATTTGACCTAAATGCGAACGCGTAAAGGCTAAAATGAGCATAGCGGCCTGAGCCCAGCTCAACATAATTCCCGCACCAAACACTAACAACTTGCCGCCATCACGGTCCCCCACAAAACGATAGGTATACTAAATAGGTATACTATTCTAGAGTGACCTATGCGCCACCCTGTATATACATATATTTATTGAGCAGCTGTCATTTTATTATTGATCTCTTGTTTAGTATTCACGGAAATTGTTGCTTTATCGCATGCATACTATGGCCTATCACACAATGAAACAAATTTAAGAATTTCATCGTAATTATTTTACGTTGTGCAACGTTGAATACGGGCTCCCTCAGACAGTCAGGTGCTTACTGAACATCTACGGATCTACGGATGCTTTATTTCCAATCAAGCCTGATACATATCACCTTGTACATTGGATTTTCAAATGCCTTATAACTAACGCCAGGACGCCAAGACGCTTTCCCCCCAGTCAAGACCAGTACCCATTTCAGAGACCTGGGTAGAGTGGGGTATTGTGCTTGGAATTTTTCTCCTATACCCAACAGAGAAAATCGCCACGGCCAGCGCCGAGTTTCGAACCCGGGTCCCTACCGCACGGCGGCAGAACCTCTAGCACATGGCTATCGCGAGCACTGCCGAGTCATCTGAGTAACTGATTGACCAGTAATTTCCTGAAGAATGCATTTCAAAATTTTTATCTAACGCTTTCTAAATTGTTTCTGGTTTCTTCATTTTTTTGATATAATAGGTTATATTTCAAATTCACTGTAACTCTGTTTGTATTACTTATTTATAATAGGTTACCTTTACAACATTTCATACTAAGATTAGACTAACATCTATCGTAGAGACAGGTACCGCATTGCTTTCTTGAATTTCAAAATTAATAATGCTTTCCTCTCACCTTAACATTACTCCCGAAAAATTGTGAAATTACCCCTGGGGTAAATATGCCCATTTTATGAAGACGGTAACGGTTCACAAAAAAGTCTGTCATTTTACGGATAGTTTTCTCTGAAATGTTCCCTATAAGTGTTAAATGATGCTACTCTTAATAATGATTGATGTGTTTTTCTGAATCTGCATCAGATTTTTTTTAAAAACCGACAAATTGGGATTTAATTTCTTTTCAATGTTAACAGTTTTGAAGCTACTGAACCGCCAATACCTTTCTAGATAGCTTATGCAGTTCTCGAACGATAAGGAAGAAATGATTTTCGATAATTTCCTTTTTTGAATTTAAGGAATCTTTCGAAAAAAATGACTTGCTTTCTTGTTTTTCTTCTTTTCTTGTGCTATAATTTTTAAAATAATACGTATTTAAAAAATCGAGATGACTTTATCAACAGAGTTTGCTAAACCCTATCTAATTGTAAATTTCCGATTCTTGTACTCCAGAAAGTATGGAAGAAGAATCTTTTTAAAAGCAAAAATTGCAAGTGTTCAGGACAGCCATTTTTATAAAAAAATTCGTATTTTTCCTATAATTTCTGCACTAAGTCTTTTTTACGTAAAAACTTTACGGTTTTATAGCATTTTTTAAGCCCTATCGATAAGTATAATTACCATTCCTGTACTTTCAAAATTGTGGGAAAGAATCCATATCGAACCATCAAGGCATGTTACAGGCGTCAAATATAATGGCTCAGAGCTCTATTGCTAGCATCGTATCTTCCTCAAGGGATTCTCGTAGACTTAAATGATTTACTTTTTCGTTTTCATCGTTATCCCTAAAATAACCAGTGTATGCACATGCTAAAAATAATTATACTCAGTACTTGTGCCTGCGCATGGATCTAAACCCAGTGAATAACGCCGCACTGGATTGAACATTCGACACATGAGGTGGCCGCATTGAAGAATGGTGGACTCCGTAGCAATTCTGAGAAGCATATTAGCGCTGCGCACCTGATGCACGATTTTCACTCGATTCGCTAGTGATTTATACTCTGCGCTCCCATCCCCATTTCCATTTTCCGTTCATCTTAAAAAAATATTCCATTGCTTACTGATTCTTGCATAACTCTTAATCTTACACAGCATACACAGCATCATTAGCGATACCCTATTTCTTACGTACGTTCCCGATATTTGACCTGGGTCTTGTTGGAGATTTATATATACGATTATATATATTGATCTCAGAGTTTTCAAGAGAACATTACTTATTTAAAATAACTCTATTTCCAGAATATGAATTCGCCTGAAAAACATCCATTAAGCATTGCTCATTCGCTAGGAGGTCTGCTTCAGTAGTTTTAACACATGGTCATCGACCTACCAATGCTGCTCGTTCATCAGTTGCTTGTTTTTTGTTACGGTTTCTCTAAAATCGAGTTTGGTTCCCTGATGTACAGTAATAAAAAAGCAACTTTCATGTTTCCCTAGTTGAAGGAAAATGGAATGAAAACTTGCATGCGGGTGCAGATCATTAATTTCAGCTTATCTTTTATCCTATTGTAGCTTACCTTCTCGGCGAACTGAGTGATGTGTTTTAGCAAATGCTCCTTCATTGCTAGAGCTAAAATAGATAAAAATAAAAAAAATTTCAATAGTATGCGACTTTCCAACACTGATTGCGACTCTCTGACAAAAGAGGATAGGATGTTCATTTTTTTCAATTCTATTTTTGTTCTTGATTAGCCTTGCTGTGTTTTCCTTCCCCTTCCCCGTTGTAGGCTCAGGAATACATTTTTCAGGCACTTGGCCATTTCAAATTTCCGTTATACCCGAACATGTTTATAAAAGCATGCGTTACTCAGTCAGAATGCTATCGTCGTTGGAACTCTATTTATCGTCAGTTAAAATAGATATTCGAAGATTTAGTAAGACAGTCCGATGTAAAAAGTATTGCCAGTAATCGCCGCCTCTTCCATACTTGAAAATGTACGTCAACCGTTTTAATCAGTATTTGACGTTTTTTCGATGGTCATAAATGATTGATGAAAAAGACGTTATATATCCGAAAAATATAAGATAGTTTTTCTGGCCTGAAATGGACGTCAGTGTTTTTGATAACTTCCAATGAACTTTCTTCTAGAGCTGAGTTTGTTACTTGATTAAAGTAACCTTCCGTCCAGAGTACATTAGTTACCATAATATGCTTTATTCATTTATTGGTGAATTGAACCAAACAGCTTCTAAAAGTTCCGTTTTGGAACCTCTTTGATGTTATAACGATATGATATAAATGGGAAAGAGATGTAAATTAATTTAATGTTATTCAACCTTTACATGGATGGTATAACAGTGCATAGCAACGTCTTGACTTGATAACTGAAAAATTACGTGGACAACTGGGGGTAATTGCTGATAAAATTTTTAAAGAACGATTTCCTGTGAGTCCCGACAATATATAACATATTCGAGGCAAGTTCTATAAAAACTTAAACTAGCTTTTAATCATACACAAATTTTGTTCCTGCCTTTTGTAAGTTTACGCCTGAAAGAAGGTGTATTTTACGTTTTAACAAATTTAGGAAAAATATTTGAAAACAAAAATTCTACTAACTTAGCGTATAACATGATTTGCCTTACTAACAAGAATAACCACTTACCCATACCAACTTTCATATAAGATATGAAGACGAAGTAGATAGTAAATAGTTTTACACTCGTTTTTCCCTTTAAATTATGTTTTCAGCCGTAAAAATAATATACAGGTTGGAAATCCCCATGTTGACGAAGTAAACATACATACATATATTCATCAACATAGGTAAGGATTTGCTCTCTATTATACATAATTTCTTGTAAGATGATTATTTCAACATAATTAATCCTAACATATTGTAAAATTCCTGAAATCAGTTGAAAAACATACTTGTTCACGTTTATTGCTAGAACAGTGAGTGAACTTTATTTCTAAATATGTAATATTTTTAAGAGAAAGTTGAGGAAGAAGTCTGAAATTGATAGTTATAGTATGTCTTTTCTAAATGATTAAACGAAGTTGCTCAACTGACAAAAAAAAACGATCAACTCGATTCGAAGCGAGATCATCATTCGAGACAGCACTGCAGGCCCGTGAGCAACGTCATTCATGACTTCTCGTTTGGCGGAGAGTTGACCTTGTCTGATGGAATTGATTTGATGCGAACAACTGAACAGCGAGATCAGCAGAAGTTTTGGTAAGAATTTTTTTATTTCTTACGATTGAATGCTAATTTTACCTTTGAAAATAGAATTTGTGAAGCAGTATCATCTGAGTAGGTAATTAGAACCACATGCAATGGGCCATCTCTGGAAATTGTTTTCTCTAGTTGCTCAGAAGACACTGGGAAGAAGAAAATTAATTTTTCTTTTTTGTTGACTCGTGAAAAAGTTATGAGCTCTGATTCAGCTATTGCCATAAATGGTGATAGTCACCCACCAACTGTGAATTGATAACTGATATAGATAACTGCATTATCTATAATTTACTATACAATAATATTAAGCCCACGTAAAAGCTTTTTTTTTTGTTCTTCCTCACATGCCCAGTTAGACATTATTGACAACGGCATCAATTTTTTACAAAGACTGCTGTTGTATTACAATTACTGCGGATCAAATTTTTCGCCCGGCTCATGAGTTGTTTTCGACAGTGATCGGACGCATAAAAATTCCGTGTAGTACCCACATCGCCCTACTTCAAATATTTTTTTGTTGTTGAAACCAGCAGCGAATAATCGTTATCGATCACCCGCGTTTACTGTCGAAACTAATCCGGCATTCATACATTCATGAATTTAGGCAAATTCATAAATTAATATATATGTATATATATATATATATATATATAAATTTTTTAATATGAACATTGACAAACGTTTCGGAGACCAGCTCCATCTTCAGTTAACCGTCTGCAAGTAAAAAGTAAAGAAAATCAGTCTTCTATACAAAACACAAGGGTACAATAAAATTTACAAGTGAATTTGTAATGGGTATGAACTATTGGCGCTATTAAGATCTGGTTTTTCTTTTGAGATAAAAAGAGATTCTAAAATACGTAGATCTAAGTCATTGGATGCTGTGCGTAAGATTGAAAAATTTTCCTCTGCTATTCGGTCACAACACTGCTCGCTGTGAAGGCGGATAGATGAATGAGGCGGTTGGGTCAAAGGTCTTCCGCTACGGTAGCTGACTCCACGGTGTTGGGCAATCCTAATATAGAATGGCAAAGTCGTCATGCCGACATAGCCAGATGTACACTGTACACAACTAAACTTATACACAATGGATGCCCGCATCCGTTTAGGAATCACGTCCTTGTAGCGAAAGAACGACCCAACTTTAAGTGAATTAACCGACACAATACACAGTTTTACAGCAGGAAAATGACGTTTAAAAAGAATTTCAAAATCTCGCGACATTTTATCAGTATAGTCTCCAAAATACGGGAAAAACGCAATAAAGACGTTGCAATGGTTCTATCACGACATTTGTGACGGAGTATTTTTTAGCCAAAAATTTTTTAATATGAACATTGACAAACGTTTCGGAGACCAGCTCCATCTTCAGTTAACCGTCTGCAAGTAAAAAGTAAAGAAAATCAGTCTTCTATACAAAACACAAGGGTACAATAAAATTTACAAGTGAATTTGTAATGGGTATGAACTATTGGCGCTATTAAGATCTGGTTTTTCTTTTGAGATAAAAAGAGATTCTAAAATACGTAGATCTAAGTCATTGGATGCTGTGCGTAAGATTGAAAAATTTTCCTCTGCTATTCGGTCACAACACTGCTCGCTGTGAAGGCGGATAGAAATGAGGCGGTTGGGTCAAAGGTCTTCCGCTACGGTAGCTGACTCCACGGTGTTGGGCAATCCTAATATAGAATGGCAAAGTCGTTCTTTCGCTACAAGGACGTGATTCCTAAACGGATGCGGGCATCCATTGTGTATAAGTTTAGTTGTGTACAGTGTACATCTGGCTATGTCGGCATGACGACTTTGCCATTCTATATTAGGATTGCCCAACACCGTGGAGTCAGCTACCGTAGCGGAAGACCTTTGACCCAACCGCCTCATTCATCTATCCGCCTTCACAGCGAGCAGTGTTGTGACCGAATAGCAGAGGAAAATTTTTCAATCTTACGCACAGCATCCAATGACTTAGATCTACGTATTTTAGAATCTCTTTTTATCTCAAAAGAAAAACCAGATCTTAATAGCGCCAATAGTTCATACCCATTACAAATTCACTTGTAAATTTTATTGTACCCTTGTGTTTTGTATAGAAGACTGATTTTCTTTACTTTTTACTTGCAGACGGTTAACTGAAGATGGAGCTGGTCTCCGAAACGTTTGTCAATGTTCATATTAAAAAATTTTTGGCTAAAAAATACTCCGTCACAAATGTCGTGATAGAACTATATATATATATATATATCAATAGCTCAAAGTCATATCACCCCCAGAAACAATTACTGAGTCTGGTAAAGCGGGCTCTCCGTCCACGCATAGGTTTTTTTCAAACGAAATAAATGTACAGGGAGTTCATGGGAATCGAACTCGTGACTTATAAGTTACCGCGCCAACACGCTACCGACTGCGCTATCAATCACCCGCTATCAATCTGCGCTATGGGTGATTGATAGCGCAGTCGGTAGCGTGTTGGCGCGCTAACTTATAAGTCACGAGTTCGATTCCCATGAACTCCCTGTACATATATATATATATATATAAATTTAGATATAGATTTTTTGATTTTTTCAAATAATTTACCGACATGAAAATAATTTTTCAGATCGCTTTATTATTCAGCATACAAATAAATTTTAACATAAATGTGCTATATGTGTATTCAATAATTTTCAAGTATTGTTACCCCAATTCGCACAGTTCATTAACTTTCATCGTCCTGTAATTAGTTCAATTTAGCAATGAATTATTCCAAGAACGATGTTTCGTGAAAATGATTACCCTACGGGAATTTCCATGCAGAAACATCGAAAAGTTTGAGTATTAAGTTTCCTGTGAAAGAAAAGATCTTAAGTTTATAACTTTCGCTGATGTTCATGGGGCATCGCACAGATTAGATAAAAACGTCACATTGATAAAAAGTACGAAATTTTTCCGTGAATAAATCCATCTAGCTTCTTGAAGCTGGTTTCTGTGCGCCCGGCGGACCCCTCTGCGACATTCCGGTGAAAAACCAAGACCCATACGCGCACCGATTCGAAGAAGGATGAACACCACTTACCCTAGGGGCCGCGCTGGCGTTCACCGAAATGGTGTTATACCCCGACGTGTCGTCCATGAATAGGGTAGCCCCTCGAACGCGTCGTCGCAGCGCCTTCAAATTTGGCAGGCACATAAAAGGCCTTTTGGACACGAACCTAAGCTTTTTTCTCGTAGATCGGGCGAGAACTTTTCCTTTAATGGCGGTTCAAAGGTCAAAAATCGACCAAAATGGGTCATTTTCAAACTGCTGCCAAACACCCATAGAATTGCTCTAGGCGGCTATAATTTCAGCGTGTGGTAGACGAAAGAATGGAGCATGCGCCAACGTTGCCATTTTGCGATCCCTTCGTAAAAAGTATCCCTCTTTGCCCCTCAAAGTTGACGAAAAAATTTTAGGGTAATTTTGACGAAATTTGGAGAATTTTTTTGAGAAAACCACGCACTTTTAAACTTTCAAACTTTGATAGCTCGTACATTTCCAAAAGTTCTACGCCTCATGAAATCAACGGCTCTCGAAACGATCAAGTTTCCACACAACTTCGGGTCAAAGTTTTCCTAAAAAATTTGGGACAATTTTGGTGAGGCGGGAGTTTTGTCCTGAGTTCGACGGCAATACCTGTGACTCTCAAACTTTGTAGTCTCGTTCAGAAAGCTTTGTAATATACCCAGCGAGTTTTACAGAGTGCCAGCTATGAAAACTTGAGTGGTGCGCAACTTTGAAGTTCAAGTAAAAAAACGCGTCTTTTATAAGGTCATTTTCGAACGCCAGTTGTGACGTTGTTTGATTGATTGGTGACTTGAAAATTTGATACGACCTAGTTTTAACCTTTTTCTCAAAGTTATCAAGTTTACAGTTCATCATGAGCGAAACTTTTCTCAAAAAATGGTTCCAAACACAACCCCCAACACCCCCAAAAAACGTTCCAAAGCTGTTTCTGGAAAATGGGGGTGACCTACGAAAAACTTCATTTAACATTTTCTGCTCGGTTTTTTGTCGTGCATTCAAAAGTTTTTTGGCTGGTTGAATTTCGGCTTCGTTTGAGCGTGAGACATTATTTTCACTTTTCCAGGCCATTTTTGCCTTTCCTTCGCCCCTGAAGCCCACTTCCTCACCTTCGAGGGAGCTGAAAATCACTTGAAAGATGCGTCTTGAGGAGATCTTTCGATTGTTACTCGTGTCTCAAAGTTGTAGGCCTTCAACTTTTTGTTTAAATTTGAAAAAACATCAAACCTTAGGGAGGAATCCCGAAAATTGACAAATCTAGCGCAAAAATTGGATACCGATCCAGCTTGTAATGAAGTCTCCAAAATGCGAATTTTTTTTAATGACTGAATTTGGGGCCTGAAATGGAACTTTATTGAGTTGAAAGGTTTTATATAGATGCCCATTTTCATGAACTTTATGCTGTGATGTTTTCGATTGCAAAACATTATATTTAAATGAATTGTTCAAGTTGAAAGTTTTTCCTGATTTTTTTGTCATTCTAGGCGGTTTTGCGTACTTTTAAGAGTTGAACTGTGTTCTTAGAGTTGAAATAAAATTATTAGGACTCGCGAGTCAACTTTCTAAGTGGCTTATTTCACCTTGAAATTCTTATAAATTTTTTACATGACGCGAAATTCATGAATTTAGAGTGTTCATATTCGTTTCACAGGAAATTTTATAGAGAACAAATGTGTTTAAAATAGGCGATATACCTTATGGCAGGATTATTTCAGTTCCAACATGTCATGGTATGGAAAAAAAATTTCGGATCTACGATCAATTTTTCTCCAAGTCCCGAAAATTTTGACGCATCTCGATTTCCATTTGCATTACCTCATTGAGGTTCAGAATTTGAGGCTCAAATCTTCTGCTGCTTGTAGAAGTTGTAATGTGAAAGATGTTACAACTACAAAGATGTTACAACTAATGTTGAAGTGTCCGCATCATCGTAATAAGTAAGTAAAGGACCTCATATATAACTGATATTTTGAATGGATTTGTTAACCCTAAAAAAATTGTCTTTCTAATTAATAGAAAATTATTTAAATGGGATACTTGTTGATTATATGTCATTGGTAAGAGAATAACATGCTTCTGTGACACTGCAGTCATTTCGGACGGTGACGTGTTACATGAGGTTTTCATGAAATAGATACAAAAACATTACATAAGTTTTTAAAAGTGGAAAGTGTCACGTTTCTTTAATGAAACGAAACTTGAAAAGAAGTTTTTAACATTGTCTAATGGAAATGAACATGATACGCAAATTTCAAAAGATGAGAACTCGCCAAATTTCGTAATACAAAGAGAAATTATACATTTCGTAGGTTTATTACTTTCTCAAAGGTTTATTCGATGGTCCAATTACTCCTCAAAGACGCGGACTGCCGTGGCCCTGATGGTATGGATACCAAGCAAGATGGATACTTAATAGTTATTATTTGTTGATATAAGTCGTTACTATTAATGTATAACTCATTTATGTATGTCAAGCTTCGTTGTTACTTTAATGTTTGCCTCATATACTTAGATATTGAGTGACGTAAAAGCAGCATTTTTTTACTTGAGTTACCCATCAAACCTTTGCTTTGGTTCGGTATATGTTCGGTAATTTTGGGGTGTACGCTGGAAATTGTTGTACTGACTTTAACTAAATAATGCAGACTTTGTAAAGGGTTCTACATGTAGGTGATTTACCGAGGAAAATTTGTGGTAAGGGAAGGGAATTTATCAGTTCATGAATCATGAAAGACCTGTTTTGGAAGAAGTTAATGACGTGATACAACTCGCATTCTAACGTTGATAATGGTGATAAGCTGTTTGGGCGGTGTTAAACCAGTCTAGGTATTGAATATGATGGAAGGATCGATTTTATGTTTTTCAGGAGGTAAATTGAAGATTTACGGGTTGAAATCACGAACATGAATTCATATATTGAAATTATAGAAATGGCTCATTTCACTTATTTCGATGCCGAAATTTGAATGAATCTTTAATGAGAACTCACTTGATGTATGTCAAGCTTCGTATTTGCTTCAATGTTTGCTTTAAAGATGTAAATATTGAGTAAATGCATAAAAGGATTTCTTACTTGAGTTACCCCTCAAAGCTCTTCCTGGAGCAGTGCATGTTTTCAGTTATTTTGAGATACACAATGTCTCTTCTTGGAAAGAAAATTGAATTTGGATGTTCGAGAAATCACTTATTTCACTTAGATCATGGTAGCAGTTTGCACGAAGCGTGCGGCGTGATGTAGGGAGGCGATAGCAATTTTTTCCGTGTGGAGAAAGGGATATTGAGTTATATTGATAGGTAATGGGTTTGCTTTCATTGTAAATGATGATGCATTGGTGAACGCGGTTATCAATGGAGTGTAGTTTGAATTAGGCATATCATTTTTTGTGCATTGCAGGTAGATGTTCGGAATTTTGATAGAATGTACATATGTATGTCTGTTTATGCTGACATTTTGAGAACTGACCTATCGATATTTTAGGGTGACTGAGTAATTTTCGAAATTTCTATGCATGTTTCAATTTACGATTAAGGGTACTTTTAAATGAGCTAGAGAATTCATTTTGGGCTCATATGAAGCGGAATAAAAAGCAGGGTGTCAATGTTGGTGAATGAATTATGTTTATTCATGATTGTTAGATATATAGGGAAATGAGTTTAGTTAGATGTTTTGTCCGTTATTTCGTCAGTGGAACGTGTTGTGAACTATTTTTGAGGCAATTTCGGACATTTCGACTTGTGCAATGACCAAGCATGTGGAAAATGTAGGAAGAGTTCGACAAAAGTTGAGGGATATTAAAATGCTATTTCCAATGCAAAATCGCAAGGAAGACGAAAATCGCTGGAGATCATACTTTCATAACAATAGACACTGATACCTTTAAGGCCGTTAGTAAAGTGTAGGGGGTCTCTACACTGGAAATGGGTAAAAATGAGACAGAAATGACATTTTTCAGAGTTTCAAAGTGATTCGAAGGTGAATGCAGTGCCTTTCGAGTATGACTAATATCAGAGCTGCAATTATGCCGCTCAACGAGGTGCGTAGCACTCGTTGAGCGGCTCGAGAAGTTAGATTCAATTTTCTCAACCCTTGAATTTGACCGCGCGACGGCGCGTTCCATCATTATGAACCCAATGAAGATGAACAGGTGTCGATGTTGTTGTATGAAACGAGAATTAGCTTTCGTTTTGATGTGGTATTGCGATGTTGGTTTATTTTGGTGATGATTTATATTTTATTGAGGATTTATGGTTGTTTGTTATAGTTTGGAGAAGGATTGGATTATTTAATGGCTCTGCATGAATAACTGCGACGCTATCTGATGTATGGTAATGTACAGCTCATTCACGTGATTTATTCGTGAGAACAAGAATACATTTGGTTCTTGTGGTTAGTTTGAAAAAGTATTGATAGTAATTGGATGTGACACGAAGTTGGCGGATATTTGTTGTTTTCTCTTGAAGGTTTGAAATTAATTTTAATAACGTAAGGTTATTTCTCGCTGATGCAGGTGAGTAATGTATTTTGATGTCTGAGGTGGCAATTTTTGGGGGTTATGGGAAGCCTAATTTCCCTACGTCAGGCTTTAGCGTAATTTGAAATAGCTTTGGTAGAATTTCATATATTTTTGAACCGCATGTATAATTAGAATTTGGAATTAGGCTCATGTAATATAAATGAGTTATATGTAACATGTAATGTATTCTGGTAGAATGAAGGAACATATTTATAGTCTTGTAAGCATTTTTGACCTTAGGTGAATTCGTGATTTAATATTAAAATATCATTCTCCCAGGATTCTGTATATAATATTGTGAAGAAAGTTTCAGTCGCGCTTCATATAAGGGAATTATGTAATTTTAAGTTTTGTTTGAGGTGAAGCTATATAATTGTGAGTAGGAAAGGTTAAATGACTTTGTGTAAATTGATGAGAACCAAGGGATGGACGCTAACTTGAATGGAATACAACATGAGTGGTTAAAAATTAAACCAAAGAATTGGATACATGAGGTTATAGAGTCAGGTTGGGATAAAATTGGTTATGTTAGGTTTCATTAGACTAGGTTGGGTTAGATTATTTTAGGTTGGGTTGAGTTGGTTATATTAATTTGGGTTTGGTTGGGAAGTGATTGGTGAACTTATTGGTTGAATTGTGATTGGTGTAGTCATTTTATAAGAGTAGATGTGATTGATTTGTTGAGGTTGTGTTACTCATGAAAAATGTTAGTTACCCCTCAAAGCTGTGCTCCTGCAGCGCATATCTTCAGTTATTCGGATATAGACCAAGAAAATTCCCAGAAAGAAAAGAGTGTAACCGATGTCTCTTAGATACGCGTTGAAATTTGAGAGATCACCGTCTGTGGAATGATTTTTGAAGTGTAAAAATGGCCATGTTACGTTTTGAAATGGCAATGGTGTCGGAGAATCAATTCATTTTGATGTTTGAAAGGTTAAAATAGAGCTTAGAGTAAAATGTACTGTATACTTATCGATTTGTGACTTGAGACGATGGTGTATCTGATTGCGTTGGCTAATTGTGGTTATTTTTTAAAAGTGTGCACTGCATGTCTATGTGTATATGTGTGTCTGTGGGTGTGGGAGTGTGTGTAGGAGTGTGAGCGTCTGGGTTTTGATGTGTTTGTGTGTGTGTGGGTGTGTGTGTGTGTGGTCCGCCCCGGTCTGTGCTGGTTTCTGCGCGCCCGGCGGACCCGTTGCGATAATCCGGTGAAAAAACCAAGACCCATACGCGCACCGATTCGAAGAAGGATGAACACCACTTACCCTAGGGGCCGCGCTGGCGTTCACCGAAATGGTGTATACCCCGACGTGTCGTCCATGAATAGGGTAGCCCCTCGAACGCGTCGTCGCAGCGCCTTCAAATTTTGCAGGCACATAAAAGGCCTTTTGGACATGAACCTAAGCTTTTTTCTTTCAGATCGGGCGAGAACTTTTCCTTGAATGGCGGTTCAAAGGTGAAAAATCGACCGAAATGGGTCATTTTCAAACTGCTGCCAAACACCCATAGAATGCCTGTAGGCGGCTCTAATTTCAGCGTGTGGTAGACGAAACAATGGAGCATACGCCAACGTTGCCATTTTGCGATCCGTTCGTAAAAAGTATCCCTCTTTGCCCCTCAAAGTTGACGAAAAATTTTTAGGGTAATTTTGACGAAATTTGGAGAGTTATTTTGAGAAAACCACGCAGTTTTAAACTTTCAAACTTTGATAGCTCGTACATTTCCAAAAGTTCTACGCCTCATGAAATCAACGGCTCTGGAAACGATCAAGTTTCCACACAACTTCGGGTCAAAGTTTTCCTAAAAAATTTGGGACAATTTTGGTGAGGCGGGAGTTTTGTCCTGAGTTCGACGGCAATACCTGTGGTTCTCAAACTTTGTAGTCTCGTTCAGAAAGCTTTGTAATATACCCAGCGAGTTTTACAGAGTGCCAGCTATGAAAACTTGAGTGGTGCGCAACTTTGAAGTTCAAGTAAAAAAACGCGTTTTTTATAAGGTCATTTTCGAACGCCAGTTGTGACGTTGTTTGATTGATTGGTGACTTGAAAATTTGATACGACCTAGTTTTAACCTTTTTCTCAAAGTTATCAAGTTTACAGGTCATCATGAGCGAAACTTTTCTCAAAAAATGGTTCCAAACACAACCCCCAACACCCTCAAAAAACGTTCCAAACCTGTTTTTGGAAAATGGGGGTGACGTACGAAAAACTTCATTTAACACTTTGTGCTCGGTTTTTCGTCGTGCATTCAAAAGTTTTTGGGGTTGTTGAATTTCGGCTTCGTTTGAGCGTGAGACATTATTTTCACTTTTCCAGGCCATTTTTGCCTTTCCTTCGCCCCTGAAGCCCACTTCCTCACCTTCGAGGGAGCTGAAAATCACTTGAAAGATGCGTCTTGAGGAGATCTTTCGATTGATACTCGTGTCTCAAAGTTGTAGGCCTTCAACTTTTTGTTTAAATTTGAAAAAACATCAAACCTTAGGGAGGAATCCCGAAAATTGACAAATCTAGCGCAAAAATTGGATACCGATCCAGCTTGTAATGAAGTCTCCATAATGCGAATTTTTTTTAATGACTGAATTTGGGGCCTGAAATTGAATTTTATTGAGTTTAAAGGTTTTTTATAGATGCCCATTTTTATGAACTTGTTGCTGTGGTGTTTTCGAATGCGAAACAATATATTTAATTGAATTGTCGAAGTTCAAAGTTTTTCCTGATTTTTAGTTTATTCTAGACGGTTTTGCGTATTTTTAAGAGTTGTAATGTGTTGTTAGAGTTGAAATAAATTTATTAGGACTCGCAAGTCAACCTTCTAAGTGGCTTATTTCACCTTGAAATTCTTATAACTTTTTTACATGACGCGTAATTCATTAATTTCAGGGATTTATAGTGGTTTCACAGGAAATTTTATAGAGAGCAAATGTGTTTAAAATAGGCGATTTACCTTATGGTAGCATTATTTTACTTCCAACAAGTTTTGGTAGGGAAAAAAAATTTTGGTTCTGGGATGAAATTTTGCCTAAGTCGAGAAAGTATTTATGCTTGGCCATGTCGAATTGCAATATGTGAATGAGGTTCACAATTTGAGGCTGAAATCTTCTGCTGCTTGTAGAAGTTGTCATGTAAAAGATGTTTACAAAGTTTCACCTACTGGTATGGCCTAAAGTGTCCCCATAATCGTAATAGGTAAGTCAATTGACGTCAAATATAACTGATATTTGTAATCGATTTGTTAACCCTCGAATAAATTTTCTTCGGAATTCTTAGAAAATTATTTAAATGGTATACTCTTTGATGAAATATTGCTTTTAAATGTAGAATTCGATAGTTAGGAGAATACATACTACCGTACATTAATGAAAGAATGCATGGTAATGTAAGGAAGATAAAGCTTGTAATTAGTTACCAGATTATGGAAGGTGCAAGGAATGAATGCTCGAGGTTATCTGAATGTAATATTTTCGAACATTTTGTAATATTTTGTCTCGTACGTCGGGAAGTGTAACTTCTGGGAGGTGTTGAAGAGATTTGGATTTGGGCTAGTGAAATTCACGCAAAATTAACGTACTGGTATGGCTGAAGGTGTGACCATGATAGTAGTCGCAAAGTAATGAGAGGTCAAACATGCAAAGTGATGACTTTTTGACGCTAAAAAATTTGTCGCAAGTGAAGACCTATCCGTTATGATAGAAATTGGATTATTTTGCTCACCATTTTTGCGGAATTCCAACAAGATGGATACAAAATAGTTATTATTTGTTTAAATAACTCCTATTTATTAATGTATAACTCATTTATTTATGTCAAGCTTCGTTGTTACTTGAATCTTTGCCTTAAATACTTAGATATTGAGTGAAGTAGGAACAGCATTTTTGACTTGAGTTACCCCTCGAAGCCGTGCTTAATCAGGAGGTATGTTCAGTCATTTTGAGACACTGTACAACTTTGGATAGTGACTTGAAAAACAAAACGTAAGCTCCGTTCAAAGTTCCATATGTCGGTGAGGGTTGAGAAATATTTGTGGTACTAAATGGAAATATTATCGGCTCATGAGTCGGAAATGCCTGTGCATGAGAATTAAAGATATGAAATAACTAGCATTTTAACATAGAAAATGGTGCAAAGTTGTTTAGGCGGTGTTAACCAGTGAAGCTATTGAATATGATGGAAGGATCGATTCTATTATGTTTTTCGGGAGGTAAATTGAACATTTACGGGTGAAATGACGAACATGAATTTATTTAGAAATTATAGGAATGGGTCATTTCACTTATTTCGATGCCGAAATTTGAATGAATCTTTAATGAGAACTCACTTGATGCATGTCAAGCTTCGTTTTTGCTTCAATGTTGTCTTTAAAGATGTAAATATTGAGGAAATGCAGAACAGAATTTCTTACTTGAGTTACCCCTGAAAGCTCTCCCTTGAGCAGTGCATGTTTTCAGTTAGTTTGAGATGCACAATGTCTCTTCATGGAACGAAAACTTAAATTTGATGTTCGACAAATCACTCATTTCGCATAGATCATGGTTGCAGTTTGCACGAAGCGTGCGGTCTGATGTAGGGAGGCGATAGCACTTTTTTCGTGTGGAGAAAGTGATATTGAGTTATGTTGATAGGTATTGGGTTTGCTTTCATTGTAAATGATGATGCATTGGTGAACTCAGTTATCAACTGAGTGTAGTTTGAATTAGGCATATCATTTTTTTGTACATTGCAGGTAGATGCTCGAAATTTTGATACAATGTACATATGTATGTCTGTCTATGCTGACATTTTGAGAATGGACCTATCGATATTTTAGGGTGAATGAGTAATTTTCGAAATTTCTATGCATGTTTCAATGTACGATTAAGGGTACTTTGAAATGAGCTAGAGAATTCATTTTGGGCTCATATGACGCGGAATGAAAAGCAGGGTGTGAATGTTGTTGATTATATCATGTTTATTCATGATTGTTTGATATATGGTGAAATGAGTTGTGTTAAATGTTTTGTCCGTTATTTCGTCCGTGGAACGTGTTGTGAGCTATTTTTGTGGCAATTTCGGACATTTCGACTTGTGCAATGACCAAGCATGTGGAAAATTTAGGAAGAGTTAGACAAAAGTTCAGGGATATTGAAATGCTATTTCCAATGCAAAATTGCAAGGAATATAAAAATCGCTGCAGATAATACTTTCATAACCATACAGACTGATGCCTTCAAGCCCGTTGGTAAACTGTAGGGGGTAACTACACTGAAACTGGGTGGAAATGAGACAGAAATGATATTTTTCAGAGTTTCAAATGGATTCGAAGGTGAATGCAGTGCCCTTCGAGTATGACTAATATAAGAGCTGCAATTTTGCCGCTCAACGAGGTGCGTAGCACTCGTTGAGCGGCTCGAGAAGTCAGATTTAATTGTTTTAAGCCTTGAATTTGATCGCGCGACGGCGCGTTCCCTCATTGTGAACCCAATGAAGATGAACAGGTGTCAATGTTGTTTTATTAAACGAGAATTATCTTTCGTTTTGATGTGGCATTGCGATGGCATTTTTATTTTGTGATGATTTTTATGTTATTGAGGATTAATGATTGTTTTGTTGTACAATGGAGCAAGATTGGATGATTTAAGGGCTCTGCATGAATAAGTTAGACGCCATCTGATGTATGTAAATGTTACGCTCATTCGCATCATTTATTCGTGGAAAGAAAGATATTCAGAATTGGGTTTTTGAGGTTCATTTCAGGAATTATTGATAGTAATTGGATGTGTCAAGAAGTTGGTGAATATTTTGCGTTTTTTGTGGATTATTTTAAATGAATTTTCAGAACGAAAGGATATTGCTCCCATACGAAAGGGAGTAATCAATTTTGAAATGAGAAGTGGCTATTTTTGTGGGTTTCGGGAAGACTAATTTTCGTGCGTCTGGGTTTGGGGAAATTTTGAATAGTTTTGGTAGAATTTCGTTATTTTTTGAACCGCATGTATAAGTGAAATTTGGAATGAGGCTCATGTAATTTAAACTAGTTATAGGTAACATGTAATGTGTTCTGGTGGGATGAACGATCATATTGATAGTCTTGTAAGCGTTTTTGACCTTAGGTGAATTCGCAATTTAATTTCAAAATGTCATTCTCCCACGACTCTGTAAATAATGTTGTTACGAAAGTTTCAGTCCCGCTTCATATAAGGGATTTCTGTAATTGTAAGTTTTGATTTAGGGGAAGCTATATAATTTTGAGTAGGAAAGGTTGAATGACTTTTTGTAAATTGATGAGAAATAAGGATGGACGGTAAGTTAAATGGAATACAATGAGAGTGGTGAAAAATGCAACCAAGAAATTGGATACATGAGGTTATAAAGTCAGGTGAGGATAAAATTGCTTATGCTAGGTTTGATTAGACTAGGTTGGGTTAGATTACTTGAGGTTGGGTTGAGTTGGTTATATTATTTTGGGTTTGGTTCGGAAGTGATTGGTGAACTTATTGGTTGAATTGTGATTGGTGTAGTCATTTTATAAGAGTAGATCTGATTGATTTGTTGAGGTTGTGTTACTCATGAAAAATGTTAGTTACCCCTCAAAGCTCTTCTCCTGCAGCGCATATTTTCAGTTATTGGGATATACACCGTGAAAGTTCCCCGGTAGAAAACAAATTTGAAAATGCAGTGTGTCACCGATGTCTCTTAGATCAGTGTGAAAATTTGAGAGATCACGGTCTGTGAAATGATTTTTAAACTGTAAATATGGGATTAGGTTACGTTTTTATTTGGTATTTGTGAATGGTGTGGGAAAATCAATTGATTTTGGTGTTTTAAAGGTAAACGTAGAACTTCGAGGGGAATTCATTGTACACATCGGTTTGTGATTTGAGACGATGGTGTATCTGATTGTGTTGGCCAATTGTGGTTATTTTTTTAAGTGTGCGCGACATGTATTTGTGTATATGTGTGTCTGTGTGTGTGGGAGTGTGTGTAAGAGTGTGAAGGTTTGGGGTTATGAGGTGTGTGTGTGTGTGGGGGTGTGTATGTGTGGTCCGCCCCGGTCTGTGCTGGTTTTTGCGCGGGCGGACCTCTCTTTGAGGTTCCGAAGGAAATCTAAAAAAAAAATGCGCAAAAAAAAAAAAAAAAAAAAATTTCATAAAAATCTGGGTGGCCGCGCCGAGTAAAGAAGGACTGTAGTGCGTACGTGTAGTGCATGGGCGCATTCTCGGAAACGGCTGGTCCCAGCGCGCTCAAATTTGGTGAGCAGAAAGACCCCCATCTCGACATTATCTGTGCCAAGTTTCGTTTCGATCGTGCGAAAATTTCAAATTTAATGAAGGTTCAATGGTGAAAAATAGCCAAAAATTGCACTTTTTCAAACTGCTGCCAAACATACTTAGAATGCACCTAGGCGGCCCAAATTACAGGATGTGGTAGATAAAATGTTGGAGTAGGTGCTGAGGTTGCCATTTTGCGATACGTTGATAAAAAATATCCCTTTGAGCTCCTCAAAGTTGACCAAAAATTTTTTTTCGATTTCAGTCGAAATTTTGACATTCTTTATTGGACAAACTACGCAAGTTTGCAAACTCAAACTTTGATAGGTGATAGATTTTCAAAAGTTCTACTCACTATGAAATCAGCGGTTCTCAAAACGATCAAGTTTCGATGCAACTTTGGAACAAAAACTGACACGAAATTTCCGTGAGTTTGGGTGAGTTTCAAAACATGTTTGTCCGGGGTTTTGGTGATACTTGAGAGTTCGAGCAGTTGACATCTTATTCGAAAAGCTTGGTCCTAGTTGCAGCAAGTTTTACAGAGTGCCATCTTTCGAAATTCAAATTTTGTGCAACTTTAAAGTTGAAGTAAAAAAACGCGTTTTTTTAAAGGTCATTTTTGGCCGCCATTTGTGACGTTGTTTGACCGAGTGAGGACTTCAAAAGTTGATACCACCCAGATTTAAACTTTTTCTCAAAGGTATCAAGTTTACAGTTTGCCATGAGTGATGCTTTTCTCAAAAAAATGTCCCAAACACAAGCCCCAAACCCTCAAAAAACCGCCTCAAACTTGTTTGAGGAAAATGGGTGCGACCCACGAAAAACTTTATTTAACACTTTCTGCTCGGTTTTTGGTCGTACATACCATAATTCTTTTGCTGGTCGAATTTCGGCTTCGTTTGAGCGTCAGAATTTTTTTTCCATTTTTTCAGCTTATTTCGGATATTCGTCCCCCCCAAAAGCCCACTTGCTCACCTTCGACAGAGTTGAAAAAACACTTGAATGATGCGCCTCGACGAGACCTTTCGTTTGGTACCACGCTCAAAGTTGTAGCTCATCAAACTTTTGTAAAAAGTCCAAAAAACTAAAATTGGGGCTCAAATCTCGTGAATTTTTCTAAGTCCTCAGGGGTGAAATATTCGATCCCAATTTAAGGCCTTTAAAAGGCTTTTCATGAGTTTTCGACCACTCGCATGTCCAAGTAACGACAGGAAATTGATGTTTTCGTTAGTTTTGTTAAGAAATGAGTGCTTGATAATGATTTTTTCGATTTCGAAGTTTTACTCATTTTATGTCCATTTAGGCACTCGCAGCTATTTTTCAAGGCTTCGACAGTGTTACTAGAGTTGTTAGAAATATTTGTTCTCTTCGAAGTGACCCCGAAAACACGTATTTTTGAGCACTCATTTTTCACTCAATTAGAGTATGCATCAATTTTTACTTTTTTGATGCGTTTATCGACGTCCTACGAAAAAATTTATAGAGATGAAATGTGTTGAAAATTGCCGATTTACCCTATGGTAAAGTCTTTGCACCTCCGAAGGCTTGTTTGAAATTATTTTTTTCAAATCCAAAATTTCGAGTCGTAAAATTTACAAGTCCAGATGCTTAGAGACAAGGGGCCGATGACTGCAAGTCGACGTAATATTTGATATCGATTTTCTCTAAATGTTTCGATGTTTTAAACGTCAATTTTTGATGACTATAGCACATTATTTGAATGTTAAGAAATCCATTGATTGATACATACCAGAAAATGAGCTCATTTTTTTCTCGTACATCGATTTCGCTGTTAATTTGTGCGACGCTAGTCCTAAGAATCGCGATGCCATTTGTTTCAAACTTGAGGTAAGCACTAATGTTGTTCGTTTCAATGTATGCCACCAAGATAAAAGTCTTGTAATAGATGCTCTCATATACATGCAAAGTGAGTGAAATTTTAAAACGCTCATTTCTGCTCACTTAGCGTTTTGAAGAGGAAGAAACTGTTGGCGACTGATGAAGAATAAGAGGGTTTGCAGAGTTGCCGGCTAGTGATTTTAATTATGGTACATTGAGCGTGCAAACAATATAATACTCGGCATATGTCATCAATGACTCATCAAAATCGAGCGATATCTCGTATTTGAGCTCTTTGATTGTGGATCAAAATTCATGATGAGTTTTTATTGGCGTATTTTATTCATGGAATTCTGAAATATGCCTGCAAATGATCGAGATACTGACACACACATTTCGTATTGTAAACGGCTCATTAATAAACGAGCGTTTTGGAATAGAGCGCATCATGCTGGGGCTGTCGATCACGATATGGGGTACTGTGAGTTGATGTTTCACTCAGTAATTTTGATGATTGAGAGAAGATATTGGAGGGTCTTTTGAGTCAGGAACTTTTGAGCTGTGCACTGAAACTTTGTTTGGGAATAAGTACGAGAACTCATTGATTTACTCACTCATATTCCCATCAGTTGCACGTATCGTTTCTAGGAAAAACTGAGTGTAAGTGAGTAGACACCATTTCGACGCTCACTCATGGCTCATATTTTGTGAGTGTGTGTTCCTGATATGGTTTGAATTTTTGAGAGGTTTTGCGGATCTCAAATATTTTATTTACGGAAACTAAAATATTATTACTGAAATATTTCCGAAAATTCGTAAATTCTCACTCGGACTTTGTTCAGGCTTCTATTTCGGTCAGAAATTTGGACATAGAGGTGGTAACACATTTAAATTGTTTCCGCTCATGAAATGCCTCATTTTGAGGAATTATGATCTTAAATGGGGAATTTAACTCACTCAAACGTAGATGCTGTTAGTGAGTTCATTGGGGGCTGCAAATCGGTCAAGCTATTGTATATGATGAGACAAAAGATTTTGTAATGTTTTTCGGGACGAAAATTGACCAGTTGCGTGTTCAAATCCCAAAACATGAATTTATTTAGAAATTCAGAAAATCACTCATTTCACATTCTTCAGTGCCGAAATTTGCATGATACGTGAGGATGTAGATATGTGATAGCATTTCTTTCGTCTTCAGCAAGTGGGAGTTATCTAAGATATTGATTTTTTTTCATTTTCAATGATGATGCATCGGTGAACTCGGTCAACAATTGAGTGAAATTTTAATTAGGCATATCTTTTTCTGCATTGAAGCTATATGTCCGATATTTTGATACAACGTAGATATGAATGAGTAGTGTCTATATTGACATTTTGAGAACGGTGCAAATGATATTTTGGGGAAAATGAGTAATTTTCTAAAATTCCATACTTGTTTAATTTGACGATTTGGGGTACTTAGAAATAAGCTAGAAACTTCATTTTGGGCTCAAATGAAGCGGAATCCAAAGCAGGGTGTGAATTATGGGGTTAAAATTTTTTTCATTCATTAATTTTTGATATATGGACAAATGAGATTTTAAAAATGTTTTGGCCGTTATTTCGTCATTGGAACGTGTTTTGAACCGTTTTTGGGGCCAAATGGGACATTTCGACTTGTGCAATGACCACGCATTTGAAAAAATTGGGAAAAATTCGATAAAAGTCCACGGATATTAAAATGTTATTTTCAATGGAAATACGCTAAAAAATGAGAATTGCTGCAACTACCAATTTGATCACTATACAGACAGATACTTTTAGGGCCGTTAGTAAACTCTACGGGGTGAATACGCTAAAAATGCGTAAAAATGGCACAAAAATTGTATTTTTCAGAGTTTGGAAGTGATTCGAAGTAAATGCAGTGTCCCTCGAGTTAGACTAATATCTGAGCAACAATTATGCCGCTCGGCGAGTTGCGTAGCGCTCGTCGAGCGGCCCCAAAACTTAAGCTCGATTTACTCGACCCCTGAATTTAACGCGCGACAGCGCGTTCCCCAATGATTATCTGTAAGGAGCTGAACAGGTGTCGATATTTTTCTATTAAACGAGAATTATCTTTGGTTTTGATGCCGGATTGCGGTTGTAGTTCCATTTAGTGATTTTTATTTTATTGATGATTTATTGATGTTTAGTTTTTGATTGTTGCGGGATTGGATTATTTAAAGGCTCTGCATGAATAACTGAGACGCCATCTGATGTGTGGTGATTTACAGCTAATTCACATCAATTATTCCTGGAAACAAATATATATCAGATTTTTGGGATTCATTTGAGAGTGTTGATAGTAATTGGATCTGTTATGAAGTTGGTGAGTATTTGGCGTTTTCTGTTGAAGGTTTCAAATGAATTTTCAGAACGAAAGGTTTGTATCGCTTTTGAAACTGAGTAATCTATTTTGATTTGAGAGGTAGCAATTTTTGTGGGTTATGGGAAGCCAAATTTTCGTGCGTCTGTGTTTGGTAAAATTTCGAATAGCTTTTAAAGAATATATTTTTTTTAACCGCATGTATAAGTAAAATTTTGAATGAGGCTTATTTAATTCAACTTGGGACCAGGAATTGTTTAATATGTTCTGGTCGAATGGACAATCATATTTATAGGGTTTTAAGTATGTTCGACCGGAGGTTAATTCTGGATTTTACACTGAAAGTTCCCTTTCTTCTTGACTCGGTTTTGAATATTGTGAAGCAACTTACAGTCGATCTTCATGTAAGGGTTTTAGGTAATTTTAAGTTTTGATTTAGGTGAAGGTATTCCATTCTTTGCAGCATAGGTTGAATTCCGTTGGGTAAATTGATACGAAACAGAGGTTGGACGTCAAGTTAGATGGAATAAAATAAGAGAGGTCAAAAATTCAACAATAAAATATGATAGAATAGGTTTTCTTTTCTACTCAGGATAAAATAGCTTTGGTTGGTTTAGAATAGACTAGGTTGGGTTAGATTAGACTAGGTTGGGTTATATTAGTTTAGGTTGGCTTAGATTAGTTTAGGTTGGGTTAGATTAGTTTAGGTTGGGTTAGATTAGTTTAGGTTGGGGTAATAATATAAGACGTTTCCATCTGATTGATTTGTTAAGGATGTGTTATTCATAAGAAGAGGTCGAAGAAATGATTTTTGACCTGTAAATACATGGTTGGGGAGTTTTATACATGGTATTTGTTAATGGTATCGGAAAATGAATTGATGTTGGTGTTTGAAAGTTCAACATAGAGCATAGAGTGAAGGAAAATGCAGATATCGTTTTGTGATTTGAGACGATGGTGTATCTGATTGTGTTGGATAATTGTGGTTATTTTTAGAAGTGTGCACTGCATGTGTGTGTGTATGTGTGTGTCTGTGTGTGGGAGTGTGTGTAAGAGTGTGAATGTTTGGGGTTATGAGGTGTTTGTGTGTGTTTGTGTGTGTGTGTGTGGTCCGCCCCCGGTCTGTGCTGGTTTTTGCGCGGGCGGACCTCTCTTTGAGGTTCCGAAGGAAAACTAAAAAAAAAATGCGCAAAAAAAAAAAAAAAAAAAATTTCATAAAAATCTGGGTGGCCGCGCCGAGTAAAGAAGGACTGTAGTGCGTACGTGTAGTGCATGGGCGCATTCTCGGAAACGGCTGGTCCCAGCGCGCTCAAATTTGGTGAGCAGAAAGACCGCCATCTCGACATTATCTGTGCCAAGTTTCGTTTCGATCGTGCGAAAATTTGAAATTTAATGAAGGTTCAATGGTGAAAAATAGCCAAAAATTGCACTTTTTCAAACTGCTGCCAAACATACTTAGAATGCACCTAGGCGGCCCAAATTACAGGATGTGGTAGATAAAATGTTGGCGTAGGTGCTGAGGTTGCCATTTTGCGATACGTTGATAAAAAATATCCCTTTGAGCTCCTCAAAGTTGACCAAAAATTTTTTTTCGATTTCAGTCGAAATTTTGACATTCTTTATTGGACAAACTACGCAAGTTTGCAAACTCAAACTTTGATAGCTGATAGATTTTCAAAAGTTCTACTCACTATGAAATCAGCGGTTCTCAAAACGATCAAGTTTCGATGCAACTTTGGAACAAAAACTGACACGAAATTTCCGTGAGTTTGGGTGAGTTTCAAAACATGTTTGTCCGGGGTTTTGGTGATACTTGAGAGTTCGAGCAGTTGACATCTTATTCGAAAAGCTTGGTCCTAGTTGCAGCAAGTTTTACAGAGTGCCATCTTTCGAAATTCAAATTTTGTGCAACTTTAAAGTTGAAGTAAAAAAACCCGTTTTTTCAAAGGTCATTTTTGGCCGCCATTTGTGACGTTGTTTGACCGAGTGAGGACTTCAAAAGTTGATACCACCCAGATTTAAACTTTTTCTCAAAGGTATCAAGTTTACAGTTTGCCATGAGTGATGCTTTTCTCAAAAAAATGTCCCAAACACAAGCCCCAAACCCTCAAAAAACCGCCTCAAACTTGTTTGAGGAAAATGGGTGCGACCCACGAAAAACTTTATTTAACACTTTCTGCTCGGTTTTTGGTCGTACATACCATAATTCTTTTGCTGGTCGAATTTCGGCTTCGTTTGAGCGTCAGAATTTTTTTTCCATTTTTTCAGCTTATTTCGGATATTCGTCCCCCCCAAAAGCCCACTTGCTCACCTTCGACAGAGTTGAAAAAACACTTGAATGATGCGCCTCGACGAGACCTTTCGTTTGGTACCACGCTCAAAGTTGTAGCTCATCAAACTTTTGGAAAAAGTCCAAAAAACTAAAATTGGGGCTCAAATCTCGTGAATTTTTCTAAGTCCTTAGGGGTGAAATATTCGATCCCAATTTAAGGCCTTTAAAAGGCTTTTCATGGGTTTTCGACCACTCGCATGTCCAAGTAACGACAGGAAATTGATGTTTTCGTTAGTTTTGTTAAGAAATGAGTGCTTGATAATCATTTTTTCGATTTCGAAGTTTTACTCATTTTATGTCCATTTAGGCACTCGCAGCTATTTTTCAAGGCTTCGACAGTGTTACTAGAGTTGTTAGAAATATTTGTTCTCTTCGAAGTGACCCCGAAAACACGTATTTTTGAGCACTCATTTTTCACTCAATTAGAGTATGCATCAATTTTTACTTTTTTGATGCGTTTATCGACGTCCTACGAAAAAATTTATAGAGATGAAATGTGTTGAAAATTGCCGATTTACCCTATGGTAAAGTCTTTGCACCTCCGAAGGCTTGTTTGAAATTATTTTTTTCAAATCCAAAATTTCGAGTCGTAAAATTTACAAGTCCAGATGCTTAGAGACAAGGGGCCGATGACTGCAAGTCGACGTAATATTTGATATCGATTTTCTCTAAATGTTTCGATGTTTTAAACGTCAATTTTTGATGACTATAGCACATTATTTGAATGTTAAGAAATCCATTGATTGATACATACCAGAAAATGAGTTCATTTTTTTCTCGTACATCGATTTCGCTGTTAATTTGTGCGACGCTAGTCCTAAGAACCGCGATGCCATTTGTTTCAAACTTGAGGTAAGCACTAATGTTGTTCGTTTCAATGTATGCCACCAAGAATAAAGTCTTGTAATAGATGCTCTCATATACATGCAAAGTGAGTGAAATTTTAAAACGCTCATTTCTGCTCACTTTGCGTTTGAAGAGGAAGAAACTGTTGGCGACTGATGAAGAATAAGAGGGTTTGCAGAGTTGCCGGCTAGTGATTTTAGTTATGGTACATTGAGCGTGCAAACAATATAATACTCGGCATATGTCATCAATGACTCATCAAAATCGAGCGATATCTCGTATTTGAGCTCTTTAATTGTGGGTCAAAATTCATGATGAGTTTTTATTGGCGTATTTTATTCATGGAATTTTGAAATATGCCTGCAAATGGTCGAGATACTGATACACACATTTCGTATTGGAGACGGCTCATTAATAAACAAGCGTTTTGGAATAGAGCGCATCATGCTGGGGCTGTCGATCACGAGATGGGGTACTGTGAGTTGATGTTTCACTCAAAAATTTTGATGATTGAGAGAAGATATTGGAGGGTGTTTTGAGTCAGGAACTTTTGAGCTGTGCACTGAAACTTTGTTTGGGAATAAGTGCGATAACTCATTGATTCATATTCCCATCAGTTGCATATTTCGCTTCTAGGAAAAACTGAGTGTGAGTGAGTAGACACCGTTTCGACGCTCACTCAGGGTTCATATTTTGTGAGTGTGTGTTCCTGATATGGATTGAATTTTTGAGAGGTTTTGCGGGTCTCAAATATTTTATTTACGGAAACTAAAATATTATTACTGAAATATTTTCGAAAATTCGAAAATTCTCACTCGAACTTGGTTCAGGCTTCTATTTCGGTCACTAATTGGAAAATAGTTGTGGTGACGCATGAAAATTGTTTTCGCTCATGAAATGCCTCATTTTGAGTAATTATGATCTTAAATGGCGAATTTCACTCACTCAAGCGTAGTTGCTGTTGGTGAGTTCATTGGGCGCTGCAAATCGGTCAAGCTATTGTGTTTGATGAGACGATGGATTTTGTAATGTTTTTCGGGATGAAAATTGGCAAGTTGCGGGTTCAAATCCCAAAACATGAATATATTTCGAAATTCGAAAAATCACTCATTTCACATAGTTCAGTGCCGAAATTTGCATGAAACTTGCGTCATGATGTAGAGAAGCGATAGCATTTCTTTCGTCTCGCGAAAGTGGTATTGATGATATATACTGAATTTTTTCCATTTTCAACGATGATGCATTGGGCAACTCGGTCGGCAAATGAGTGAAATTTGAATTGGGCATATCTTTCTTTGCATGGAAGGTAGAAGTCCGAAATTTTGATACAATGTAGACATCGATGAGTAGTGTCTATATTGACATTTTGAGAACGGTCCAAATGATATTTTGGGGAAAATGAGTAATTTTCTAAAATTCCATACTTGTTTAATTTGACGATTTAGGGTACTTAGAAATAAGCTAGAAACCTCATTTTGGGCTCAAATGAAGCGGAATCCAAAGCAGGGTCTGAATTATGGTGTTAAAAATTTTGTTATTCATTATTTTTTAATATATGGACAAATGAGTTTTTAAGAATGTTTTGGTCGTTATTTCGTCATTGGAACGTGTTTTGAACCGTTTTTAGGGCCAAATGGGACATTTTGACTTGTGCAATGACCACGCATTTGAAAAATTTATGAAAAAATTCGATAAAAGTCCACGGATATTGAAATGTTATTTTCGATGGAAAATCGCTAAAAAATGAGAATCGCTGCACTTACCGATTTGATTACCATACCGACAGATACTTTTAGGGCCGTTAGTAAGCTCTACGGGGTAAATACGCTAAAAATGCATATAAATGACACAGAAATTGCATTTTTCAGAGTTTGAAAGTGATTCGAAGTAAATGCAGTGTCCCTCGAGTTTGACTAATATCTAAGCAACAATTATGCCACTCGGCGAGTCGCGTAGCGCTCGTCGAGTGGCCCCAAAACTCAAGCTCGATTTACTCAACCCTTGAATTCAACGCGCGACAGCGCGTTCCACAATTATTATCTGTAAAGAGATGAACAGGTGTCAATGTTTTTCTATTAAACGAGAATTATCTTTCATTTTCATTTCGGATTGCGATGGTAGTTTTAGTTAGTGATGATTTTATTATATCGAGGATTTCTCGTTGTTTTGTTTTAGATTGGAGCAGGTTTAGTTCATTCAAGGGCCTTGCATGAATAACTCAGACTCTATCTGATGTATACTAATTTATAGCTTATTCGCATCATTTATTCCTGGAAACAAATATATTTTAAATTTTTGAGGTTCATTTGAGAGTATTGATAGTAATTGGATCTGTCATGAAGTTGGTGAATATTTGGCGTTTTCTGTTGAAGGTTTCAAATGAATTTTCAGAACGAAAGGTTAGTATCGCCTTCGAAAGTGAGTAATCTATTCTGATTTGAGAGGGGGCTATTATTGTGGGTTATGGTAAGCCAAATTTTCGTGCGTCTGGGTTTGGTGAAATTTTAAATAGCTTTTAAAGAATGTATTCTTTTTCACCCGCAAGTATAACTTAATTTTTGAATGAGGCTTATGTAATTCAACTTGGGACTAGGAATTGTTTAATATATTCTGGTCGAATGGACAATCATATTTATAGGGTTATAAGTATGTTCGACCGGAGGTTAATTCTGGATTGTATACTGAAATTTCCCTATCTTCTTGACTCGGTTTAGAATATTGTGAAGCAAATTGCTGACGATCTTCATGTGAGGGATTTAGGTAATTTTAAGTTTTGATTTAGGTGAAAGCATTTCTTTTTTGGCAGGATAGGTTAAATTCCATTGGGTAAACTGATACGAAATAGAGGTCGGACGTTAAATTAGATGGAATAAAATAGGAGTGGTCAAAAATTCAACAATAAAATGTGATAGAATAGGTTTTCTTATTCAGTCATGATAAAATAGCTTTGGTTGGTTTAGATTAGACTAGGTTGGGTTAGATTAGACTACGTTGGGTTAGATTAGTTTAGGTTGGGTTAATAATATAAGACGTTTCCATCTGATTGATTTGTTAGGGATGTGTTATTCATAAAAAGAGGTCGGTGAAAGGATTTTTGCCCGGTAAATATATGGTTAGGTGAATGTAATACATTGTATTTGTTAATGGTATCGGAAAATGAATTGATGATGGTGTTTGAAAGTTAAACATAGAACATAGAGTGAAAGACATTGCACATATCGATTTGTCATTTGAGACGATGGTGTATCTGATTGTGTTGGATAATTGTGGTTATTTTTACAAGTGTGCGCGACATGTTGGTGTGTATATGTGTGTATGTGTGTGGGAGTGTGTGTAAGAGTGTGAATGTTTGGGGTTATGAGGTGTTTGTGTGTGTATGTGTGTGTGTGTGTGTTGGTCCGCCCCCGGTCTGTGCTGGTTTTTGCGCGGGCGGACCCTCGGAGAGGTTCCGGAGGAAAACTGAAACTAAATAGCGCAAAAAGAAAAAAAAAAAAAAAAAAAAAATTCTGGTCGACCGCGTTGAGTTCCGGACAGGTGGCATATATACCGGATCTGGCGTGAGCACAAGAGCGAGCCCCTAGAACGCGTGGTCGCAGCGCGCTCAAATTCGGTGAGCAGAAAGACGACCATCTCGATATTACCCGTGCCAAGTTTCGTTTCGATCGTGCAAAAACTTTTCATTCAATGGCGGAAAAATGGTCAAAAATCGCCGAAAATTGAGCTTTTTCAAACTGCTGCCAAACATACTTAGAATGCACTTAGGTGGCTCAAATTACAGGATGTGGTAGATGAAATGTTCGAGTAGGTGCTCAGGTTGCCATTTTGCGATACGTTAATAAAAAGTATCCCTTTGAGCTCCTCAAAGTTGACCAAAAATTTTTTTTCGATTTCAGTCGAAATTTTGACATTTTTTATTGGACAAACTACGCAAGTTTGCAAACTCAAACTTTGATAGGTGATAGATTTTTGAAAGTTCTACTCACTATAAAATCAGCGGTTCTCAAAACGATCAAGTTTGGACGCAACTTTGGAACAAAAATTGACACGAAATTTCCGTGAGTTTGGGTGAGTTTCAAAACATGTTTGTCCGGGGTTTTGGTGATACTTGAGAGTTCGAGCAGTTGACATCTTATTTGAAAAGCTTGGTCCTAGTTGCAGCAAGTTTTACAGAGTGCCATCTTTCGAAATTCAAATTTTGTGCAACTTTAAAGTTGAAGTAAAAAAACGCGTTTTTTCAAAGGTCATTTTTGGCCGCCATTTGTGACGTTGTTTGACCGAGTGGGAACTCCAAAAGTTGATACCACCCAGATTTGAACTTTTTCTCAAAGTTATCAAGTTTACAATTCGCCATGATTGATGCTTTTCTCAAAAAATTGTCCCAAACACAACCCCCAAACCCTCAAAAAACCGCCTCAAACTTGTTTGAGGAAAATGGGTGGGACCCACGAAAAACTTTATTTAACATTTTTTGCGAGTTTTTGGATGCTACATACGAAAAAAGTTTTGTGGAAAGATCCCTCGAAAATTTTTTTCGTTTTATTGAATTTTGCGACTTTAACATTAAAATGGCACATTCCATCTCTTCTAAGGCCTCCTTTTTCATGCCTCAGGATATCGAAATTCTTATGAGTGATGCGCCTCAGCGAGACCTTTCGTTTGGTACCAAACTTAAAGTTGTAGCTCAACAAACTTTTGAGAAAAATCCAAAAAACTAAAATTGGGGCTCAAATCGCGTGAATTTTTCTAAGTCCTTGGGGTGAAATATTCGATCTCAATTTAAGGCCTCTATAAGGCTTTTCATGGATTTTCGACCACACCCATGTTTAAGTAATGACAGAAAATTGATGTTTTCGTTAGTTTTGTTAAGAAATGAGTGCTTGATAATGATTTTTTCGATTTCGAAGTTTTACTCATTTTATACCCATTTAGGGACTCGCAGCCATTTTTCGAGGCATCGAGAGTGTTGCTAGAGTTGTTAAAAATATTTGTTCTCTTGGAAAGGAACTCGACAACACGTATTTTTGAGCACTCATTTTTCACTCAATTAGAGTATGCATCAATTTTTACTTTTTTCATGCGTTTATCGACGTCCTACGAAAAAATTTATAGAGATGAAATGTGTTGCAAATTGCCGATTTACCCTATGGTAGAGTCTTTGCACCTCCGAAGGCTTGTTTGAAATAATTTTTTTCAAATCCAAAATTTCGAGTCGTAAAATTTACAAGTCCAGATGCTTAGAGACAAGGGGCCGATGACTGCAAGTCGACGTAATATTTGATATCGATTTTCTCTAAATGTTTCGATGTTTCAAACGTCAATTTTTGATGACTATAGCACATTATTTGAATGTTAAGAAATCCATTGATTGATACATACCAGAAAATGAGCTCATTTTTTTTTCGTACATCGATTTCGCTGTTAATTTGTGCGACGCTGGTCCTATAGGAGTCGCGATGCCATTGGTTTCACATTTGGGGTGAGCACTAATGTTGTGCGTTTCAATGAATGCCACCATGATAAAAGTGTTGTAGTAGATGCTCTCATATATATGCAAAGTGAGTGAAATTTTAAAACGCTCATTTCTGCTCACTTTGCGTTTGAAGAGGAAGAAACTGTTGGCGACTGATGAAGAATAAGAGGGTTTGCAGAGTTGCCGGCTAGTGATTTTAGTTATGGTACATTGAGCGTGCAAACAATATAATACTCGGCATATGTCATCAATGACTCATCAAAATCGAGCGATATCTCGTATTTGAGCTCTTTAATTGTGGGTCAAAATTCATGATGAGTTTTTATGGCGTATTTTATTCATGGAATTTTGAAATATGCCTGCAAATGGTCGAGATACTGATACACACATTTCGTATTGGAAACGGCTCATTAATAAACAAGCGTTTTGGAATAGAGCGCATCATGCTGGGGCTGTCGATCACGATATGGGGTACTGTGAGTTGATGTTTCACTCATTAATTTTGATGATTGAGAGAAGATATTGGAAGGTGTTTTGAGTCAGGAACTTTTGAGCTGTGCACTGAAACTTTGTTTGGGAATAAGTGCGATAACTCATTGATTCATATTCCCATCAGTTGCATATTTCGCTTCTGGAAAAACTGAGTGTGAGTGAGTAGACACCGTTTCGACGCTCACTCAGGGTTCATATTTTGTGAGTGTGTGTTCCTGATATGGATTGAATTTTTGAGAGGTTTTGCGGGTCTCAAATATTTTATTTACGGAAACTAAAATATTATTAGTGAAATATTTTCGAAAATTCGAAAATTCTCACTCGGACTTAGTTCAGGCTTCTATTTCGGTCAGTAATTGGGATTTAGGTGTGGTAACACATGAAAATTGTTTCCGCTCATGAAATGCCTCATTTTGAGGAATTATTCTCTTAAATGGGGAATTTCACTCATTCAAACGTAGATGCTGTTGGTGAGTTCATTGGGCGCTGCAAATCGGTCAAGCTATTGTGTTTGATGAGACGATGGATTTTGTAATGTTTTTCAGGACGAAAATTGACAAGTTGCGGGTTCAAATCCCAAAACATGAATTTATTTCGAAATTCGAAAAATCACTCATTTCGCTTAGTTCAGTGCCGAATTTTGCATGAAACTTGCATCATTGAGTACATAAGCGATAGCATTTCTTTCGTCTTAAGAAAATGAGAATTGTGAAAGATATTGAATTATTTTAATTTTCAATGATGATGCATCGGTGAACTAGGTCAGCAATTGAGTGAAATTTTAATTAGGCATATCTTTCTTTGCATTGAAGGTAGAAGTCCGAAATTTTGATACAACGTAGACATCAATGAGTAGTGTCTATATTGACATTTTGAGAACGGTCCAAATGATATTTTGGGGAAAATGAGTAATTTTCTAAAATTCCATACTTGTTTAATTTGACGATTTAGGGTACTTAGAAATAAGCTAGAAACTTCATTTTGGGCTCAAATGAAGCGGAATCCAAAGCAGGGTCTGAATTATGGTGTTAAAAATTTTTTTATTCATTATTTTTTATTATATGGACAAATGAGTTTTTAAGAATGTTTTGGTCGTTATTTCGTCATTGGAACGTGTTTTGAACCGTTTTTGGGGCCAAATGGGAAATTTAGACTTGTGCAATGACCACGCATTTGAAAAAATTAGAAAAAATTCGATAAAAGTCCACGGATATTAAAATGTAATTTTCAATGGAAATACGCTAAAGAATGAGAATCGCTGCAACTACCAATTTGATTACCATACAGACCGATACTTTTGGGGTTTTTAGTAAACTCTACGGGGTAAATACGGTAAAAATGCGTAAAAAGGACACAAAAATTGCATTTTTCAGAGTTTGAAAGTGATTCGAGGTAATTGCAGTGTCCCGCGAGTTTGACTAATATCTGAGTAACAATTATGCCGCTCGGCGAGTTGCGTAGCGCTCGTCGAGCGGCCCTAAAATTTAAGCTCGATTTACTCAACCCCTGAATTTAACGCGCGACAGCGCGTACCCCAATTATTATCTGTAAGGAGATGAACAGGTGTCGATGTTTTTCTATTAAACGAGAATTATCTTTGGTTTTGAATCCGGATTGCGATTGTAGTTTAATTTAGTAATGATTTTTATTTTATTGATGATTGATTGCTGTTTTCTTTTTGATTGTTGCGGGATTGGATTATTTAAGGGGCTCTGCACGAATAACTGAGACGCCATCTGATGAATGGTGATTTACAGAGACGCCATCAGATGTATGGTGATTTACAGCTAATTCACATCATTTATTCTTGGAAACAAATATATTTTAGAATTTTGGGGTTGTTTCGAGAATATTGATTATAATTGGATATGTCATGAAGTTGGTGAATATTTGGCGTTTTCTGTTGAAGGTTTCGAATGAATTTTCAGAACGAAAGGTTAGTATCGCCTTTTAATGTGAGTAATCTATTCTGATATGAGAGGTGGAAATTATTGTGGGTTATGGAAAGCCAAATTTTCGTACTCCTGGGTTCGGTGAAATCTTAAATAGCTTTCAGAGAATTTAATTATTTTTCCCGCATGTATAAGTATAATTTTGAATGAGGCTTATGTAATTGAACTCGGGTCTTGGTATTGTTTACTGCATTCTGGCCAAATGGACAATCAGATTTCGAGGATTTTATTCAGGTTCTACAGGAGGGTAATTCAGACTACGAATTTGTACTGAAATTTCACTATCTTCTTGACTCTGTTTAGAATATTGATTAGCAACCTGCCGTCGCTCATCATATTAGGGATTTAGCTAATTTTAGGCTTTGATTTAGGTGAAGGTATTTAATTTTTGCAGGGTAGGTTAAATTCCGTTGGGTAAATTGATTAGAAACAAAGGTCGGATGTTAAGTTAGATGGAATAAAATAGGAGTGGTCAAAAATTCAACAATAAAATGAGATTAATTGGGTAATCATATCCAGTCGGGATTAAATAGCTTTTGTTTGGTTAGATTTGACTAGGTTGGGTTAGATTAGTTTAGGTTGGGTTAATAATATAAGACGTTGCCACATGATTGATTTGGTGAGGATGTGTTTTTCATAAAAAGAGGTCGGTTAAATGATTTTTGATCTGTAAATATATGGTTAGGTAAATTGTACACTTGGTATTTGTTAATGGTATCGGAAAATGAATTGATGTTGGTGTTTGAAAGTTTAACATAGAGCGTAGAGAGGAATATTTTGTACGTATCGCTCTGTGATTTGAGACGATGGTGTATCTGATTGTGCTGGATAATTGTGGTTATTTTTACAAGTGTGCTTGGCATGTATTTGTGTATGTGTGTGTGTGTGTGTGGGAGTGTGTGTAAGAGTGTGAATGTTTGGGGTTATGAGGTGTTTGTGTGTGTGTGGGTGTGTGTGTGTGTGGTCCGCCCCCGGTCTGTGCTGGTTTTTGCGCGGGCGGACCTCTCTTTGAGGTTCCGAAGGAAAACTAAAAAAAAAATGCGCAAAAAAAAAAAAAAAAAAAATTTCATAAAAATCTGGGTGGCCGCGCCGAGTAAAGAAGGACTGTAGTGCGTACGTGTAGTGCATGGGCGCATTCTCGGAAACGGCTGGTCCCAGCGCGCTCAAATTTGGTGAGCAGAAAGACCCCCATCTCGACATTATCTGTGCCAAGTTTCGTTTCGATCGTGCGAAAATTTTAAATTTAATGAAGGTTCAATGGTGAAAAATAGCCAAAAATTGCACTTTTTCAAACTGCTGCCAAACATACTTAGAATGCACCTAGGCGGCCCAAATTACAGGATGTGGTAGATAAAATGTTGGAGTAGGTGCTGAGGTTGCCATTTTGCGATACGTTGATAAAAAATATCCCTTTGAGCTCGTCAAAGTTGACCAAAAATTTTTTTTCGATTTCAGTCGAAATTTTGACATTCTTTATTGGACAAACTACGCAAGTTTGCAAACTCAAACTTTGATAGGTGATAGATTTTCAAAAGTTCTACTCACTATGAAATCAGCGGTTCTCAAAACGATCAAGTTTCGATGCAACTTTGGGACAAAAACTGACACGAAATTTCCGTGTGTTTGGGTGAGTTTCAAAACATGTTTGTCCGGGGTTTTGGTGATACTTGAGAGTTCGAGCAGTTGACATCTTATTCGAAAAGCTTGGTCCTAGTTGCAGCAAGTTTTACAGAGTGCCATCTTTCGAAATTCAAATTTTGTGCAACTTTAAAGTTGAAGTAAAAAAAAGCGTTTTTTCAAAGGTCATTTTTGGCCGCCATTTGTGACGTTGTTTGACCGAGTGAGGACTTCAAAAGTTGATACCACCCAGATTTAAACTTTTTCTCAAAGGTATCAAGTTTACAGTTTGCCATGAGTGATGCTTTTCTCAAAAAAATGTCCCAAACACAAGCCCCAAACCCTCAAAAAACCGCCTCAAACTTGTTTGAGGAAAATGGGTGCGACCCACGAAAAACTTTATTTAACACTTTCTGCTCGGTTTTTGGTCGTACATACCATAATTCTTTTGCTGGTCGAATTTCGGCTTCGTTTGAGCGTCAGAATTTTTTTTTCCATTTTTTCAGCTTATTTCGGATATTCGTCCCCCCCAAAAGCCCACTTGCTTACCTTCGACAGAGTTGAAAAAACACTTGAATGATGCGCCTCGACGAGACCTTTCGTTTGGTACCACGCTCAAAGTTGTAGCTCATCAAACTTTTGGAAAAAGTCTAAAAAACTAAAATTGGGGCTCAAATCTCGTGAATTTTTCTAAGTCCTTAGGGGTGAAATATTCGATCCCAATTTAAGGCCTTTAAAAGGCTTTTCATGGGTTTTCGACCACTCGCATTTCCAAGTAACGACAGGAAATTGATGTTTTCGTTAGTTTTGTTAAGAAATGAGTGCTTGATAATGATTTTTTCGATTTCGAAGTTTTACTCATTTTATGTCCATTTAGGCACTCGCAGCTATTTTTCAAGGCTTCGACAGTGTTACTAGAGTTGTTAGAAATATTTGTTCTCTTCGAAGTGACCCCGAAAACACGTATTTTTGAGCACTCATTTTTCACTCAATTAGAGTATGCATCAATTTTTACTTTTTTGATGCGTTTATCGACGTCCTACGAAAAAATTTATAGAGATGAAATGTGTTGAAAATTGCCGATTTACCCTATGGTAAAGTCTTTGCACCTCCGAAGGCTTGTTTGAAATTATTTTTTTCAAATCCAAAATTTCGAGTCGTAAAATTTACAAGTCCAGATGCTTAGAGACAAGGGGCCGATGACTGCAAGTCGACGTAATATTTGATATCGATTTTCTCTAAATGTTTCGATGTTTTAAACGTCAATTTTTGATGACTATAGCACATTATTTGAATGTTAAGAAATCCATTGATTGATACATACCAGAAAATGAGTTCATTTTTTTCTCGTACATCGATTTCGCTGTTAATTTGTGCGACGCTAGTCCTAAGAACCGCGATGCCATTTGTTTCAAACTTGAGGTAAGCACTAATGTTGTTCGTTTCAATGTATGCCACCAAGAATAAAGTCTTGTAATAGATGCTCTCATATACATGCAAAGTGAGTGAAATTTTAAAACGCTCATTTCTGCTCACTTTGCGTTTGAAGAGGAAGAAACTGTTGGCGACTGATGAAGAATAAGAGGGTTTGCAGAGTTGCCGGCTAGTGATTTTAGTTATGGTACATTGAGCGTGCAAACAATATAATACTCGGCATATGTCATCAATGACTCATCAAAATCGAGCGATATCTCGTATATGAGCTCTTTAATTGTGGGTCAAAATTCATGATGAGTTTTTATTGGCGTATTTTATTCATGGAATTTTGAAATATGCCTGCAAATGGTCGAGATACTGATACACACATTTCGTATTGGAAACGGCTCATTAATAAACAAGCGTTTTGGAATAGAGCGCATCATGCTGGGGCTGTCGATCACGATATGGGGTACTGTGAGTTGATGTTTCACTCATTAATTTTGATGATTGAGAGAAGATATTGGAGGGTCTTTTGAGACAGGAACTTTTGAGCTGTGCACTGAAACTTTGCTTGGGAATAAGTACGAGAACTCATTGATTCATATTCCCATCAGTTGCATGTTTCGCTTCTAGGAAAAAAATGAGTGTGAGTGAGTAGACACCGTTTCGAAGCTCACTCAGGGCTCATATTTTGTGAGTGTGTGTTCCTGATATGGATTGAATTTTTGAGAGGTTTTGCGGGCCTCAAATATTTTATTTACGGAAACTAAAATATTATTACTGAAATATTTTCGAAAATTCGTAAATTCTCACTCGGACTTTGTTCAGGCTTCTATTTCGGTCAGAAATTGGGACATAGATGTGATAACACATGAAAATTGTTTCCGCTCATGAAATGCCTCATTTTGAGGAATTATGACCTTAAATGGGGAATTTCACTCATTCAAACGTAGATGCTGTTGGTGAGTTCATTGGGCGCTGCAAATCGGTCAAGCTATTGTGTTTGATGAGACGATGGATTTTGTAATGTTTTTCAGGACGAAAATTGACAAGTTGCGGGTTCAAATCCCAAAACATGAATTTATTTCGAAATTCGAAAAATCACTCATTTCGCTTAGTTCAGTGCCGAATTTTGCATGAAACTTGCATCATTGAGTACATAAGCGATAGCATTTCTTTCGTCTTAAGAAAGTGAGAATTGTGAAAGATATTGAATTTTTTTAATTTTCAATGATGATGCATCGGTGAACTAGGTCAGCAATTGAGTGAAATTTTAATTAGGCATATCTTTCTTTGCATCGAAGGTAGAAGTCCGAAATTTTGATACAACGTAGACATCAATGAGTAGTGTCTATATTGACATTTTGAGAACGGTCTAAATGATATTTTGGGGAAAATGAGTAATTTTCTAAAATTCCATACTTGTTTAATTTGGCGATTTGGGGTACTTAGAAATAAGCTAGAAACTTCATTTTGGGCTCAAATGAAGCGGAATCCAAAGCAGGGTGTGAATTATGGCGTTAAAATTTTTTTAATTCAATTATTTTCAATATATGGACAAATGAGTTTTTAAAAATGTTTTGGTCGTTATTTCGTCATTGGAACGTGTTTTGAACCGTTTTTGGGGCCAAATATGACATTTCGACTTGTGCAATGCCGACGCATTTGAAAAAATTCGAAAAAATTCGATAAAAGTCCACGGATATTAAAATGTTATTTTCAATGGAATTACGCCAAAAAATGAGAATCGCTGCCACTACCAATTTGATTACCTTACAGACAGATACTTTTAGGGCCGTTAGTAAACTCTACGGGGTAAATACGCTAAAAATGCGTAAAAATGACACAAAAATTGCATTTTTTAGAGTTTGAAAGCGATTCGAAGTAAATGCAGTGTCCCTCGAGTTAGACTAATATCTTAGCAACAATTATGCCACTCGGCGAGTTGCGTAGCGCTCGCCGAGTGGCCCCAAAACTCAAGCTCGATTTACTCATCCCCTGAATTTAACGCGCGACAGCGCGTTCCACGATTATTATATGTAAGGAGATGAACAGGTGTCGATGTTTTTCTATTAAATGAGAATTATCTTTGGTTTTGATGTCGGATTGCGATGGTAGTTTTATTTAGTGATGATTTTTATATTATTGTGGATTATTGGTTGTTTTGCTTTAGGTTGGAGCAGGTTTAGTTTATTCAAGGGCCCTGCATGAATAACTCAGACTCTATGAGATGTATACTAATTTACAGCTTATTCGCATAATTTATTCGTGAAATCAAATACATATTGGGTTGTTGGGGTTAAGAAATTATTTATAGTAATTGGATGTGTCATGAAGTTGGTGAACATTTCGCGTTTTCTGTTGAAGGTTTCAAATGAATTTTCAGAACGAAAGGTTAGTATCGCCTTTGAAAGTGAGTAATCTATTCTGATATGAAGGGTGGGTATTTTTTGTGGGCTATGGGAAGGCAAATTTTCGTACGTCTGGGTATGGTGAAATTTTAAATAGCTTTTAAAGAATGTATTTTTTTTTCCGCATGTATAAGTAAAATTTTGAATGAGGCTTATGTAATTCAACTTTGGATTAGGAATTGTTTAATATGTTCTGGTCGAATGGACAATCATATTTATAGGGTTATAAGTATGTTCGACCGGAGGTTAATTCTGGATTGTATACTGAAATTTCCCTATCTTCTTGACTCGGTTTAGAACATTGTGAAGCAAATTGCTGACGATTTTCATGTGAGGGATTTAGGTAATTTTAGGTTTTGATTTAGGTGAAAGTATTTCTTTTTTGGCAGGATAGGTTAAATTCCATTGGGTAAATTGATACGAAATAGAGGTCGGACGTTAAATTAGATGGAATAAAATATGAGTGGTCAAAAATTCAACAATAAAATATGATAGAATAGGTTTTCTTATTCAGTCATGATAAAATAGCTTTGGTTGGTTTAGATTAGACTAGGTTGGGTCAGATTAGACTAGGTTGGGTTAGATTAGTTTAGGTTGGGTTAATAATATGAGACGTTGCCATCTGATTGATTTGGTAAGGATGTATTATTCATAAAAAGAGGTCGGTGAAATGATTTTTGACCTGTAAATATTTGGTTAGGTAAACTTTATACTTGATATTTGTTAATGGTATCGGAAAATGAATTGATGTTGGTGTTTGAAAGTTAAACATAGTGCATAGAGTGGAATAAATTGTACATATCGTTTTGTGACTTGAAACGATGGTGTATCTGATTGTGTTGGATAATTGTGGTTATTTTGATAAGTGTGCGCGACATGTTGGTGTGTATGTGTGTGTGTGTGTGGGAGTGTGTGTAGAGTGTGAGCGTTGGGATGATGGGGTGTGTGTGTGTTTGTGTGTGTGTGTGTTGGTCCGCCCCCGGTCTGTGCTGGTTTTTGCGCGGGCGGACCCTCGGAGAGGTTCCGGAGGAAAAACTAACACTAAATAGCGCAAAAAGAAAAAAAAAATAATTTCAAAAAAATTCTGGGTGGCCGCGCCGAGACCCGGAGACATGGCATATACCCGGACGTGTAGGTAAAATCCCTACAAGCACCCAGAACGCGTGGTCGCAGCGCGCTCAAATTTGGTGAGCAGAAAGACGACCATCTCGATATTACCCGTACCAAGTTTCATTTTGATCGTGCGAGAACTTTTCATTCAATGGCGGGTCAAATGTCGAAAATCGCCCAAAAATGACGTCGTTTCAAACTGCTGCCAAACACCCTTAGAGTGCACTTAGGCGGCTCAAATTACAGGATATGGTAGACAAAATGTTGGAGTAAGTGCTGAAGTTGCCATTTTGCGATACGTTGATAAAAAATATCCCTTTGAGCTCCTCAAAGTTGACCAAAAATTTTTTTTCGATTTCAGTCGAATTTTTCACATTTTTTATTGAACAAACTACGTGAGTTTGCAATTTCAAACTTTGATAGGTGATAGATTTTCAAAAGTTCTACTTACCAAAAAATCAGCGATTCTCAAAACGATCAAGTTTGGACGCAACTTTGGAACAAAGTTTGTCCCAAAATTTTCGTGAGTTTGGGTGAGTTTCAAAACATAGTCCTGAGTTTTGAAGGCAATACCTGAGGGTCTCAAAACATGGGGTCTTGTTCAAAAAGGTTCGTAGTACCCCAAACGAAAATTATAGAGTGTTTCCTCGAATGGTTGAACATTTGTGCAACTTTAAAGTTGAAGTAAAAAAACGCGTTTTTTCAAAAGTCATTTTTGGCCGCCATTTGTGACGTTGTTTGACCGAGTGGGAACTCTAAAATTTGATACCACCCAGATTTGAACTTTTTCTCAAAGTTATCAAGTTTACAATTTGCCATGATTGATGCTTTTCTCAAAAAATTGTCCCAAACACAACCCCCAAACCCTCAAAAAACCGCCTCAAACTTGTTTGAGGAAAATGGGTGGGACCCACGAAAAACTTTATTTAACACTTTCTGCTCGGTTTTTGGTCGTACATACCATAATTCTTTTGCTGGTCGAATTTCGGCTTCGTTTGAGCGTCAGAGATTTTTTTAAAATTTTCCAAGCGATTTTGTACTTTCGTCCCCCCCCGAAGCCCACTTGCTTACCTTTGAGAGAGTTGAAAAAGCACTTGAGTGATGCGCCTTGACGAGACCTTTCGTTTGGTACCACGCTCAAAGTTGTAGCTCAACAAACTTTTGAGAAAAGTCAAAAAAACTAAAATTGAGGCTCAAATCTCTTGAATTTTTCTAAGTCCTCAGGGGTAAAATATTCGATCCCAATTTATGGCCTCTATAGGGCTTTTTATGGGTTTTCGACCACTCAAATGTTTAAGTAACGACAGGAAATTGATGTTTTCGTTAGTTTCGTTGAGAAATGAGTGTTTGATAATGATTTTTTCGATTTCGTAGTTTTTCTCATTTTATATCCATTTAGGGACTCGCAGCAATTTTTCGAGGCATCGAGAGTATTGCTAGAGTTGTTAAAAATATTTGTTCTCTTGGAAAGGAACTCGATAACACGTATTTTTGAGCACTCATTTTTCACTCAATTAGAGTATGCATCATTTTTTACTTTTTTGAGGCGTTTATCGACGTCGTACGAAAAAATTTATGGAGATGAAATGTGTTGCAAATTGCCGATTTACCCTTAGGTAAAGTCTTTGCACCTCCGACGGCTCATTTGAAATTTTTTTTCCAGATCCAAAATTTCGAGTTGGAAAATTTACAAGTCCAGATGCTTAGAGACAAAGGGCCGATGATTGCAGGTTGACTCAATATTTGATATCGATTTTCTCGACAAGTTTTGGTGTTTCAAACGTCAATCTTTGATGACTATATCACATTATTTTCATGTTTAGAAATCTATTGAATGATATATACCAGAAAATGAGCTCATTTTTTTCTCGTACATCGATTTCGCTATTATTTTGTGCGACGCTAGTCCTAAGAACCGCGATGCTATTTGTTTCAAACTTGACGTAAGCACTAATGTTGTTCGTTTCAATGTATGCCACCAAGATAAAAGTCTTGTTATAGATGCTCTCATATACATGCAAAGTGAGTGAAATTTTAAAACGCTCATTTTTGCTTATTTAGCGTTTTGAAGAGGAAGAAACTGTTGGCGACTGATGAAGAATAAGAGGGTTTGCAGAGTTGCCGGCTAGTGATTTTAATTATGGTACATTGAGCGTGCAAACAATATAATACTCGGCATATGTCATCAATGACTCATCAAAATCGAGCGATATCTCGTATTTGAGCTCTTTGATTGTGGATGAAAATTCATGATGAGTTTTTATTGGCGTATTTTATTCATGGAATTCTGAAATATGCCTGCAAATGGTCGAGATACTGACACACACATTTCGTATTGTAAACGGCTCATTAATAAACGAGCGTTTTGGAATAGAGCGCATCATGTTGGGGCTGTCGATCACGATATGGGGTACTGTGAGTTGATGTTTCACTCATTAATTTTGATTATTGAGAGAAGATATTGGAGGGTCTTTTGAGTCAGGAACTTTTGAGCTGTGCACTGAAACTTTGTTTGGGAATAAAAACGATAACTCATTGATTCATATTCCCATCAGTTGCATGTTTCGCTTTTAGGAATAACTGAGTGTGAGTGAGTAGACACCGTTTCGACGCTCACTCAGGGTTCATATTTTGTGAGTGTGTGTTCCTGATATGGATTGAATTTTTGAGAGGTTTTGCGGGTCTCAAATATTTCATTTACGGAAACTAAAATATTATTAGTGAAATATTTTCGAAAATTCGTAAATTCTCACTCGGACTTTGTTCAGGCCTCTATTTCGGTCAGAAATTGGGACATAGAGGTGGTAACACATGTAAATTGTTTCCGCTCATGAAATGCCTCATTTTGAGGAATTATGATCTAAAATGGGGAATTTTACTCACTCAAACGTAGATGCTGTTGGTGAGTTCATCGGGCGCTGCAAATCGGTCAAGCTATTGTGTTCGATGAGACGATGGAGTTTGTAACGTTTTTCGGGATGAAAATTGACAAGTTGCGGGTTCAAATCCCAAAACATGAATATATTTCGAAATTCGAAAAATCACTCATTTCACATAGTTCAGTGCCGAAATTTGCAAGAAACTTGCGTCATGACGTAGAGAAGCGATAGCATTTCTTTCGTCTTGCGAAAGTGGTAGTGATGATATTTATTGAATTTTTTCCATTTTCAATGATGATGCATTGGGCAACTCGGTCGGCAAATGAGTGAAATTTCAATTGGGCATATCTTTCTTTGCATTGAAGGTAGAAGTCCGAAACTTTGATACAATGTAGATATCTATGAGTAGTGTCTATATTGACATTTTGAGAACGGTCTAAATGATATTTTGGGGAAAATGAGTAATTTTCTAAAATTCCATACTTGTTTAATTTGGCGATTTGGGGTACTTAGAAATAAGCTAGAAACTTCATTTTGGGCTCAAATGAAGCGGAATCCAAAGCAGGGTGTGAATTATGGCGTTTAAATTTTTTTAATTCAATTATTTTTAATATATGGACAAATGAGTTTTTAAAAATGTTTTGGTCGTTATTTCGTCATTGGAACGTGTTTTGAACCGTTTTTGGGGCCAAATATGACATTTCGACTTGTGCAATGCCGACGCATTTGAAAAAATTCGAAAAAATTCGATAAAAGTCCACGGATATTAAAATGTTATTTTCAATGGAATTACGCCAAAAAATGAGAATCGCTGCCACTACCAATTTGATTACCTTACAGACAGATACTTTTAGGGCCGTTAGTAAACTCTACGGGGTAAATACGCTAAAAATGCGTAAAAATGACACAAAAATTGCATTTTTTAGAGTTTGAAAGCGATTCGAAGTAAATGCAGTGTCCCTCGAGTTAGACTAATATCTTAGCAACAATTATGCCACTCGGCGAGTTGCGTAGCGCTCGCCGAGTGGCCCCAAAACTCAAGCTCGATTTACTCATCCCCTGAATTTAACGCGCGACAGCGCGTTCCACGATTATTATATGTAAGGCGATGAACAGGTGTCGATGTTTTTCTTTTAAACGAGAATTATCTTTGGTTTTGATGTCGGATTGCGATTGTAGTTTCATTTAGTGATGATTTTTATTTTATTGATGATTTATTGCTGTGTTGTTTTTGATTATTGCTGAATTGGATTATCTAAGGGCTCTGCATGAATAACTGAAACGCCATCTGATGTATGGTGATTTACAACTAATTCACATCAATTATTCCGGGAAACAAATATATTTTAGATTTTTGGGGTTCATTTGAGAGTGTTGATAGTAATTGGATCTGTCATGAAGTTTGTGAGTATTTGGCGTTTCCTGTTGAAGGTTTCAAATGAATTTTCGAACCGAAAGGTTTGTATCGCTTTTGAAACTGAGTAATCTATTTTGATTTGAGAGGTGGCTATTTATGTGGGTTATGGGAAGTCAAATTTTCGTGCGTCTGTGTTTGGTAAAATTTTGAATAGCTTATAAAGAATATATTTTTTTTAACCGCATGGATAAGTAAAATTTTGAATGAGGTTATGTAATTCAACTTGGGACCAGGAATTGTTTAATATATTCTGGTCGAATGGACAATCATATTTATAGGGTTTTAAGTATGTTCGACCGGAGGTTAATTCTGGATTTTATACTGAAATTTCCCTTTTTTCTTGACTCGGTTTAGAATATTGTTAAGCAACTCGCCCGTCGATCTTCATGTGAGGGATTTAGGTAATTTTAGGTTTTGATTTAGGTGAAAGTATTTCTTTTTTGGCAGGATAGGTTAAATTCCATTGGGTAAATTGATACGAAATAGAGGTCGGACGTTAAATTAGATGGAATAAAATATGAGTGGTCAAAAATTCAACAATAAAATATGATAGAATAGGTTTTCTTATTCAGTCATGATAAAATAGCTTTGGTTGGTTTAGATTAGACTAGGTTGGGTCAGATTAGACTAGGTTGGGTTAGATTAGTTTAGGTTGGGTTAATAATATGAGACGTTGCCATCTGATTGATTTGGTAAGGATGTATTATTCATAAAAAGAGGTCGGTGAAATGATTTTTGACCTGTAAATATTTGGTTAGGTAAACTTTATACTTGATATTTGTTAATGGTATCGGAAAATGAATTGATGTTGGTGTTTGAAAGTTAAACATAGTGCATAGAGTGGAATAAATTGTACATATCGTTTTGTGACTTGAGACGATGGTGTATCTGATTGTGTTGGATAATTGTGGTTATTTTGATAAGTGTGCGCGACATGTTGGTGTGTATGTGTGTGTGTGTGTGTGGGAGTGTGTGTAGAGTGTGAGCGTTGGGATGATGGGGTGTGTGTGTGTTTGGTGTGTGTGTGTGTTGGTCCGCCCCCGGTCTGTGCTGGTTTTTGCGCGGGCGGACCTCTTTTTGAGGTTCCGAAGGAAAACTAAAAAAAAAATGCGCAAAAAAAAAAAAAAAAAAATTTCATAAAAATCTGGGTGGCCGCGCCGAGTAAAGAAGGACTGTAGTGCGTACGTGTAGGGTGTGGGCGCATTCTCGGAAACGGCTGGTCCCAGCGCGCTCAAATTTGGTGAGCAGAAAGACCCTCATCTAGACATTGTCTGTGCCAAGTTTCGTTTCGATCGTGCGAAAATTTTGAATTTAATGAAGGTTCAATGGGGAAAAATGGCCAAAAATTGCAATTTTTCAAACTGCTGCCAAACATACTTAGAATGCACTTAGGTGGCTCAAATTACAGGATGTGGTAGACAAAATGTTGGAGTAGGTGCTGAGGTTGCCATTTAGCGATACGTTGATAAAAAGTATCCCTTTGAGCTCCTCAAAGTTGACCAAAATTTTTTTTTCGATTTCAGTCGAAATTTTGACATTCTTTATTGGACAAACTACGCAAGTTTGCAAACTCAATTTTTGATAGGTGATAGATTTTCAAAAGTTCTACTCACTATAAAATCAGCGGTTCTCAAAACGATCAAGTTTCGATGCAACTTTGGATTTAATTTTTTCTAAAAATTTATCTGATTTTGGGACGTCGTCCAAACATGTTTGCCTGGAGTTTTGGTGATACTTGAGAGTCTGAGCAGTTGACATCTTGTTTGAAAAGCTTTGTAGTACTCAAAACGAAAATTATAGAGTGTTTCCTTGAAAAGTTGAACATTTGTGCAACTTTAAAGTTGAAGTAAAAAAATGCGTTTTTTGAAAAGTCATTTTTGGCCGCCATTTCTGGCGTTGTTTGATCGATTAGAGATTTCAAACTTTGATACCATCTAGAATCAATCTTTTTCTCAAAGTTATCAAGTGTACAGTTCATCATGAGCCATACTTTACTCAAAAAAATGTCTCAAACACAGCCCCCAAACCCTCGAAAAACCGCCCCAAACATGTTTGAGGAAAATGGGTGCGACCCACGAAAAACTTTATTTAACATTTTTTGCGAGTTTTGCGGTCCTACATACGAAGAAAGTTTTGTGGAAAGATCGCGTGTAAATTTTTTTCGTTTTATTGAATTTTCCGATTTCAACAGTAAAATGGCACTTTCCATCTTTTCTAAGGCCCTTTTTTTCATGCTTCAGGATATCGAAATTCTTATGAGTGATGCGCCTTGGCAAGACCTTTCGTTTGATACCAAACTTAAAGTTGTAGCTCAACAAACTTTTGAGAAAAATCCAAAAAACTAAAATTGGGGCTCAAATCGCGTGAATTTTTCTAAGTCCTTAGGGGTGAAATATTCAATCCCAAATTAAGGCCTCTATAAGGCTTTTCATGGATTTTCGACCACACCCATGTTCAAGTAACGACGGAAAATTGATGTTTTTGTTAGTTTTGTTAAGAAATGAGTGCTTGATAATGATTTTTTCGATATCGAAGTTTTACTCATTTTATATCCATTTAGGGACTCGCAGCCATTTTTCGAGGCTTCGAGAGTGTTGCTAGAGTTGTTAAAAATATTTGTTCTCTCGGAAAGAAACTCGATAACACGTATTTTTGAGCACTCATTTTTCACTCAATTAGAGTATGCATCAATTTTTACTTTTTTGATGCGTTTATCGACGTCCTACGAAAAAATTTATAGAGATGAAATGTGTTTCAAATTGCCGATTTACCCTATGGTAAAGTCTTTGCACCTCCGAAGGCTTGTTTGAAATAATTTTTTTCAAATCCAAAATTTCGAGTCGTAAAATTTACAAGTCCAGATGCTTAGAGACAAGGGGCCGATGACTGCCAGTCAACGTAATATTTGATATCGATTTTCTCGAAATGTTTCGATGTCTCAAACGTCAATTTTTGATGACTATAGCACATAATTTGAATGTTAAGAAATCCATTGATTGATACATACCAGAAAATGAGCTCATTTTTTTCTCGTAAATCGATTTCGCTGTTAATTTGTGCGACGCTAGTCCTAAGAACCGCGATGCCATTTGTTTCAAACTTGAGGTAAACACTAATGTTGTGCGTTTCAATGAATGTGACCATGCTAAAAGTGTTGTGGTAGATGCTCTCATATACATGCAAAGTGAGTGAAATTTTAAAACGCTCATTTCTGCTCACTTAGCGTTTTGAAGGGGAAGAAACTGTTGGCGACTGATGAAGAATAAGAGGGTTTGCAGAGTTGCCGGCTAGTGATTTTAATTATGGTACATTGAGCGTGCAAACAATATAATACTCGGCATATGTCATCAATGACTCATCAAAATCGAGCGATATCTCGTATTTGAGCTCTTTGATTGTGGATCAAAATTCATGATGAGTTTTTATTGGCGTATTTTATTCATGGAATTCTTAAATATGCCTGCAAATGGTCGAGATACTGACACACACATTTCGTATTGTAAATGGCTCATTAATAAACGAGCGTTTTGGAATAGAGCACATCATGCTGGGGCTGTCGATCACGATATGGGGTACTGTGAGTTGATGTTTCACTCATTAATTTTGATGATTGAGAGAAGATATTGGAGGGTCTTTTGAGTCCGGAACTTTTGAGCCGTGCACTGAAACTTTGTTTGGGAAAAAGTACGAGAACTCATTGATTCATATTCCCATCAGTTGTATGTTTCGCTTCTAGGAAAAAATGAGTGTGAGTGAGTAGACACCGTTTCGACGCTCACTCAGGGTTCATATTTTGTGAGTGTGTGTTCCTGATATGGATTGAATTTTTGATAGGTTTTGCGGGTCTCAAATATTATATATACGGAAACTAAAATATTATTAGTGAAATATTTTCGAAAATTCGAAAATTCTCACTCGGACTTAGTTCAGGCTTCTATTTCGGTCAGTAATTGGGATTTAGGTGTGGTAACACATGAAAATTGTTTCCGCTCATGAAATGCTTCATTTTGAGGAATTATTCTCTTATATGGGGAATTTCACTCATTCAAACGTAGATGCTGTTGGTGAGTTCATTGGGCACTGCAAATCGGTCAAGCTATTGTGTTTGATGACACGATGGATTTTGTAATGTTTTGCGGGATGAAAATTGACAAGTTGCGGGTTCGAATCCCAAAACATGAATGTATTTCGAAATTCGAAAAATCACTCATTTCACATAGTTCAGTGCCGAAATTTGCATGATACGTGAGGATGTAGATATGTGATAGCATTTCTTTCGTCTTCAGCAAGTGGGAGTTATCTAAGATATTGATTTTTTTTCATTTTCAATGATGATGCATCGGTGAACTAGGTCAGCAATTGAGTGAAATTTTAATTAGGCATATCTTTCTTTGCATCGAAGGTAGAAGTCCGAAATTTTGATACAACGTAGACATCAATGAGTAGTGTCTATATTGACATTTTGAGAACGGTCCAAATGATATTTTGGGGAAAATGAGTAATTTTCTAAAATTCCATACTTGTTTAATTTGACGATTTAGGGTACTTAGAAATAAGCTAGAAACTTCATTTTGGGCTCAAATGAAGCGGAATCCAAAGCAGGGTCTGAATTATGGTGTTAAAAATTTTTTTATTCATTATTTTTTATTATATGGACAAATGAGTTTTTAAGAATGTTTTGGTCGTTATTTCGTCATTGGAACGTGTTTTGAACCGTTTTTGGGGCCAAATGGGAAATTTAGACTTGTGCAATGACCACGCATTTGAAAAAATTAGAAAAAATTCGATAAAAGTCCACGGATATTAAAATGTAATTTTCAATGGAAATACGCTAAAGAATGAGAATCGCTGCAACTACCAATTTGATTACCATACAGACCGATACTTTTGGGGTTTTTAGTAAACTCTACGGGGTAAATACGGTAAAAATGCGTAAAAAGGACACAAAAATTGCATTTTTCAGAGTTTGAAAGTGATTCGAGGTAATTGCAGTGTCCCGCGAGTTTGACTAATATCTGAGTAACAATTATGCCGCTCGGCGAGTTGCGTAGCGCTCGTCGAGCGGCCCCAAAACTTAAGCTCGATTTACTCAACCCCTGAATTTAACGCGCGACAGCGCGTACCCCAATTATTATCTGTAAGGAGATGAACAGGTGTCGATGTTTTTCTATTAAACGAGAATTATCTTTGGTTTTGAATCCGGATTGCGATTGTAGTTTAATTTAGTAATGATTTTTATTTTATTGATGATTGATTGCTGTTTTCTTTTTGATTGTTGCGGGATTGGATTATTTAAGGCGCTCTGCACGAATAACTGAGACGCCATCTGATGAATGGTGATTTACAGAGACGCCATCAGATGTATGGTGATTTACAGCTAATTCACATCATTTATTCTTGGAAACAAATATATTTTAGATTTTTGGGGTTGTTTCGAGAATATTGATTATAATTGGATATGTCATGAAGTTGGTGAATATTTGGCGTTTTCTGTTGAAGGTTTCGAATGAATTTTTAGAACGAAAGGTTAGTATCGCCTTTTATTGTGAGTAATCTATTCTGATATGAGAGGTGGAAATTATTGTGGGTTATGGAAAGCCAAATTTTCGTACTCCTGGGTTCGGTGAAATCTTAAATAGCTTTCAGAGAATTTAAATATTTTTCCCGCATGTATAAGTATAATTTTGAATGAGGCTTATGTAATTGAACTCGGGTCTTGGTATTGTTTACTGCATTCTGGCCAAATGGACAATCAGATTTAAAGGATTTTATTCAGGTTTTACAGGAGGGTAATTCAGACTACGAATTTGTACTGAAATTTCACTATCTTCTTGACTCTGTTTAGAATATTGATTAGCAACCTGCCGTCGCTCATCATATTAGGGATTTAGCTAATTTTAGGCTTTGATTTAGGTGAAGGTATTTAATTTTTGCAGGGTAGGTTAAATTCCGTTGGGTAAATTGATTAGAAACAAAGGTCGGATGTTAAGTTAGATGGAATAAAATAGGAGTGGTCAAAAATTCAACAATAAAATGAGATTAATTGGGTAATCATATCCAGTCGGGATTAAATAGCTTTTGTTTGGTTAGATTTGACTAGGTTGGGTTAGATTAGTTTAGGTTGGGTTAATAATATAAGACGTTGCCACATGATTGATTTGGTGAGGATGTGTTTTTCATAAAAAGAGGTCGGTTAAATGATTTTTGATCTGTAAATATATCGTTAGGTAAATTGTACACTTGGTATTTGTTAATGGTATCGGAAAATGAATTGATGTTGGTGTTTGAAAGTTAAACATAGTGCATAGAGTGGAATAAATTGTACATATCGTTTTGTGACTTGAGACGATGGTGTATCTGATTGTGTTGGATAATTGTGGTTATTTTTAGAAGTGTGCACTGCATGTGTGTGTGTATGTGTGTGTGTGTGTGTGTGGGAGTGTGTGTAGAGTGTGAGCGTTGGGATGATGGGGTGTTTGTGTGTGTGTGGGTGTGTGTGTGTGTGGTCCGCCCCCGGTCTGTGCTGGTTTTTGCGCGGGCGGACCCTCGGAGAGGTTCCGGAGGAAAACTGAAACTAAATAGCGCAAAAAGAAAAAAAAAAAAAAAAAAAATTCTGGTCGACCGCGTTGAGTTCCGGACAGGTGGCATATATACCGGATCTGGCGTGAGCACAAGAGCGAGCCCCTAGAACGCGTGGTCGCAGCGCGCTCAAATTCGGTGAGCAGAAAGACGACCATCTCGATATTACCCGTGCCAAGTTTCGTTTCGATCGTGCAAAAACTTTTCATTCAATGGCGGAAAAATGGTCAAAAATCGCCGAAAATTGAGCTTTTTCAAACTGCTGCCAAACATACTTAGAATGCACTTAGGTGGCTCAAATTACAGGATGTGGTAGATGAAATGTTCGAGTAGGTGCTCAGGTTGCCATTTTGCGATACGTTAATAAAAAGTATCCCTTTGAGCTCCTCAAAGTTGACCAAAAATTTTTTTTCGATTTCAGTCGAAATTTTGACATTTTTTATTGGACAAACTACGCAAGTTTGCAAACTCAAACTTTGATAGGTGATAGATTTTTGAAAGTTCTACTCACTATAAAATCAGCGGTTCTCAAAACGATCAAGTTTGGACGCAACTTTGGAACAAAAATTGACACGAAATTTCCGTGAGTTTGGGTGAGTTTCAAAACATGTTTGTCCGGGGTTTTGGTGATACTTGAGAGTTCGAGCAGTTGACATCTTATTTGAAAAGCTTGGTCCTAGTTGCAGCAAGTTTTACAGAGTGCCATCTTTCGAAATTCGAATTTTGTGCAACTTTAAAGTTGAAGTAAAAAAACGCGTTTTTTCAAAGGTCATTTTTGGCCGCCATTTGTGACGTTGTTTGACCGAGTGGGAACTCCAAAAGTTGATACCACCCAGATTTGAACTTTTTCTCAAAGTTATCAAGTTTACAATTTGCCATGATTGATGCTTTTCTCAAAAAATTGTCCCAAACACAACCCCCAAACCCTCAAAAAACCGCCTCAAACTTGTTTGAGGAAAATGGGTGGGACCCACGAAAAACTTTATTTAACATTTTTTGCGAGTTTTTGGATGCTACATACGAAAAAAGTTTTGTGGAAAGATCCCTCGAAAATTTTTTTCGTTTTATTGAATTTTGCGACTTTAACATTAAAATGGCACATTCCATCTCTTCTAAGGCCTCCTTTTTCATGCCTCAGGATATCGAAATTCTTATGAGTGATGCGCCTCAGCGAGACCTTTCGTTTGGTACCAAACTTAAAGTTGTAGCTCAACAAACTTTTGAGAAAAATCCAAAAAACTAAAATTGGGGCTCAAATCGCGTGAATTTTTCTAAGTCCTTGGGGTGAAATATTCGATCTCAATTTAAGGCCTCTATAAGGCTTTTCATGGATTTTCGACCACACCCATGTTTAAGTAACGACAGAAAATTGATGTTTTCGTTAGTTTTGTTAAGAAATGAGTGCTTGATAATGATTTTTTCGATTTCGAAGTTTTACTCATTTTATACCCATTTATGGACTCGCAGCCATTTTTCGAGGCATCGAGAGTGTTGCTAGAGTTGTTAAAAATATTTGTTCTCTTCGAAAGGAACTCGACAACACGTATTTTTGAGCACTCATTTTTCACTCAATTAGAGTATGCATCAATTTTTACTTTTTTGATGCGTTTATCGACGTCCTACGAAAAAATTTATAGAGATGAAATGTGTTGCAAATTGCCGATTTACCCTATGGTAGAGTCTTTGCACCTCCGAAGGCTTGTTTGAAATAATTTTTTTCAAATCCAAAATTTCGAGTCGTAAAATTTACAAGTCCAGATGCTTAGAGACAAGGGGCCGATGACTGCAAGTCGACGTAATATTTGATATCGATTTTCTCTAAATGTTTCGATGTTTCAAACGTCAATTTTTGATGACTATAGCACATTATTTGAATGTTAAGAAATCCATTGATTGATACATACCAGAAAATGAGCTCATTTTTTTCTCGTACATCGATTTCGCTGTTAATTTGTGCGACGCTAGTCCTAAGAACCGCGATGCCATTTGTTTCAAACTTGAGGTAAGCACTAATGTTGTTCGTTTCAATGTATGCCACCAAGATAAAAGTCTTGTAATAGATGCTTTCATATACATGCAAAGTGAGTGAAATTTTAAAACGCTCATTTCTGCTCACTTAGCGTTTTGAAGAGGAAGAAACTGTTGGCGACTGATGAAGAATAAGAGGGTTTGCAGAGTTGCCGGCTAGTGATTTTAATTATGGTACATTGAGCGTGCAAACAATATAATACTCGGCATATGTCATCAATGACTCATCAAAATCGAGCGATATCTCTTTTTTGAGCTCTTTGATTGTGGATGAAAATTTATGATGAGTTTTTATTGGCGTATTTTATTCATGGAATTCTGAAATATGCCTGCAAATGGCCGAGACACTGACACACAAATTTCGTATTGTAAATGGCTCATTAATAAACGAGCGTTTTGGAATAGAGCGCATCATGCTGGGGCTGTCGATCACGATATGGGGAACTGTGAGTTGATGTTTCACTCATTAATTTTGATGATTGAGAGAAGATATTGGAGGGTCTTTTGAGTCAAGAACTTTTGAGCTGTGCACTGAAACTCTGTTTGGGAATAAGTACGAGAACTCATTGATTTACTCACTCATATTCCCATCAGTTGCATGTATCGTTCCTAGGAAAAACTGAGTGTGAGTGAGTAGACACCGTTTCTACGCTCACTCATGGCTCATATTTTGTGAGTGTGTGTTCCTGATATGGATTGAATTTTTGAGAGGTTTTGCGGATCTCAAATATTGTATTAACGGAAACTAAAATATTATTACTGAAATATTTTCGAAAATTCGTAAATTCTCACTCGGACTTTGTTCAGGCTTCTACTTCGGTCAGAAATTGGGAAATAGAGGTGGTAACACATGTAAATTGTTTCCGCTCATGAAATGCCTCATTTTGAGGAATTATTCTCTTAAATGGGGAATTTCACTCATTCAAACGTAGATGCTGTTGGTGAGTTCATTGGGCACTGCAAATCGGTCAAGCTATTGTGTTTGATGAGACGATGGATTTTGTAATGTTTTTCGGGATGAAAATTGACAAGTTGCGGGTTCAAATCCCAAAACATGAAATTATTTCGAAATTCGAAAAATCACTCATTTCGCTTAGTTCAGTGCCGAATTTTGCATGAAACTTGCATCATTGAGTACATAAGCGATAGCATTTCTTTCGTCTTAAGAAAGTGAGAATTGCGAAAGATATTGAATTTTTTTAATTTTCAATGATGATGCATCGGTGAACTAGGTCAGCAATTGAGTGAAATTTTAATTAGGCATATCTTTCTTTGCATCGAAGGTAGAAGTCCGAAATTTTGATACAACGTAGACATCAATGAGTAGTGTGTATATTGACATTTTGAGAACGGTACGAATGATATTTTGGGGAAAATGAGTAATTTTCTAAAATTCCATACTTGTTTAATTTGACGATTTAGGGTACTTAGAAATAAGCTAGAAACTTTATTTTAGGCTCAAATGAAGCAGAATCCAAAGCAGGGTGTGAATTAAGGTGGTAAAATTTTTTTTATTCAATACTTTTTAAAATATGGACAAATGAGTTTTTACAAACGTTTTGGCTGTTATTTCGTTATAGGAACTTGTTTTGAACCGTTTTTGGGGCCAAATGGGAAATTTAGACTTGTGCAATGACCACGCATTTGAAAAATTTAGGAAAAAATTCGATAAAAGTCCACGGATATTAAAATGTTATTTTCAATGAAAAAACGCTAAAAAATGAGAATCGCTGCAGCTACCAATTTGATTACTATACAGACAGGTACTTTTAGGGGCGTTGGTAAACTCTACGGGGTAAATACGCTAAAATGCGTAAAAATGACACAATAATTGTATTTTTCAGAGTTTGAAGGTGATTCGAAGTGAATGCAGTGTCCCTCGAGTTTGACTAATATCATAGCAACAACTATGCCGCTCGGCGAGTTGCGTAGCGCTCGTCGAGCGGCCCAAAAACTCAAGCTCGATTTACTCAACCCCTGAATTTACCGCGCGACAGCGCGTTCCACCATTATTTTCTGTAAGGAGATGAACAGGTGTCGACGTTTTTCTATTAAACGAGAATTATCTTTGGTTTTGATGTCGGATTGCGATTGTAGTTTCATTTAGTGATGATTTTCATTTTATTGATGATTTATTGCTGTTTTGTTTTTGATTGTTGCGGGATTAGATAATTCAATGGCTCTGCATGAATAACTGAGACGCCTTCTGATGTATGGTGGTTTACAGCTCATTCACATCATTTATTCCTGGAAACAAATATATTTTAGATTTTTGATGTTCATTTGAAGGTATTGATAGTGATTGGATCTGTCATGAAGTTGGTGAATGTTGGGCGGTTTCTGATGAAGGTTTCAAATGAATTTTCAGAACGAAAGGTTAGTATCGCCTTTGAAAGTGAGTAATCTATTTTGATTTGAGAGGTGGCTATTTTTGTGGGTTATGGGAAGCGAAATTTTCGTGCGTCTAGGTTTGGTGAAATTTTAAATAGCTTTTAAAGAATGTATTTTTTTAACCGCATGTATAAGTAACATTTTGAATGAGGCTTATGTAATTCAACTTGGGATTAGGAATTGTTTAATATATTCTGGTCGAATTGACAATCATATTGATAGGGTTTTGAGTATGTTCGAATGGAGGTTAATTCTGGATTTTATACTGAAATTCCCCTTTCTTCTTGACTCGGTTTATAATATTGTGAAGCAACTTGCAGTCGATCTTCATATCAGGGATTTAGGTAATTTTGATTTTTGATTTAGATGAAAGTGTTGAATTTTTTTGCAGGATAGGTTAAATTCCGTTGGGTAAATTGATACGAAACAGAGGTCGGACGCTAAGTTAGATGGAATAAAATAATAGTGGTCAAAAATTCAACAGTAAAATATGATAGAATAGGTTTTCTTATCCAGTCAGGATACAATAGCTTTAGCTGGTTTAGATTAGACTAGGTTGGGTTAGATTAGGCTAGGTTGGGTTAGATTAGTTTTGGTTGGGTTAATAATATAAGACGTTTCCATCTGATTGATTTGTTAAGGATGAGTTATTCATAAAAAAATATCGGTGAAATTATTTTTGACCTGTAAATATATGGTTGGTAAGTTTTATACATGGTATTTGTTAATGGTGTCGGAAAATGAATTGATGTTGGTGTTTGGAAGTTGAACATAGAAATTGAAGTGAAAGACAATGCACATGTCGGTTTGTGAAATGAGACGATGGTGTATCTGATTGTGTTGGATAATTGTGGTTATTTTTTTAAGTGTGCCCTACATGTGTTTGTGTGCATGTGTGTGTGTGTGTGTGGGAGTGTGTGTAAGAGTGTGAAGGTTTGGGGTGTTGAGGTGTGTGTGTGTGGGTGTGTGTGTGTGTTTGTGGTCCGCCCCCGGTCTGTGCTGGTTTTTGCGCGGGCGGACCTCTCTTTGAGGTTCCGAAGGAAAACTAAAAAAAAAATGCGCAAAAAAAAAAAAAAAAAAATTTCATAAAAATCTGGGTGGCCGCGCCGAGTAAAGAAGGACTGTAGTGCGTACGTGTAGTGCATGGGCGCATTCTCGGAAACGGCTGGTCCCAGCGCGCTCAAATTTGGTGAGCAGAAAGACCCCCATCTCGACATTATCTGTGCCAAGTTTCGTTTCGATCGTGCGAAAATTTCAAATTTAATGAAGGTTCAATGGTGAAAAATAGCCAAAAATTGCAATTTTTCAAACTGCTGCCAAACATACTTAGAATGCACCTAGGCGGCCCAAATTACAGGATGTGGTAGATAAAATGTTGGAGTAGGTGCTGAGGTTGCCATTTTGCGATACGTTGATAAAAAGTGTCCCTCTGGGCGCCTCAAAGTTGACCAAAAAATTTTTTTTGATTCCAGTCGAATTTTTGACATTATGTATTGGACAAACTACGCAAGTTTGCAAACTCAAACTTCGATAGATGATAGATTTTCGAAAGTTCTACTCACTATAAAATCAGCGGTTCTCAAAACGATCAAGTTTCGATGCAACTTTGGAACAAAAATTGACACGAAATTTCCGTGAGTTTGGGTGAGTTTCAAAACATGTTTGTCCGGGGTTTTGGTGATACTTGAGAGTTCGAGTAGTTGACATCTTATTCGAAAAGCTTGGTCCTAGTTGCAGCAAGTTTTACAGAGTGCCATCTTCCGAAATTCAAATTTTGTGCAACTTTAAAGTTGAAGTAAAAAAACGCGTTTTTTCAAAGGTCATTTTTGGCCGCCATTTGTGACGTTGTTTGACCGAGTGGGAACTCCAAAAATTGATACCACCGAGATTTAAACTTTTTCTCAAAGTTATCAAGTTTACAATTTGCCATGATTGATGCTTTTCTCAAAAAATTGTCCCAAACACAACCCCCAAACCCTCAAAAAACCGCCTCAAACTTGTTTGAGGAAAATGGGTGCGACCCACGAAAAACTTTATTTAACACTTTCTGCTCGGTTTTTGGTCGTACATACCATAATTCTTTTGCTGGTCGAATTTCGGCTTCGTTTGAGCGTCAGAATTTTTTTTCCATTTTTTCAGCTTATTTCGGATATTCGTCCCCCCCAAAACCCCACTTGCTCACCTTTGACGGAGTTGAAAAAACACTTGAATGATGCGCCTCGACGAGACCTTTCGTTTGGTACCACGCTCGAAGTTGTAGCTCATCAAACTTTTGAAAAAAGTTCAAAAAACTAAAATTGGCTCCTCAAATCTCGTGATTTTTCTAAGTCCTTAGGGGTGAAATATTCGACCCCAATTTAAGGCCTCTAAAAGGCTTTTCGTGGATTTTCGACCACACCCATGTTTAAGTAACGACAGAAAATTGATGTTTTCGTCAGTTTTGTTGAAAAATGAGTGCTTGATAATGATTTTTTCGATTTCGAAGTTTTACTCATTTTATATCCATTTAGGGACTCGCAGCTATTTTTCAAGGCTTCGACAGTGTTACTAGAGTTGTTAGAAATATTTGTTCTCTTCGAAGTGACCCCCATAACACGTATTTTTGAGCACTCATTTTTCACTCAATTAGAGTATGCATCAATTTTTACTTTTTTGAAGCGTTTATCGACTTCCTACGGAAAATTTTATAGAGACGAAATGTCTTGCAAATTGCTGATTTACCCTTAGGTAAGGTTTTTTTCACTTCCGACGGCGTTTTCAAATTTTTTTTCCAGATCCGGATATTCGAGTCCAAAATTTACCAAGTCCAAATGCCAATAGATATAAAGCCCCGATGACTCCAAGGTGACGCAATTATTGATATCGAATTTTCGAAAAGTTTTGGTGTCCCAAACGTCAATTTTTGATGACTATATCACATTATTTTATTGTTAAGAAATCTATTGAATGATATATACCAGAAAATGAGCTCATTTTTTTCTCGTACATCGATTTCGCTGTTAATTTGTGCGACGCTAGTCCTAAGAACCGCGATGCCATTTGTTTCCAACTTGAGGTAAGCACCAATGTTGTGCGTTTCAATGAATGCGACCATGATAAAAGTGTTGTAGTAGATGCTCTCATATATATGCAAAGTGAGTGAAATTTTAAAACGCTCATTTCTGCTCACTTTGCGTTTTGAAGAGGAAGAAACTGTTGGCGAGTGTTGAAGAATGAGAGGTTTTTTCAGAGTTGCTGACTAGGGATTTTAGTTATGATACAATGAGCATGCAAACAATATAATCCTCGGCAAATGACATCAATGACTCATCAAAATCGAGCGATATCTCGTATTTGAGCTATTTGATTGTGGATCAAAATTCATGATGAGTTTTTATTGGCGTATTTTATTCATGGAATTCTGAAATATGCCTGCAAATGGTCGAGATACTGATACACACATTTCGTATTGGAAACGGCTCATTAATAAACAAGCGTTTTGGAATAGAGCGCATCATGCTCGGGCTGTCGATCACGATATGGGGTACTGTGAGTTGATGTTTCACTCATTAATTTTGATGATTGAGAGAAGATATTGGAGGGTCTTTTGAGTCAGGAACTTTTGAGCTGTGCACTGAAACTTTGTTTGGGAATAAGTACGAGAACTCATCGATTTACTCACTCATGTTCCCATCAGTTGCACGTATCGTTTCTAGGAAAAACTGAGTGTGAGTGAGTAGACACCGTTTCGACGCTCACTCATGGCTCATATTTTGTGAGTGTGTGTTCCTGATATGGATTGAATTTTTGAGAGGTTTTGCGGATCTCAAATATTTCATTTACGGAAACTAAAATATTATTACTGAAATATTTTCGAAAATTCGTAAATTCTCACTCGGACTTTGTTCAGGCTTCTATTTCGGTCAGAAATTTGGACATAGAGGTGGTAACACATTTAAATTGTTTCCGCTCATGAAATGCCTCATTTTGAGGAATTATGATCTTAAATGGGGAATTTCACTCACTCAAACGTAGATGCTGTTAGTGAGTTCATTGGGGGCTGCAAATCGGTCAAGCTATTGTATATGATGAGACAAAAGATTTTGTAATGTTTTTCGGGACGAAATTGACCAGTTGCGTGTTCAAATCCCAAAACATGAATTTATGTAGAAATTCAGAAAATCACTCATTTCACATTCTTCAGTGCCGAAATTTGCATGATACGTGAGGATGTAGATAAGTGATAGCATTTCTTTCGTCTTCAGCGAGTGGGAGTTATCTAAGATATTGTATTTTTTTTCATTTTCAATGATGATGCATCGGTGAACTCGGTCAACAATTGAGTGAAATTTTAATTAGGCATATCTTTTTCTGCATTGAAGCTATATGTCCGATATTTTGATACAACGTAGATATAAATGAGTAGTGTCTATATTGACATTTTGAGAACGGTGCAAATGATTTTTTGGGGAAAATGAGTAATTTTCTAAAATTCCATACTTGTTTAATTTGACGATTTGGGGTACTAAGAAATAAGCTAGAAACTTCATTTTGGGCTCAAATGAAGCGGAATCCAAAGCAGGGTGTGAATTATGGTGTTAAAATTTTTTTCATTCAATAATTTTTGATATATGGACAAATGAGTTTTTAAAAATGTTTTGGCCGTTATTTCGTCATTGGAACGTGTTTTGAACCGTTTTTGGGGCCAAATGGGACATTTCGACTTGTGCCATGACCACGCATTTGAAAAAATTAGGAAAAATTCGATAAAAGTCCACGGATATTAAAATGGTATTTTCACTGGAAATACGCTAAAAATGAGAATCGCTGCAACTACCAATTTGATTACCATACAGACAGATACTTTTAGGGCCGTTAGTAAACTCTACGGGGTGAATACGCTAAAAATGCGTAAAAATGACACAAAAATTGTATTTTTCAGAGTTTGGAAGTGATTCGAAGTAAATGCAGTGTCCCTCGAGTTAGACTAATATCTGAGCAACAATTATGCCGCTCGGCGAGTTGCGTAGCGCTCGTCGAGCGGCCCCAAAACTTAAGCTCGATTTACTCGACCCCTGAATTTAACGCGCGACAGCGCGTTCCCCAATGATTATCTGTAAGGAGCTGAACAGGTGTCGATATTTTTCTATTAAACGAGAATTATCTTTGGTTTTGATGCCGGATGGCGGTTGTAGTTTCATTTAGTGATTTTTATTTTATTGATGATTTATTGCTGTTTTGTTTTTGATTGTTGCGGGATTGGATTATTTAAAGGCTCTGCATGAATAACTGAGACGCCATCTGATGTATGGTGATTTACAGCTAATTCACATAATTTATTCCTGGAAACAAATATATTTTAGATTTTTAGGGTTCATTTGAGAATATTGATAATAATTGAATTTGTCATGAAGTTGGTGAATATTTGGCGATTTCTGTTGAAGGTTTCAAATGAATTTTCAGTACAAAAGGTTAGTATCGCCTGTGAAAGTGAGTATTCTATTCTGATTTGAGAGGTGGCTAATTTTTGTGGGTTATGGGAAGCCAAATTTTCCTACGTCTGGGTTTGGTGAAATTTTGAATTGCTTTTAAAGAATGTGTTTTTTTAACCACATGTGTAAGTAGAATTTTGAATGAGGCTTATGTAGTTCAACTTGGGACTAGGAATTGTTCAATATATTCTGGTCGAATGGACAATCATATTTATATGGTCTTAAGTATGTTCGACCGGAGGTAATTTCTGGATTTTATACTGAAATTTCTCTTTCTTCTTGACTCGATTTAGAATATTGTGAAGCAACTTGCAGTCGATCTTCATGTAAGGGATATAGGTAATTTTAAGTTTTGATTTAGGTGAAGGTATTCCATTTTTTGCAGCATAGGTTAAATTCCGTTGGGTAAATTGATACGAAACAGAGGTTGGACGTCAAGTTAGATGGAATAAAATAAGAGAGGTCAAAAATTCAACAATAAAATATGATAGAATAGGTTTTCTTTTCTACTCAGGATAAAATAGCTTTGGTTGGTTCAGAATAGACTAGGTTGGGTAAGATTAGACTAGGTTGGGTTAGATTAGTTTAGGTTGGGTTAGATTAGTTTAGGTTGGGTTAGATTAGTTTAGGTTGGGTTAATAATATAAGACGTTTCCATCTGATTGATTTGGTAAGGATGTGTTATTCATAAAAAGAGGTCGGTGAAATGATTTTTGACCTGTAAATATTTGGTTAGGTAAACTTTATACTTGATATTTGTTAATGGTATCGGAAAATGAATTGATGTTGGTGTTTGAAAGTTAAACATAGTGCATAGAGTGGAATAAATTGTACATATCGTTTTGTGACTTGAGACGATGGTGTATCTGATTGTGTTGGATAATTGTGGTTATTTTGATAAGTGTGCGCAACATGTTGGTGTGTATGTGTGTGTATGTGTGTGGGAGTGTGTGTAGAGTGTGAGCGTTGGGATGATGGGGTGTGTGTGTGTGTTTGTGTGTGTGTGTGTGTGGTCCGCCCCCGGTCTGTGCTGGTTTTTGCGCGGGCGGACCTCTTTTTGAGGTTCCGAAGGAAAACTAAAAAAAAAATGCGCAAAAAAAAAAAAAAAAAAAATTTCATAAAAATCTGGGTGGCCGCGCCGAGTAAAGAAGGACTGTAGTGCGCACGTGTAGGGTGTGGGCGCATTCTCGGAAACGGCTGGTCCCAGCGCGCTCAAATTTGGTGAGCAGAAAGACCCCCATCTAGAAATTATCTGTGCCAAGTTTCGTTTCGATCGTGCGAAAATTTTGAATTTAATGAAGGTTCAATGGTGAAAAATGGCCAAAAATGGCAATTTTTCAAACTGCTGCCAAACATACTTAGAATGCACTTAGGTGGCTCAAATTACAGGATGTGGTAGATAAAATGTTGGAGTAGGTGCTGAGGTTGCCATTTTGCGATACGTTGATAAAAAGTATCCCTTTGAACTCCTCAAAGTTGACCAAAAATTTTTTTTCGATTTCAGTCGAAATTTTGACATTTTTTATTGGACAAACTACGTGAGTTTGCAATTTCAAACTTTGATAGGTGATAGATTTTCAAAATTTCTACTCACTATAAAATCAGCGGTTCTCAAAACGATCAAGTTTCGATGCAACTTTGAATTGAATTTTTTCTAAAAATTCATCAGATTTTGGGACGTCGTCCAAACATGTTTGCCTGGGGTTTTGGTGATACATGAGAGTCTGAGCAGTTGACATCTTGTTTGAAAAGCTTTGTAGTATTTCAAATATGTTTTACAGAGAGCCATCATGGGTTACTTAGATTTTGTGCAACTTTAAAGTTGAGGTAAAAAAACGCGTTTTTTCAAAGGTCATTTTTGGCCGCCATTTTTGGCGTTGTTTGATCGAGTCGAGATTTCAAACTTTAATACCATCTAGAACCAATCTTTTTCTCAAAGTTATCAAGTTTACAGTTCATCATGAGCCATACTTTTCTCAAAAAAATGTCTCAAACACAGCCCCCAAACCCTCGAAAAACCGCCCCAAACATGTTTGAGGAAAATGGGTGCGACCCACGAAAAACTTTATTTAACATTTTTTGCGAGTTTTGCGGTCCTACATACGAAGAAAGTTTTGTGGAAAGATCGCGTGTAAATTTTGTTCGTTTTATTGAATTTTCCGATTTCAACAGTAAAATGGCACTTTCCATCTTCCCCAAGTCACCCTGTTTTATGCCTCAGGATATCGAAATTCTCATGAATGATACGCCTTGGCGAGACCTTTCGTTTGGTACCACACTCAAAGTTGTAGCTTAATAAACTTTTGAGTAAAATCCAAAAAACTTAAATTGCGGCCCAAGTCTCGTGAATTTTTCTAAGTCCTTAGGGGTGAAATATTCGATCTCAATTTAAGGCCTCAATAAGGCGTTTCATGGATTTTCGACCACTCTCATGTCCAAGTAACGACAGGAAATTGATGTTTTCGTTAGTTTTGTTAGGAAATAAGTGCTTGATAATGATTTTTTCGATTTCGAAGTTTTTCTCATTTTATATGCATTTAGGGACTCGCAGCAATTTTTCGAGGCATTGACAGTGTTGCTAGAGTTGTTAAAAATATTTGTTCTCTTAGAAAGGAACTCGATAACACGTATTTTTGAGCACTCATTTTTCACTCAATTAGAGTATGCATCATTTTTTACTTTTTTGAGGCGTTTATCGACGTCGTACGAAAAAATTTATAGAGATGAAATGTGTTGCAAATTGCTGATTTACCCTAAGGTAAAGTCTTTGCACCTCCGACGGCTCATTTGAAATTTTTTTTCCAGATCCAAAATTTCGAGTCGTAAAATTTACAAGTCCAGATTCATGTAGACAAGGGGCCGATGACTGCAAGTCGACGCAATATTTGATATCGATTTTCTCGAAAAGTTTCGGTGTCTCAAACGTCAATTTTTGATGACTATATCACATTATTTTAATGTTAAGAAATCCATTGAATGATATATACCAGAAAATGAGCTCATTTTTTTCTCGTACATCGATTTCGCTGTTAATTTGTGCGACGCTAGTCCTAAGAACCGCGATGCCATTTGTTTCAAACTTGAGGTAAGCACTAATGTTGTTCGTTTCAATGTATGCCACCAAGATAAAAGTCTTGTAATAGATGCTCTCATATACATGCAAAGTGAGTGAAATTTTAAAACGCTCATTTCTGCTCACTTAGCGTTTTGAAGAGGAAGAATCTGTTGGCGACTGATGAAGAATAAGAGGGTTTGCAGAGTTGCCGGCTAGTGATTTTATTTATGGTACATTGAGCGTGCAAACAATATAATACTCGGCATATGTCATCAATGACTCATCAAAATCGAGCGATATCTCGTATTTGAGCTCTTTGATTGTGGATCAAAATTCATGATGAGTTTTTATTGGCGTATTTTATTCATGGAATTCTGAAATATGCCTGCAAATGGTCGAGATACTGACACACACATTTCGTATTGTAAATGGCTCATTAATAAACGAGCGTTTTGGAATAGAGCGCATCATGCTGGGGCTGTCGATCACGATATGGGGTACTGTGAGTTGATATTTCACTCATTAATTTTGATGATTGAGAGAAGATATTGGAGGGTGTTTTGAGTCAGGAACTTTTGAGCTGTGCACTGAAACTTTGTTTGGGAATAAGTGCGATAACTCATTGATTCATATTCCCATCAGTTGCATATTTCGCTTCTAGGAAAAACTGAGTGTGAGTGAGTAGACACCGTTTCGACGCTCACTCAGGGTTCATATTTTGTGAGTGTGTGTTCCTGATATGGATTGAATTTTTGAGAGGTTTTGCGGGTCTCAAATATTTTATTTACGGAAACTAAAATATTATTAGTGAAACATTTTCGAAAATTCGAAAATTCTCACTCGGACTTAGTTCAGGCTTCTATTTCGGTCAGTAATTGGGATTTAGGTGTGGTAACACATGAAAATTGTTTCCGCTCATGAAATGCCTCATTTTGAGGAATTATTCTCTTAAATGGGGAATTTCACTCATTCAAACGTAGATGCTGTTGGTGAGTTCATTGGGCGCTGCAAATCGGTCAAGCTATTGTGTTTGATGAGACGATGGATTTTGTAATGTTTTTCAGGACGAAAATTGACAAGTTGCGGGTTCAAATCCCAAAACATGAATTTATTTCGAAATTCGAAAAATCACTCATTTCGCTTAGTTCAGTGCCGAATTTTGCATGAAACTTGCATCATTGAGTACATAAGCGATAGCATTTCTTTCGTCTTAAGAAAGTGAGAATTGTGAAGGATATTGAATTTCTTTAATTTTCAATGATGATGCATCGGTGAACTAGGTCAGCAATTGAGTGAAATTTTAATTAGGCATATCTTTCTTTGCATCGAAGGTAGAAGTCCGAAATTTTTATACAACGTAGACATCAATGAGTAGTGTCTATATTGACATCTTGAGAACGGTACGAATGATATTTTGGGGAAAATGAGTAATTTTCTAAAATTCCATACTTGTTTAATTTGACGATTTAGGGTACTTAGAAGTAAGCTAGAAACTTCATTTTAGGCTCAAATGAAGCGGAATTCAAAGCAGGGCGTGAATTATTGTGGTAAAATTTTTTTTTATTTATTAATTTTTAATATATGGACAAATGAATTTTAAAAAATGTTTTGGTCGTTATTTCGTCATTGGAACGTGTTTTGAACCGTTTTTAGGGCCAAATATGACATTTCGACTTTTGCAATGACGACGCATTTGAAAAAATTCGAAAAAATTCGATAAAAGTCCACGGATATTAAAATGTTATTTTCAATGGAATTACGCTAAAAAATGAGAATCGCTGCAGCTACCAATTTGATTACCATACAGACAGATACTTTTAGGGCCGTTAGTAAACTGTACGGGGTAAATACACTAAAAATGCGTAAAAATTACACAAAAATTGCATTTTTCAGAGTTCGAAAGTGATTCGAAGTAAATGCAGTGTCCCTCGAGTTGGACTAATATCTGAGCAACAATCACGCCGCTCGGCGAGTTGCGTAGCGCTCGTCGAGCGGCCCAAAAACTCAAGCTCGATTTACTCGACCCCTGAATTTGACGCGCGACAGCGCGTTCCACAATTATTATCTGTATGGAGATTAACAGGTGTCGAGGTTTTTCTATTGAACGAGAATTATCTTTGGTTTTGATGTCGGATTGCGATGGTAGTTTTAGTTAGTGATGATTTTTATTTTATTGATTATTTATGGTTGTTTTGTTTTACATTGGAGCAGGTTTAGTTTATTCAAGTGCCCTGCATGAATAACTGAGACTCTATTTGATGTATGCTAATTTACCGCTAATTTGATAATTTTATCTTGAAAACAAATATACATTGGGTTGTTGCGGTTAATTTGAGAAATTATTGATAGTAATTGGATGTGTCATGAAGTTGGTGAATATTTTGCGTTTTCTGTTGAAGGTTTCAAATGAATTTTCAGAACGAAAGGTTAGTATCACCTTTGAGAGTGAGTAATCTATTCTGATTTGATAGGTGGCTATTTTGTGGGTTATGGGAAGCCAAATTTTCGTGCGTCTGGGCTTGGTGAAATTTTAAATAGTTTCTAAAGAATTTATTTTTTTAACCGCATGTATAAGTAAAATTGTGAATGAGGCTTATGTAATTCAACTTGGGACTAGGAATTGTTTAATATATTCTGGTCGAATGGACAATCATATATATAGGGTTTTAAGTGTGTTCGACCGGAGGTTAATTCGGGATTTTATACTGAAATATCCCTTTCTTCATGACTCGGTTTAGAATATTGTTGAGCAACTTGCAGTCGCTCTTCATGTTAGTGATTTAGGTTTTTATGTTATGATTTTGGTGAAAGTTTTTCATATTTTGCAGGATAGGTTAAATTCCGTTGGGTAAATTAATAAAAAACAGAGGTCGGACGTTAAGTTAGATGGAATAAAATGAGAGTGGTCAAAAATTCAACAATAAAATAAGATTGGTCATATCCAGTCAGGATAAAGTAGCTTTGGTTGGGTTAGATTAGACTAGGTTGGGTTAGATTAGTTTAGGTTGGGTTGGATTAGTTTAGGTTGGGTTAATAATATTAGACGTTGCCATCTGATGGATTTGATAAGGATGTGTTGTTCATAAAAAGAGGTCGGTGAAATAATTTTTGACCTGTCAATATGTGGTTAAGTTGCGTTTTGATTTGGTATTTGTTAATGGTGTCGGAAAATGAATTGATGTTGGTGTTTGAAAGTTAAACATAGAGCGTAGAGTGGAATATATTGTACGTATCTTATTGTGATTTGAGACGATGGTGTTTCTGATTGTGTTGGCTAATTGTGGTTATTTTTAGAAGTGTGCACTGCATGTGTGTGTGTATATGTGTGTGTGTGTGTGTGTGGGAGTGTGTGTAGAGTGTGAGCGTTGGGATGATGGGGTGTTTGTGTGTGTGTGGGTGTGTGTGTGTGTTGGTCCGCCCCCGGTCTGTGCTGGTTTTTGCGCGGGCGGACCTCTCTTTGAGGTTCCGAAGGAAAACTAAAAAAAAAATGCGCAAAAAAAAAAAAAAAAAAAATTTCATAAAAATCTGGGTGGCCGCGCCGAGTAAAGAAGGACTGTAGTGCGTACGTGTAGTGCATGGGCGCATTCTCGGAAACGGCTGGTCCCAGCGCGCTCAAATTTGGTGAGCAGAAAGACCCCCATCTCGACATTATCTGTGCCAAGTTTCGTTTCGATCGTGCGAAAATTTTAAATTTAATGAAGGTTCAATGGTGAAAAATAGCCAAAAATTGCACTTTTTCAAACTGCTGCCAAACATACTTAGAATGCACCTAGGCGGCCCAAATTACAGGATGTGGTAGATAAAATGTTGGAGTAGGTGCTGAGGTTGCCATTTTGCGATACGTTGATAAAAAATATCCCTTTGAGCTCCTCAAAGTTGACCAAAAATTTTTTTTCGATTTCAGTCGAAATTTTGACATTCTTTATTGGACAAACTACGCAAGTTTGCAAACTCAAACTTTGATAGGTGATAGATTTTCAAAAGTTCTACTCACTATGAAATCAGCGGTTCTCAAAACGATCAAGTTTCGATGCAACTTTGGAACAAAAACTGACACGAAATTTCCGTGAGTTTGGGTGAGTTTCAAAACATGTTTGTCCGGGGTTTTGGTGATACTTGAGAGTTCGAGCAGTTGACATCTTATTCGAAAAGCTTGGTCCTAGTTGCAGCAAGTTTTACAGAGTGCCATCTTTCGAAATTCAAATTTTGTGCAACTTTAAAGTTGAAGTAAAAAAACGCGTTTTTTCAAAGGTCATTTTTGGCCGCCATTTGTGACGTTGTTTGACCGAGTGAGGACTTCAAAAGTTGATACCACCCAGATTTAAACTTTTTCTCAAAGGTATCAAGTTTACAGTTTGCCATGAGTGATGCTTTTCTCAAAAAAATGTCCCAAACACAAGCCCCAAACCCTCAAAAAACCGCCTCAAACTTGTTTGAGGAAAATGGGTGCGACCCACGAAAAACTTTATTTAACACTTTCTGCTCGGTTTTTGGTCGTACATACCATAATTCTTTTGCTGGTCGAATTTCGGCTTCGTTTGAGCGTCAGAATTTTTTTTCCATTTTTTCAGCTTATTTCGGATATTCGTCCCCCCCAAAAGCCCACTTGCTTACCTTCGACAGAGTTGAAAAAAACACTTGAATGATGCGCCTCGACGAGACCTTTCGTTTGGTACCACGCTCAAAGTTGTAGCTCATCAAACTTTTGAAAAAAGTCTAAAAAACTAAAATTGGGGCTCAAATCTCGTGAATTTTTCTAAGTCCTTAGGGGTGAAATATTCGATCCCAATTTAAGGCCTTTAAAAGGCTTTTCATGGGTTTTCGACCACTCGCATGTCCAAGTAACGACAGGAAATTGATGTTTTCGTTAGTTTTGTTAGGAAATGAGTGCTTGATAATGATTTTTTCGATTTCGAAGTTTTACTCATTTTATGTCCATTTAGGCACTCGCAGCTATTTTTCAAGGCTTCGACAGTGTTACTAGAGTTGTTAGAAATATTTGTTCTCTTCGAAGTGACCCCGAAAACACGTATTTTTGAGCACTCATTTTTCACTCAATTAGAGTATGCATCAATTTTTACTTTTTTGATGCGTTTATCGACGTCCTACGAAAAAATTTATGGAGATGAAATGTGTTGAAAATTGCCGATTTACCCTATGGTAAAGTCTTTGCACCTCCGAAGGCTTGTTTGAAATTATTTTTTTCAAATCCAAAATTTCGAGTCGTAAAATTTACAAGTCCAGATGCTTAGAGACAAGGGGCCGATGACTGCAAGTCGACGTAATATTTGATATCGATTTTCTCTAAATGTTTCGATGTTTTAAACGTCAATTTTTGATGACTATAGCACATTATTTGAATGTTAAGAAATCCATTGATTGATACATACCAGAAAATGAGCTCATTTTTTTCTCGTACGTCGATTTCGCTGTTAATTTGTGCGACGCTAGTCCTAAGAACCGCGATGCCATTTGTTTCAAACTTGAGGTAAGCACTAATGTTGTTCGTTTCAATGTATGCCACCAAGATAAAAGTCTTGTAATAGATGCTCTCATATACATGCAAAGTGAGTGAAATTTTAAAACGCTCATTTCTGCTCACTTAGCGTTTTGAAGAGGAAGAAACTGTTGGCGACTGATGAAGAATAAGAGGGTTTGCAGAGTTGCCGGCTAGTGATTTTAATTATGGTACATTGAGCGTGCAAACAATATAATACTCGGCATATGTCATCAATGACTCATCAAAATCGAGCGATATCTCGTATTTGAGCTCTTTGATTGTGGATCAAAATTCATGATGAGTTTTTATTGGCGTATTTTATTCATGGAATTCTGAAATATGCCTGCAAATGGTTGAGATACTGACTCACACATTTCGTATTGGAAACGGCTCATCAACAAACGAGCGTTTTGGAATAGAGCGCATCATGCTGGGGCTGTCGATGACGATATGGGGTACTGTGAGTTGATGTTTCACTCATTAATTTTGATGATTGAGAGAAGATATTGGAGTGTCTTTTGAGTCAGGAACTTTTGAGCTGTGCACTGAAACTTTGCTTGGGAATAAGTACGAGAACTCATTGATTTACTCACTCATATTCCCATCAGTTGCACGTATCGTTTCTAGGAAAAACTGAGTGTGAGTGAGTAGACACCGTTTCGACGCTCACTCATGGCTCATATTTTGTGAGTGTGTGTTCCTGATATGGATTTAATTTTTGAGAGGTTTTGCGGATCTCAAATATTTTATTTACGGAAACTAAAATATTATTACTGAAATATTTCCGAAAATTCGTAAATTCTCACTCGGACTTTGTTCAGGCTTCTATTTTGGTCAGTAATTGGAAAATAGTTTTGGTGACGCATGAAAATTGTTTCCGCTCATGAAATGGCTCATTTTGAGGAATTATGATTTTAAATGGGGAATTTCACTCACTCAGACGTAGATGCTGTTGGTGAGTTCCTTGTGGGCTGCAAATCGGTCAAGCTATTGTGTTTGATGAGACGATGGATTTTGTAATGTTTTTCGGGATGAAAATTGACAAGTTCCGGGTTCAAATCCCAAAACATGAATTTATTTCGAAATTCGAAAAATCACTCATTTCACATAGTTCAGTGCCGAAATTTGCATGAAACGTGCGTCATGATGTAGAGAAGCGATAGCATTTCTTTCGTCTTCAGAAAGTGGGAGTTATGAAAGATATTGAATTTTTTTCATTTTCAATGATGATGCATCGGTGAACTCGGTCAGCAATTGAGTGAAATTTTAATTAGGCATATCTTTCTTTGCATCGAAGGTAGAAGTCCGAAATTTTGATGAAGCGTAGACATCAATGAGTAGTGTCTATATTGACATTTTGAGAACGGTCCAAATGATATTTTGGAAAAAATGAGTGATTTTCTAAAATTCCATACTTGTTTAATTTGACGATTAAGGGTACTTAGAAAAAAGCTAGAAACTTCATTTTAGGCTCAAATGAAGCAGAATCCAAAGCAGGGTGTGAATCATGGGGCTAAATTTTTTTTTATTCATTAATTTTTAAAGTATGGACAAATGAGTTTTTAATAACGTTTTGGCCGTTATTTCGTTATTGGAACGTGTTTTGAACCGTTTTTGGGGCCAAATGGGACATTTCGACTTGTGCAATGACCACGCATTTGAAAAAATTAGAAAAAATTCGATAAAAGTCCACGGATATTAAAATGTTATTTTCAATGGAAATACGCTAAAAAATGAGAATCGCTGCAACTACCAATTTGATTACCATACAGAAAGATACTTTTAGGGCCGTTAGTAAACTGTACGGGGTGAATACGCTAAAAATGCGTAAAAATGATACAAAAATTGTATTTTTCAGAGTTTGGAAGTGATTCGAAGTAAATGCAGTGTCCCTCGAGTTAGACAAATATCTGAGCAACAATTATGCCGCTCGGCGAGTTGCGTAGCGCTCGTCGAGCGGCCCCAAAACTTAAGCTCGATTTACTCGACCCCTAAATTTGACGCGCGACAGCGCGTTCCCAAATGATTATCTGTAAGGAGATGAACATGTGTCGATGTTTTTCTTTTAAACGAGAATTATCTTTGGTTTTGATGTCGGATTGCGATTGTAGTTTAATTTAGTGATGATTTTTATTTTATTGATGATTTATTGCTGTGTTGTTTTTGATTGTTGCTGAATTGGATTATTTAAGGGCTCTGCATGAATGACTGAGACGCCATCTGATGTATGGTGATTTACAGCTAATTCACATCATTTATTCCTGGAAACAAATATATTTTAGATTTTTGGGGTTCATTTGAGAGTGTTGATAGTAATTGGATCTGTCATGAAGTTGGTGAGTATTTGGCGTTTTCTGTTGAAGGTTTCAAATGAATTTTCGGAACGAAAGGTTTGTATCGCTTCTGAAACTGAGTAATCTATTTTGATATGAGAGGTGGCTATTTTTGTGGGTTATGGGAAGCCAAATTTTCGAGCGTCTGTGTTTGGTAAAATTTTGAACAGGTTTTAAAGAATATATTTTTTTAACCACATGTGTAAGTAGAATTTTGAATGAGGCTTATGTAGTTCAACTTGGGACTAGGAATTGTTTAACATATTCTGGTCGAATGAACAATCATATTTATATGGTTTTAAGTATGTTCGACCAGAGGTAATTTCTGGATTTTATACTGAAATTTCTCTTTCTTCTTGACTTGGTTTAGAATATTGTGAAGCAACTTGCAGTCGATCTTCATGTAAGGGATTTAGGTAATTTAAAGTTTTGGTTTGGGTGAAGGTATTCCATTTTTTGCAGCATAGGTTAAATTCCGTTGGGTAAATTGATACGAAACAGAGGTCGGACGCTAAGTTAGATGGAATAAAATGATAGTGGTCAAAAATTCAACAGTAAAATATGATAGAATAGGTTTTCTTATCCAGTCAGGATACAATAGCTTTGGTTGGTTTAGATTAGACTAGGTTGGGTTAGATTGGACTAGGTTGCTTTAGATTAGTATCGGTTGGGTTAATAATATAAGACGTTTCCATCTGATTGATTTGTTAAGGATGTGTGATTCATAAAATGAGGTCGGTGAAATGATTTTTGACCTGTAAATATATGGTTGGGTAAATTTTATACCTGGTATTTGTTAATTGTATCGTTAAATGAATTTATGTTGGTGTTTGAAAGTTAAACATAGTGCTTAGATTAAAATATATTGTACATATCGTTTTGTGATTTGAGACGATGGTGTATCTGATTGTGTTGGATAATTGTGGTTATTTTTACAAGTGTGCTTGGCATGTATTTGTGTATGTGTGTGTGTGTGTGTGGGAGTGTGTGTAGAGTGTGAGCGTTGGGATGATGGGGTGTGTGTGTGTTTGTGTGTGTGTTTGTGGTCCGCCCCCGGTCTGTGCTGGTTTTTGCGCGGGCGGACCTCTCTTTGAGGTTCCGAAGGAAAACTAAAAAAAAAATGCGCAAAAAAAAAAAAAAAAAAAAATTTCATAAAAATCTGGGTGGCCGCGCCGAGTAAAGAAGGACTGTAGTGCGTACGTGTAGTGCATGGGCGCATTCTCGGAAACGGCTGGTCCCAGCGCGCTCAAATTTGGTGAGCAGAAAGACCCCCATCTCGACATTATCTGTGCCAAGTTTCGTTTCGATCGTGCGAAAATTTTAAATTTAATGAAGGTTCAATGGTGAAAAATAGCCAAAAATTGCACTTTTTCAAACTGCTGCCAAACATACTTAGAATGCACCTAGGCGGCCCAAATTACAGGATGTGGTAGATAAAATGTTGGAGTAGGTGCTGAGGTTGCCATTTTGCGATACGTTGATAAAAAATATCTCTTTGAGCTCCTCAAAGTTGACCAAAAATTTTTTTTCGATTTCAGTCGAAATTTTGACATTCTTTATTGGACAAACTACGCAAGTTTGCAAACTCAAACTTTGATAGGTGATAGATTTTTAAAAGTTCTACTCACTATGAAATCAGCGGTTCTCAAAACGATCAAGTTTCGATGCAACTTTGGAACAAAAACTGACACGAAATTTCCGTGAGTTTGGGTGAGTTTCAAAACATGTTTGTCCGGGGTTTTGGTGATACTTGAGAGTTCGAGCAGTTGACATCTTATTCGAAAAGCTTGGTCCTAGTTGCAGCAAGTTTTACAGAGTGCCATCTTTCGAAATTCAAATTTTGTGCAACTTTAAAGTTGAAGTAAAAAAACGCGTTTTTTCAAAGGTCATTTTTGGCCGCCATTTGTGACGTTGTTTGACCGAGTGAGGACTTCAAAAGTTGATACCACCCAGATTTAAACTTTTTCTCAAAGGTATCAAGTTTACAGTTTGCCATGAGTGATGCTTTTCTCAAAAAAATGTCCCAAACACAAGCCCCAAACCCTCAAAAAACCGCCTCAAACTTGTTTGAGGAAAATGGGTGCGACCCACGAAAAACTTTATTTAACACTTTCTGCTCGGTTTTTGGTCGTACATACCATAATTCTTTTGCTGGTCGAATTTCGGCTTCGTTTGAGCGTCAGAATTTTTTTTCCATTTTTTCAGCTTATTTCGGATATTCGTCCCCCCCAAAAGCCCACTTGCTCACCTTCGACAGAGTTGAAAAAACACTTGAATGATGCGCCTCGACGAGACCTTTCGTTTGGTACCACGCTCAAAGTTGTAGCTCATCAAACTTTTGGAAAAAGTCCAAAAAACTAAAATTGGGGCTCAAATCTCGTGAATTTTTCTAAGTCCTTAGGGGTGAAATATTCGATCCCAATTTAAGGCCTTTAAAAGGCTTTTCATGGGTTTTCGACCACTCGCATGTCCAAGTAACGACAGGAAATTGATGTTTTCGTTAGTTTTGTTAAGAAATGAGTGCTTGATAATGATTTTTTCGATTTCGAAAATTTACTCATTTTATGTCCATTTAGGCACTCGCAGCTATTTTTCAAGGCTTCGACAGTGTTACTAGAGTTGTTAGAAATATTTGTTCTCTTCGAAGTGACCCCGAAAACACGTATTTTTGAGCACTCATTTTTCACTCAATTAGAGTATGCATCAATTTTTACTTTTTTGATGCGTTTATCGACGTCCTACGAAAAAATTTATAGAGATGAAATGTGTTGAAAATTGCCGATTTACCCTATGGTAAAGTCTTTGCACCTCCGAAGGCTTGTTTGAAATTATTTTTTTCAAATCCAAAATTTCGAGTCGTAAAATTTACAAGTCCAGATGCTTAGAGACAAGGGGCCGATGACTGCAAGTCGACGTAATATTTGATATCGATTTTCTCTAAATGTTTCGATGTTTTAAACGTCAATTTTTGATGACTATAGCACATTATTTGAATGTTAAGAAATCCATTGATTGATACATACCAGAAAATGAGTTCATTTTTTTCTCGTACATCGATTTCGCTGTTAATTTGTGCGACGCTAGTCCTAAGAACCGCGATGCCATTTGTTTCAAACTTGAGGTAAGCACTAATGTTGTTCGTTTCAATGTATGCCACCAAGAATAAAGTCTTGTAATAGATGCTCTCATATACATGCAAAGTGAGTGAAATTTTAAAACGCTCATTTCTGCTCACTTTGCGTTTGAAGAGGAAGAAACTGTTGGCGACTGATGAAGAATAAGAGGGTTTGCAGAGTTGCCGGCTAGTGATTTTAGTTATGGTACATTGAGCGTGCAAACAATATAATACTCGGCATATGTCATCAATGACTCATCAAAATCGAGCGATATCTCGTATATGAGCTCTTTAATTGTGGGTCAAAATTCATGATGAGTTTTTATTGGCGTATTTTATTCATGGAATTTTGAAATATGCCTGCAAATGGTCGAGATACTGATACACACATTTCGTATTGGAAACGGCTCATTAATAAACAAGCGTTTTGGAATAGAGCGCATCATGCTGGGGCTGTCGATCACGATATGGGGTACTGTGAGTTGATGTTTCACTCATTAATTTTGATGATTGAGAGAAGATATTGGAGGGTCTTTTGAGACAGGAACTTTTGAGCTGTGCACTGAAACTTTGTTTGGGAATAAGTACGAGAACTCATTGATTCATATTCCCATCAGTTGCATGTTTCGCTTCTAGGAAAAAAATGAGTGTGAGTGAGTAGACACCGTTTCGAAGCTCACTCAGGGCTCATATTTTGTGAGTGTGTGTTCCTGATATGGATTGAATTTTTGAGAGGTTTTGCGGGCCTCAAATATTTTATTTACGGAAACTAAAATATTATTACTGAAATATTTTCGAAAATTCGTAAATTCTCACTCGGACTTTGTTCAGGCTTCTATTTCGGTCAGAAATTGGGACATAGATGTGATAACACATGAAAATTGTTTCCGCTCATGAAATGCCTCATTTTGAGGAATTATGACCTTAAATGGGGAATTTCACTCATTCAAACGTAGATGCTGTTGGTGAGTTCATTGGGCGCTGCAAATCGGTCAAGCTATTGTGTTTGATGAGACGATGGATTTTGTAATGTTTTTCAGGACGAAAATTGACAAGTTGCGGGTTCAAATCCCAAAACATGAATTTATTTCGAAATTCGAAAAATCACTCATTTCGCTTAGTTCAGTGCCGAATTTTGCATGAAACTTGCATCATTGAGTACATAAGCGATAGCATTTCTTTCGTCTTAAGAAAGTGAGAATTGTGAAAGATATTGAATTTTTTTAATTTTCAATGATGATGCATCGGTGAACTAGGTCAGCAATTGAGTGAAATTTTAATTAGGCATATCTTTCTTTGCATCGAAGGTAGAAGTCCGAAATTTTGATACAACGTAGACATCAATGAGTAGTGTCTATATTGACATTTTGAGAACGGTCTAAATGATATTTTGGGGAAAATGAGTAATTTTCTAAAATTCCATACTTGTTTAATTTGGCGATTTGGGGGTACTTAGAAATAAGCTAGAAACTTCATTTTGGGCTCAAATGAAGCGGAATCCAAAGCAGGGTGTGAATTATGGCGTTAAAATTTTTTTAATTCAATTATTTTTAATATATGGACAAATGAGTTTTTAAAAATGTTTTGGTCGTTATTTCGTCATTGGAACGTGTTTTGAACCGTTTTTGGGGCCAAATATGACATTTCGACTTGTGCAATGCCGACGCATTTGAAAAAATTCGAAAAAATTCGATAAAAGTCCACGGATATTAAAATGTTATTTTCAATGGAATTACGCCAAAAAATGAGAATCGCTGCCACTACCAATTTGATTACCTTACAGACAGATACTTTTAGGGCCGTTAGTAAACTCTACGGGGTAAATACGCTAAAAATGCGTAAAAATGACACAAAAATTGCATTTTTTAGAGTTTGAAAGCGATTCGAAGTAAATGCAGTGTCCCTCGAGTTAGACTAATATCTTAGCAACAATTATGCCACTCGGCGAGTTGCGTAGCGCTCGCCGAGTGGCCCCAAAACTCAAGCTCGATTTACTCATCCCCTGAATTTAACGCGCGACAGCGCGTTCCACGATTATTATATGTAAGGAGATGAACAGGTGTCGATGTTTTTCTATTAAATGAGAATTATCTTTGGTTTTGATGTCGGATTGCGATGGTAGTTTTATTTAGTGATGATTTTTATATTATTGTGGATTATTGGTTGTTTTGCTTTAGGTTGGAGCAGGTTTAGTTTATTCAAGGGCCCTGCATGAATAACTCAGACTCTATGAGATGTATACTAATTTACAGCTTATTCGCATAATTTATTCGTGAAATCAAATACATATTGGGTTGTTGGGGTTAAGAAATTATTTATAGTAATTGGATGTGTCATGAAGTTGGTGAACATTTCGCGTTTTCTGTTGAAGGTTTCAAATGAATTTTCAGAACGAAAGGTTAGTATCGCCTTTGAAAGTGAGTAATCTATTCTGATATGAAGGGTGGGTATTTTTTGTGGGCTATGGGAAGGCAAATTTTCGTACGTCTGGGTATGGTGAAATTTTAAATAGCTTTTAAAGAATGTATTTTTTTAACCGCATGTATAAGTAAAATTTTGAATGAGGCTTATGTAATTCAACTTTGGATTAGGAATTGTTTAATATGTTCTGGTCGAATTGACAATCATATTTATAGGGTTATAAGTATGTTCGACCGGAGGTTAACTCTGGATTGTATACTGAAATTTCCCTATCTTCTTGACTCGGTTTAGAACATTGTGAAGCAAATTGCTGACGATTTTCATGTGAGGGATTTAGGTAATTTTAGGTTTTGATTTAGGTGAAAGTATTTCTTTTTTGGCAGGATAGGTTAAATTCCATTGGGTAAATTGATACGAAATAGAGGTCGGACGTTAAATTAGATGGAATAAAATATGAGTGGTCAAAAATTCAACAATAAAATATGATAGAATAGGTTTTCTTATTCAGTCATGATAAAATAGCTTTGGTTGGTTTAGATTAGACTAGGTTGGGTCAGATTAGACTAGGTTGGGTTAGATTAGTTTAGGTTGGGTTAATAATATGAGACGTTGCCATCTGATTGATTTGGTAAGGATGTATTATTCATAAAAAGAGGTCGGTGAAATGATTTTTGACCTGTAAATATTTGGTTAGGTAAACTTTATACTTGATATTTGTTAATGGTATCGGAAAATGAATTGATGTTGGTGTTTGAAAGTTAAACATAGTGCATAGAGTGGAATAAATTGTACATATCGTTTTGTGACTTGAGACGATGGTGTATCTGATTGTGTTGGATAATTGTGGTTATTTTGATAAGTGTGCGCGACATGTTGGTGTGTATGTGTGTGTGTGTGTGGGAGTGTGTGTAGAGTGTGAGCGTTGGGATGATGGGGTGTGTGTGTGTTTGTGTGTGTGTGTGTTGGTCCGCCCCCGGTCTGTGCTGGTTTTTGCGCGGGCGGACCTCTTTTTGAGGTTCCGAAGGAAAACTAAAAAAAAAATGCGCAAAAAAAAAAAAAAAAAAATTTCATAAAAATCTGGGTGGCCGCGCCGAGTAAAGAAGGACTGTAGTGCGTACGTGTAGTGCATGGGCGCATTCTCGGAAACGGCTGGTCCCAGCGCGCTCAAATTTGGTGAGCAGAAAGACCGCCATCTCGACATTATCTGTGCCAAGTTTCGTTTCGATCGTGCGAAAATTTTAAATTTAATGAAGGTTCAATGGTGAAAAATAGCCAAAAATTGCACTTTTTCAAACTGCTGCCAAACATACTTAGAATGCACCTAGGCGGCCCAAATTACAGGATGTGGTAGATAAAATGTTGGCGTAGGTGCTGAGGTTGCCATTTTGCGATACGTTGATAAAAAATATCCCTTTGAGCTCCTCAAAGTTGACCAAAAATTTTTTTTCGATTTCAGTCGAAATTTTGACATTCTTTATTGGACAAACTACGCAAGTTTGCAAACTCAAACTTTGATAGCTGATAGATTTTCAAAAGTTCTACTCACTATGAAATCAGCGGTTCTCAAAACGATCAAGTTTCGATGCAACTTTGGAACAAAAACTGACACGAAATTTCCGTGAGTTTGGGTGAGTTTCAAAACATGTTTGTCCGGGGTTTTGGTGATACTTGAGAGTTCGAGCAGTTGACATCTTATTTGAAAAGCTTGGTCCTAGTTGCAGCAAGTTTTACAGAGTGCCATCTTTCGAAATTCAAATTTTGTGCAACTTTAAAGTTGAAGTAAAAAAACGCGTTTTTTTAAAGGTCATTTTTGGCCGCCATTTGTGACGTTGTTTGACCGAGTGAGGACTTCAAAAGTTGATACCACCCAGATTTAAACTTTTTCTCAAAGGTATCAAGTTTACAGTTTGCCATGAGTGATGCTTTTCTCAAAAAAATGTCCCAAACACAAGCCCCAAACCCTCAAAAAACCGCCTCAAACTTGTTTGAGGAAAATGGGTGCGACCCACGAAAAACTTTATTTAACACTTTCTGCTCGGTTTTTGGTCGTACATACCATAATTCTTTTGCTGGTCGAATTTCGGCTTCGTTTGAGCGTCAGAATTTTTTTTCCATTTTTTCAGCTTATTTCGGATATTCGTCCCCCCCAAAAGCCCACTTGCTTACCTTCGACAGAGTTGAAAAAACACTTGAATGATGCGCCTCGACGAGACCTTTCGTTTGGTACCACGCTCAAAGTTGTAGCTCATCAAACTTTTGGAAAAAGTCTAAAAAACTAAAATTGGGGCTCAAATCTCGTGAATTTTTCTAAGTCCTTAGGGGTGAAATATTCGATCCCAATTTAAGGCCTTTAAAAGGCTTTTCATGGGTTTTCGACCACTCGCATGTCCAAGTAACGACAGGAAATTGATGTTTTCGTTAGTTTTGTTAAGAAATGAGTGCTTGATAATGATTTTTTCGATTTCGAAGTTTTACTCATTTTATGTCCATTTAGGCACTCGCAGCTATTTTTCAAGGCTTCGACAGTGTTACTAGAGTTGTTAGAAATATTTGTTCTCTTCGAAGTGACCCCGAAAACACGTATTTTTGAGCACTCATTTTTCACTCAATTAGAGTATGCATCAATTTTTACTTTTTTGATGCGTTTATCGACGTCCTACGAAAAAATTTATAGAGATGAAATGTGTTGAAAATTGCCGATTTACCCTATGGTAAAGTCTTTGCACCTCCGAAGGCTTGTTTGAAATTATTTTTTTCAAATCCAAAATTTCGAGTCGTAAAATTTACAAGTCCAGATGCTTAGAGACAAGGGGCCGATGACTGCAAGTCGACGTAATATTTGATATCGATTTTCTCTAAATGTTTCGATGTTTTAAACGTCAATTTTTGATGACTATAGCACATTATTTGAATGTTAAGAAATCCATTGATTGATACATACCAGAAAATGAGCTCATTTTTTTCTCGTACATCGATTTCGCTGTTAATTTGTGCGACGCTAGTCCTAAGAACCGCGATGCCATTTGTTTCAAACTTGAGGTAAGCACTAATGTTGTTCGTTTCAATGTATGCCACCAAGATAAAAGTCTTGTAATAGATGCTCTCATATACATGCAAAGTGAGTGAAATTTTAAAACGCTCATTTCTGCTCACTTAGCGTTTTGAAGAGGAAGAAACTGTTGGCGACTGATGAAGAATAAGAGGGTTTGCAGAGTTGCCGGCTAGTGATTTTAATTATGGTACATTGAGCGTGCAAACAATATAATACTCGGCATATGTCATCAATGACTCATCAAAATCGAGTGATATCTCGTATTTGAGCTCTTTGATTGTGGATCAAAATTCATGATGAGTTTTTATTGGCGTATTTTATTCATGGAATTCTGAAATATGCCTGCAAATGATCGAGATACTGACACACACATTTCGTATTGTAAACGGCTCATTAATAAACGAGCGTTTTGGAATAGAGCGCATCATGCTAGGGCTGTCGATCACGATATGGGGTACTGTGAGTTGATGTTTCACTCAGTAATTTTGATGATTGAGAGAAGATATTGGAGGGTCTTTTGAGTCAGGAACTTTTGAGCTGTGCACTGAAACTTTGTTTGGGAATAAGTACGAGAACTCATTGATTTACTCACTCATATTCCCATCAGTTGCACGTATCGTTTCTAGGAAAAACTGAGTGTAAGTGAGTAGACACCATTTCGACGCTCACTCATGGCTCATATTTTGTGAGTGTGTGTTCCTGATATGGTTTGAATTTTTGAGAGGTTTTGCGGATCTCAAATATTTTATTTACGGAAACTAAAATATTATTACTGAAATATTTCCGAAAATTCGTAAATTCTCACTCGGACTTTGTTCAGGCTTCTATTTCGGTCAGAAATTTGGACATAGAGGTGGTAACACATTTAAATTGTTTCCGCTCATGAAATGCCTCATTTTGAGGAATTATGATCTTAAATGGGGAATTTAACTCACTCAAACGTAGATGCTGTTAGTGAGTTCATTGGGGGCTGCAAATCGGTCAAGCTATTGTATATGATGAGACAAAAGATTTTGTAATGTTTTTCGGGACGAAAATTGACCAGTTGCGTGTTCAAATCCCAAAACATGAATTTATTTAGAAATTCAGAAAATCACTCATTTCACATTCTTCAGTGCCGAAATTTGCATGATACGTGAGGATGTAGATATGTGATAGCATTTCTTTCGTCTTCAGCAAGTGGGAGTTATCTAAGATATTGATTTTTTTTCATTTTCAATGATGATGCATCGGTGAACTCGGTCAACAATTGAGTGAAATTTTAATTAGGCATATCTTTTTCTGCATTGAAGCTATATGTCCGATATTTTGATACAACGTAGATATGAATGAGTAGTGTCTATATTGACATTTTGAGAACGGTGCAAATGATATTTTGGGGAAAATGAGTAATTTTCTAAAATTCCATACTTGTTTAATTTGACGATTTGGGGTACTTAGAAATAAGCTAGAAACTTCATTTTGGGCTCAAATGAAGCGGAATCCGAAGCAGGGTGTGAATTATGGGGTTAAAATTTTTTTCATTCATTAATTTTTGATATATGGACAAATGAGTTTTTAAAAATGTTTTGGCCGTTATTTCGTCATTGGAACGTGTTTTGAACCGTTTTTGGGGCCAAATGGGACATTTCGACTTGTGCAATGACCACGCATTTGAAAAAATTGGGAAAAATTCGATAAAAGTCCACGGATATTAAAATGTTATTTTCAATGGAAATACGCTAAAAAATGAGAATCGCTGCAACTACCAATTTGATCACTATACAGACAGATACTTTTAGGGCCGTTAGTAAACTCTACGGGGTGAATACGCTAAAAATGCGTAAAAATGGCACAAAAATTGTATTTTTCAGAGTTTGGAAGTGATTCGAAGTAAATGCAGTGTCCCTCGAGTTAGACTAATATCTGAGCAACAATTATGCCGCTCGGCGAGTTGCGTAGCGCTCGTCGAGCGGCCCCAAAACTTAAGCTCGATTTACTCGACCCCTGAATTTAACGCGCGACAGCGCGTTCCCCAATGATTATCTGTAAGGAGCTGAACAGGTGTCGATATTTTTCTATTAAACGAGAATTATCTTTGGTTTTGATGCCGGATGGCGGTTGTAGTTTCATTTAGTGATTTTTATTTTATTGATGATTTATTGCTGTTTTGTTTTTGATTGTTGCGGGATTGGATTATTTAAAGGCTCTGCATGATTATCTGAGACGCCATCTGATGTGTGGGGATTTACAGGTAATTCACATCATGTATTCCTGGAAACAAATATATTTTAGATTTTTGGGGTTCATTTGAGAATATTGATAATAATTGAATATGTCATGAAGTTGGTGAATATTTGGCGTTTTCTGTTGAAGGTTTCAAATGAATTTTCAGAACAAAAGGTTAGTTTCCCCTGTGAAAGTGAGTATTCTATTCTGATTTGAGAGGTGGGTTATGTGGGTATTTGTGGGTTATGGGAAGCCAAATATTCGTACGTCTGGATTTGGTGAAATTTTGAATAGCTTTTAAAGAATGTATTTTTTTAACCACATGTGTAAGTAGAATTTTGAATGAGGCTTATGTAGGTCAACTTGGGACTAGGAATTGTTTAATATATTCTGGTCGAATGGACAATCATATTTATATGGTTTTAAGTATGTTCGACCGGAGGTAATTTCTGGATTTTATACCGAAATTTCTCTTTCTTCTTGACCTGGTTTAGAATATTGTGAAGCAACTTGCAGTCGATCTTCATGTAAGGGATTTAGGTAATTTTAAGTTTTGATTTAGGTGAAGGTATTCCATTTTTTGCAGCATAGGTTAAATTCCGTTGGGTGAATTGATACGAAACAGAGGTTGGACGTCAAGTTAGATGGAATAAAATAAGAGAGGTCAAAAATTCAACAATAAAATATGATAGAATAGGTTTTCTTTTCTACTCAGGATAAAATAGCTTTGGTTGGTTTAGAATAGACTAGGTTGGGTTAGATTAGACTAGGTTGGGTTAGATTAGTTTAGGTTGGGTTAGATTAGTTTAGGTTGGGTTAAATTAGTTTAGGTTGTGTTAATAATATAAGACGTTGCCATCTGATTGATTTGGTATCGATGTGTTATTCATAAAAGAGGTCGGTGAAATGATTTTTGCCCTGTAAATATATGGTTAGGTGAATTTAATACATGGTATTTGTTAATGGTATCGGAAAATGAATTTATGATGGTGTTTGAAAGTTAAACATAGAACATAGAGTGAAAGACATTGCACATATCGATTTGTCATTTGAGACGATGGTGTATCTGATTGTGTTGGATAATTGTGGTTATTTTTACAAGTGTGCGCGACACGTTGGTGTGTATATGTGTGTATGTGTGTGGGAGTGTGTGTAAGAGTGTGAATGTTTGGGGTTATGAGGTGTGCGAGTGTGTGTTTGTGTGTGTGTGTGGTCCGCCCCCGGTCTTTGCTGGTTTTTGCGCGGGCGGACCTCTCTTTGAGGTTCCGAAGGAAAACTAAAAAAAAAATGCGCAAAAAAAAAAAAAAAAAAATTTCATAAAAATCTGGGTGGCCGCGCCGAGTAAAGAAGGACTGTAGTGCGTACGTGTAGTGCATGGGCGCATTCTCGGAAACGGCTGGTCCCAGCGCGCTCAAATTTGGTGAGCAGAAAGACCGCCATCTCGACATTATCTGTGCCAAGTTTCGTTTCGATCGTGCGAAAATTTGAAATTTAATGAAGGTTCAATGGTGAAAAATAGCCAAAAATTGCACTTTTTCAAACTGCTGCCAAACATACTTAGAATGCACCTAGGCGGCCCAAATTACAGGATGTGGTAGATAAAATGTTGGCGTAGGTGCTGAGGTTGCCATTTTGCGATACGTTGATAAAAAATATCCCTTTGAGCTCCTCAAAGTTGACCAAAAATTTTTTTTCGATTTCAGTCGAAATTTTGACATTCTTTATTGGACAAACTACGCAAGTTTGCAAACTCAAACTTTGATAGGTGATAGATTTTCAAAAGTTCTACTCACTATGAAATCAGCGGTTCTCAAAACGATCAAGTTTCGATGCAACTTTGGAACAAAAACTGACACGAAATTTCCGTGAGTTTGGGTGAGTTTCAAAACATGTTTGTCCGGGGTTTTGGTGATACTTGAGAGTTCGAGCAGTTGACATCTTATTCGAAAAGCTTGGTCCTAGTTGCAGCAAGTTTTACAGAGTGCCATCTTTCGAAATTCAAATTTTGTGCAACTTTAAAGTTGAAGTAAAAAAACGCGTTTTTTTAAAGGTCATTTTTGGCCGCCATTTGTGACGTTGTTTGACCGAGTGAGGACTTCAAAAGTTGATACCACCCAGATTTAAACTTTTTCTCAAAGGTATCAAGTTTACAGTTTGCCATGAGTGATGCTTTTCTCAAAAAAATGTCCCAAACACAAGCCCCAAACCCTCAAAAAACCGCCTCAAACTTGTTTGAGGAAAATGGGTGCGACCCACGAAAAACTTTATTTAACACTTTCTGCTCGGTTTTTGGTCGTACATACCATAATTCTTTTGCTGGTCGAATTTCGGCTTCGTTTGAGCGTCAGAATTTTTTTTCCATTTTTTCAGCTTATTTCGGATATTCGTCCCCCCCAAAAGCCCACTTGCTCACCTTCGACAGAGTTGAAAAAACACTTGAATGATGCGCCTCGACGAGACCTTTCGTTTGGTACCACGCTCAAAGTTGTAGCTCATCAAACTTTTGTAAAAAGTCCAAAAAACTAAAATTGGGGCTCAAATCTCGTGAATTTTTCTAAGTCCTCAGGGGTGAAATATTCGATCCCAATTTAAGGCCTTTAAAAGGCTTTTCATGAGTTTTCGACCACTCGCATGTCCAAGTAACGACAGGAAATTGATGTTTTCGTTAGTTTTGTTAAGAAATGAGTGCTTGATAATGATTTTTTCGATTTCGAAGTTTTACTCATTTTATGTCCATTTAGGCACTCGCAGCTATTTTTCAAGGCTTCGACAGTGTTACTAGAGTTGTTAGAAATATTTGTTCTCTTCGAAGTGACCCCGAAAACACGTATTTTTGAGCACTCATTTTTCACTCAATTAGAGTATGCATCAATTTTTACTTTTTTGATGCGTTTATCGACGTCCTACGAAAAAATTTATAGAGATGAAATGTGTTGAAAATTGCCGATTTACCCTATGGTAAAGTCTTTGCACCTCCGAAGGCTTGTTTGAAATTATTTTTTTCAAATCCAAAATTTCGAGTCGTAAAATTTACAAGTCCAGATGCTTAGAGACAAGGGGCCGATGACTGCAAGTCGACGTAATATTTGATATCGATTTTCTCTAAATGTTTCGATGTTTTAAACGTCTATTTTTGATGACTATAGCACATTATTTGAATGTTAAGAAATCCATTGATTGATACATACCAGAAAATGAGCTCATTTTTTTCTCGTACATCGATTTCGCTGTTAATTTGTGCGACGCTAGTCCTAAGAACCGCGATGCCATTTGTTTCAAACTTGAGGTAAGCACTAATGTTGTTCGTTTCAATGTATGCCACCAAGATAAAAGTCTTGTAATAGATGCTCTCATATACATGCAAAGTGAGTGAAATTTTAAAACGCTCATTTCTGCTCACTTTGCGTTTGAAGAGGAAGAAACTGTTGGCGACTGATGAAGAATAAGAGGGTTTGCAGAGTTGCCGGCTAGTGATTTTAGTTATGGTACATTGAGCGTGCAAACAATATAATACTCGGCATATGTCATCAATGACTCATCAAAATCGAGCGATATCTCGTATTTGAGCTCTTTAATTGTGGGTCAAAATTCATGATGAGTTTTTATTGGCGTATTTTATTCATGGAATTTTGAAATATGCCTGCAAATGGTCGAGATACTGATACACACATTTCGTATTGGAGACGGCTCATTAATAAACAAGCGTTTTGGAATAGAGCGCATCATGCAGGGGCTGTCGATCACGATATGGGGTACTGTGAGTTGATGTTTCACTCATTAATTTTGATGATTGAGAGAAGATATTGGAGGGTGTTTTGAGTCAGGAACTTTTGAGCTGTGCACTGAAACTTTGTTTGGGAATAAGTGCGATAACTCATTGATTCATATTCCCATCAGTTGCATATTTCGCTTCTAGGAAAAACTGAGTGTGAGTGAGTAGACACCGTTTCGACGCTCACTCAGGGTTCATATTTTGTGAGTGTGTGTTCCTGATATGGATTGAATTTTTGAGAGGTTTTGCGGGTCTCAAATATTTTATTTACGGAAACTAAAATATTATTAGTGAAACATTTTCGAAAATTCGAAAATTCTCACTCGGACTTAGTTCAGGCTTCTATTTCGGTCAGTAATTGTGATTTAGGTGTGGTAACACATGAAAATTGTTTCCGCTCATGAAATGCCTCATTTTGAGGAATTATTCTCTTAAATGGGGAATTTCACTCATTCAAACGTAGATGCTGTTGGTGAGTTCATTGGGCGCTGCAAATCGGTCAAGCTATTGTGTTTGATGAGACGATGGATTTTGTAATGTTTTTCAGGACGAAAATTGACAAGTTGCGGGTTCAAATCCCAAAACATGAATTTATTTCGAAATTCGAAAAATCACTCATTTCGCTCAGTTCAGTGCCGAATTTTGCATGAAACTTGCATCATTGAGTACATAAGCGATAGCATTTCTTTCGTCTTAAGAAAGTGAGAATTGTGAAAGATATTGAATTTTTTTAATTTTCAATGATGATGCATCGGTGAACTAGGTCAGCAATTGAGTGAAATTTTAATTAGGCATATCTTTCTTTGCATCGAAGGTAGAAGTCCGAAATTTTGATACAACGTAGACATCAATGAGTAGTGTCTATATTGTCATTTTGAGAACGGTCCAAATGATATTTTGGGGAAAATGAGTAATTTTCTAAAATTCCATACTTGTTTAATTTGACGATTTAGGGTACTTAGAAATAAGCTAGAAACTTCATTTTAGACTCAAATGAAGCAGAATCCAAAGCAGGGTGTGAATTAAGGTGGTAAAATTTTTTTTATTCAATACTTTTCAAAATATGGACAAATGAGTTTTTAAAAACGTTTTGGCTGTTATTTCGTTATAGGAACTTGTTTTGAACCGTTTTTGGGGCCAAATCGGAAATTTCGACTTGTGCAATGACCACGCATTTGAAAAAATTAGAAAAAATTCGATAAAAGTCCACGGATATTAAAATGTAATTTTCAATGGAAATACGCTAAAAAATGAGAATCGCTGCAACTACCAATTTGATTACCATACAGACCGATACTTTTGGGGTTTTTAGTAAACTCTACGGGGTAAATACGCAAAAAATGCGTAAAAAGGACACAAAAATTGCATTTTTCAGAGTTTGAAAGTGATTCGAGGTAATTGCAGTGTCCCGCGAGTTTGACTAATATCTGAGTAACAATTATGCCGCTCGGCGAGTTGCGTAGCGCTCGTCGAGCGGCCCCAAAACTTAAGCTCGATTTACTCAACCCCTGAATTTAACGCGCGACAGCGCGTACCCCAATTATTATCTGTAAGGTGATGAACAGGTGTCGATGTTTTTCTATTAAACGAGAATTATCTTTGGTTTTTAATCCGGATTGCGATTGTAGTTTAATTTAGTAATGATTTTTATTTTATTGATGATTGATTGCTGTTTTGTTTTTGATTGTTGCGGGATTGGATTATTTAAGGGGCTCTGCACGAATAACTGAGACGCCATCTGATGAATGGTGATTTACAGAGACGCCATCAGATGTATGGTGATTTACAGCTAATTCACATCATTTATTCTTGGAAACAAATATATTTTAGAATTTTGGGGTTGTTTCGAGAATATTGATGATAATTGGATATGTCATGAAGTTGGTGAATATTTGGCGTTTTCTGTTGAAGGTTTCGTCGAATGAATTTTCAGAACGAAAGGTTAGTATCGCCTTTTAATGTGAGTAATCTATTCTGATATGAGAGGTGGAAATTATTGTGGGTTATGGAAAGCCAAATTTTCGTACTCCTGGGTTCGGTGAAACCTTAAATAGCTTTCAGAGAATTTAATTATTTTTCCCGCATGTTTAAGTATAATTTTGAATGAGGCTTATGTAATTGAACTCGGGTCTTGGTATTGTTTACTGCATTCTGGCCAAATGGACAATCAGATTTTGAGGATTATTCAGGTTCTACAGGAGGGTAATTCAGACTACGACTTTGTACTGAAATTTCACTATCTTCTTGACTCTGTTTAGAATATTGATTAGCAGCCTGCCGTCGCTCATCATATTAGGGATTTAGCTAATTTTAGGCTTTGATTTAGGTGAAGGTATTTAATTTTTGCAGGGTAGGTTAAATTCCGTTGGGTAAATTGATTAGAAACAAAGGTCGGATGTTAAGTTAGATGGAATAAAATAGGAGTGGTCAAAAATTCAACAATAAAATGAGATTAATTGGGTAATCATATGCAGTCGGGATTAAATAGCTTTTGTTTGATTAGATTTGACTAGGTTGGGTTAGAATAGTTTAGGTTGGGTTAATAATATAAGACGTTGCCACATGATTGATTTGGTGCGGATGTGTTTTTCATAAAAAGAGGTCGGTTAAATGATTTTTGATCTGTAAATATATGGTTAGGTAAATTGTACACTTGGAATATGTTAATGGTATCGGAAAATGAATTGATGTTGGTGTTTGAAAGTTTAACATAGAGCGTAGAGAGGAATATTTTGTACGTATCGCTCTGTGATTTGAGACGATGGTGTATCTGATTGTGTTGGATAATTGTGGTTATTTTTAAAAGTGTGCGCGATATGTTGGTGTGTATATGTGTGTATGTGTGTGTGGGAGTGTGTGTAGAGTGTGAGCGTTGGGATGATGGGGTGTGTGTGTGTGTTTGTGTGAGTGTGTGTTGGTCCGCCCCCGGTCTTTGCTGGTTTTTGCGCGGGCGGACCCTCGCAGAGGTTCCGGAGGAAAACTGAAACTAAATAGCGCAAAAAGAAAAAAAAAAAAAAAAAAAAAATTCTGGTCGACCGCGTTGAGTTCCGGACAGGTGGCATATATACCGGATCTGGCGTGAGCACAGGAGCGAGCCCCTAGAACGCGTGGTCGCAGCGCGCTCAAATTCGGTGAGCAGAAAGACGACCATCTCGATATTACCCGTGCCAAGTTTCGTTTCGATCGTGCAAGAACTTTTCATTCAATGGCGGAAAAATGGTCAAAAATCGCCGAAAATTGAGCTTTTTCAAACTGCTGCCAAACATACTTAGAATGCACTTAGGTGGCTCAAATTACAGGATGTGGTAGATGAAATGTTCGAGTAGGTGCTCAGGTTGCCATTTTGCGATACGTTAATAAAAAGTATCCCTTTGAGCTCCTCAAAGTTGACCAAAAATTTTTTTTCGATTTCAGTCGAAATTTTGACATTTTTTATTGGACAAACTACGCAAGTTTGTAAACTCAAACTTTGATAGGTGATAGATTTTTAAAAGTTCTACTCACTATAAAATCAGCGGTTCTCAAAACGATCAAGTTTGGACGCAACTTTGGAACAAAAATTGACACGAAATTTCCGTGAGTTTGGGTGAGTTTCAAAACATGTTTGTCCGGGGTTTTGGTGATACTTGAGAGTTCGAGCAGTTGACATCTTATTTGAAAAGCTTGGTCCTAGTTGCAGCAAGTTTTACAGAGTGCCATCTTTCGAAATTCAAATTTTGTGCAACTTTAAAGTTGAAGTAAAAAAACGCGTTTTTTCAAAGGTCATTTTTGGCCGCCATTTGTGACGTTGTTTGACCGAGTGGGAACTCCAAAAGTTGATACCACCCAGATTTGAACTTTTTCTCAAAGTTATCAAGTTTACAATTCGCCATGATTGATGCTTTTCTCAAAAAATTGTCCCAAACACAACCCCCAAACCCTCAAAAAACCGCCTCAAACTTGTTTGAGGAAAATGGGTGGGACCCACGAAAAACTTTATTTAACATTTTTTGCGAGTTTTTGGATGCTACATACGAAAAAAGTTTTGTGGAAAGATCCCTCGAAAATTTTTTTCGTTTTATTGAATTTTGCGACTTTAACATTAAAATGGCACATTCCATCTCTTCTAAGGCCTCCTTTTTCATGCCTCAGGATATCGAAATTCTTATGAGTGATGCGCCTCAGCGAGACCTTTCGTTTGGTACCAAACTTAAAGTTGTAGCTCAACAAACTTTTGAGAAAAATCCAAAAAACTAAAATTGGGGCTCAAATCGCGTGAATTTTTCTAAGTCCTTGGGGTGAAATATTCGATCTCAATTTAAGGCCTCTATAAGGCTTTTCATGGATTTTCGACCACACCCATGTTTAAGTAATGACAGAAAATTGATGTTTTCGTTAGTTTTGTTAAGAAATGAGTGCTTGATAATGATTTTTTCGATTTCGAAGTTTTACTCATTTTATACCCATTTAGGGACTCGCAGCCATTTTTCGAGGCATCGAGAGTGTTGCTAGAGTTGTTAAAAATATTTGTTCTCTTGGAAAGGAACTCGACAACACGTATTTTTGAGCACTCATTTTTCACTCAATTAGAGTATGCATCAATTTTTACTTTTTTCATGCGTTTATCGACGTCCTACGAAAAAATTTATAGAGATGAAATGTGTTGCAAATTGCCGATTTACCCTATGGTAGAGTCTTTGCACCTCCGAAGGCTTGTTTGAAATAATTTTTTTCAAATCCAAAATTTCGAGTCGTAAAATTTACAAGTCCAGATGCTTAGAGACAAGGGGCCGATGACTGCAAGTCGACGTAATATTTGATATCGATTTTCTCTAAATGTTTCGATGTTTCAAACGTCAATTTTTGATGACTATAGCACATTATTTGAATGTTAAGAAATCCATTGATTGATACATACCAGAAAATGAGCTCATTTTTTTTTCGTACATCGATTTCGCTGTTAATTTGTGCGACGCTGGTCCTATAGGAGTCGCGATGCCATTGGTTTCACATTTGGGGTGAGCACTAATGTTGTGCGTTTCAATGAATGCCACCATGATAAAAGTGTTGTAGTAGATGCTCTCATATATATGCAAAGTGAGTGAAATTTTAAAACGCTCATTTCTGCTCACTTTGCGTTTGAAGAGGAAGAAACTGTTGGCGACTGATGAAGAATAAGAGGGTTTGCAGAGTTGCCGGCTAGTGATTTTAGTTATGGTACATTGAGCGTGCAAACAATATAATACTCGGCATATGTCATCAATGACTCATCAAAATCGAGCGATATCTCGTATTTGAGCTCTTTAATTGTGGGTCAAAATTCATGATGAGTTTTTATGGCGTATTTTATTCATGGAATTTTGAAATATGCCTGCAAATGGTCGAGATACTGATACACACATTTCGTATTGGAAACGGCTCATTAATAAACAAGCGTTTTGGAATAGAGCGCATCATGCTGGGGCTGTCGATCACGATATGGGGTACTGTGAGTTGATGTTTCACTCATTAATTTTGATGATTGAGAGAAGATATTGGAAGGTGTTTTGAGTCAGGAACTTTTGAGCTGTGCACTGAAACTTTGTTTGGGAATAAGTGCGATAACTCATTGATTCATATTCCCATCAGTTGCATATTTCGCTTCTAGGAAAAACTGAGTGTGAGTGAGTAGACACCGTTTCGACGCTCACTCAGGGTTCATATTTTGTGAGTGTGTGTTCCTGATATGGATTGAATTTTTGAGAGGTTTTGCGGGTCTCAAATATTTTATTTACGGAAACTAAAATATTATTAGTGAAATATTTTCGAAAATTCGAAAATTCTCACTCGGACTTAGTTCAGGCTTCTATTTCGGTCAGTAATTGGGATTTAGGTGTGGTAACACATGAAAATTGTTTCCGCTCATGAAATGCCTCATTTTGAGGAATTATTCTCTTAAATGGGGAATTTCACTCATTCAAACGTAGATGCTGTTGGTGAGTTCATTGGGCGCTGCAAATCGGTCAAGCTATTGTGTTTGATGAGACGATGGATTTTGTAATGTTTTTCAGGACGAAAATTGACAAGTTGCGGGTTCAAATCCCAAAACATGAATTTATTTCGAAATTCGAAAAATCACTCATTTCGCTTAGTTCAGTGCCGAATTTTGCATGAAACTTGCATCATTGAGTACATAAGCGATAGCATTTCTTTCGTCTTAAGAAAATGAGAATTGTGAAAGATATTGAATTTTTTTAATTTTCAATGATGATGCATCGGTGAACTAGGTCAGCAATTGAGTGAAAATTTAATTAGGCATATCTTTCTTTGCATTGAAGGTAGAAGTCCGAAATTTTGATACAACGTAGACATCAATGAGTAGTGTCTATATTGACATTTTGAGAACGGTCCAAATGATATTTTGGGGAAAATGAGTAATTTTCTAAAATTCCATACTTGTTTAATTTGACGATTTAGGGTACTTAGAAATAAGCTAGAAACTTCATTTTGGGCTCAAATGAAGCGGAATCCAAAGCAGGGTCTGAATTATGGTGTTAAAAATTTTTTTATTCATTATTTTTTATTATATGGACAAATGAGTTTTTAAGAATGTTTTGGTCGTTATTTCGTCATTGGAACGTGTTTTGAACCGTTTTTGGGGCCAAATGGGAAATTTAGACTTGTGCAATGACCACGCATTTGAAAAAATTAGAAAAAATTCGATAAAAGTCCACGGATATTGAAATGTAATTTTCAATGGAAATACGCTAAAGAATGAGAATCGCTGCAACTACCAATTTGATTACCATACAGACCGATACTTTTGGGGTTTTTAGTAAACTCTACGGGGTAAATACGGTAAAAATGCGTAAAAAGGACACAAAAATTGCATTTTTCAGAGTTTGAAAGTGATTCGAGGTAATTGCAGTGTCCCGCGAGTTTGACTAATATCTGAGTAACAATTATGCCGCTCGGCGAGTTGCGTAGCGCTCGTCGAGCGGCCCTAAAATTTAAGCTCGATTTACTCAACCCCTGAATTTAACGCGCGACAGCGCGTACCCCAATTATTATCTGTAAGGAGATGAACAGGTGTCGATGTTTTTCTATTAAACGAGAATTATCTTTGGTTTTGAATCCGGATTGCGATTGTAGTTTAATTTAGTAATGATTTTTATTTTATTGATGATTGATTGCTGTTTTCTTTTTGATTGTTGCGGGATTGGATTATTTAAGGGGCTCTGCACGAATAACTGAGACGCCATCTGATGAATGGTGATTTACAGAGACGCCATCAGATGTATGGTGATTTACAGCTAATTCACATCATTTATTCTTGGAAACAAATATATTTTAGAATTTTGGGGTTGTTTCGAGAATATTGACTATAATTGGATATGTCATGAAGTTGGTGAATATTTGGCGTTTTCTGTTGAAGGTTTCGAATGAATTTTCAGAACGAAAGGTTAGTATCGCCTTTTAATGTGAGTAATCTATTCTGATATGAGAGGTGGAAATTATTGTGGGTTATGGAAAGCCAAATTTTCGTACTCCTGGGTTCGGTGAAATCTTAAATAGCTTTCAGAGAATTTAATTATTTTTCCCGCATGTATAAGTATAATTTTGAATGAGGCTTATGTAATTGAACTCGGGTCTTGGTATTGTTTACTGCATTCTGGCCAAATGGACAATCAGATTTCGAGGATTTTATTCAGGTTCTACAGGAGGGTAATTCAGACTACGAATTTGTACTGAAATTTCACTATCTTCTTGACTCTGTTTAGAATATTGATTAGCAACCTGCCGTCGCTCATCATATTAGGGATTTAGCTAATTTTAGGCTTTGATTTAGGTGAAGGTATTTAATTTTTGCAGGGTAGGTTAAATTCCGTTGGGTAAATTGATTAGAAACAAAGGTCGGATGTTAAGTTAGATGGAATAAAATAGGAGTGGTCAAAAATTCAACAATAAAATGAGATTAATTGGGTAATCATATCCAGTCGGGATTAAATAGCTTTTGTTTGGTTAGATTTGACTAGGTTGGGTTAGATTAGTTTAGGTTGGGTTAATAATATAAGACGTTGCCACATGATTGATTTGGTGAGGATGTGTTTTTCATAAAAAGAGGTCGGTTAAATGATTTTTGATCTGTAAATATATGGTTAGGTAAATTGTACACTTGGTATTTGTTAATGGTATCGGAAAATGAATTGATGTTGGTGTTTGAAAGTTTAACATAGAGCGTAGAGAGGAATATTTTGTACGTATCGCTCTGTGATTTGAGACGATGGTGTATCTGATTGTGCTGGATAATTGTGGTTATTTTTACAAGTGTGCTTGGCATGTATTTGTGTATGTGTGTGTGTGTGTGTGGGAGTGTGTGTAAGAGTGTGAATGTTTGGGGTTATGAGGTGTTTGTGTGTGTGTGGGTGTGTGTGTGTGTGGTCCGCCCCCGGTCTGTGCTGGTTTTTGCGCGGGCGGACCTCTTTTTGAGGTTCCGAAGGAAAACTAAAAAAAAAATGCGCAAAAAAAAAAAAAAAAAAAATTTCATAAAAATCTGGGTGGCCGCGCCGAGTAAAGAAGGACTGTAGTGCGTACGTGTAGGGTGTGGGCGCATTCTCGGAAACGGCTGGTCCCAGCGCGCTCAAATTTGGTGAGCAGAAAGACCCCCATCTCGACATTATCTGTGCCAAGTTTCGTTTCGATCGTGCGAAAATTTTGAATTTAATGAAGGTTCAATGGGGAAAAATGGCCAAAAATTGCAATTTTTCAAACTGCTGCCAAACATACTTAGAATGCACTTAGGTGGCTCAAATTACAGGATGTGGTAGATAAAATGTTGGAGTAGGTGCTGAGGTTGCCATTTTGCGATACGTTGATAAAAAATATCCTTTTGAGCTCCTCAAAGTTGACCAAAAATTTTTTTTCGATTTCAGTCGAAATTTTGACATTCTTTATTGGACAAACTACGCAAGTTTGCAAACTCAAACTTTGATAGGTGATAGATTTTCAAAAGTTCTACTCACTATGAAATCAGCGGTTCTCAAAACGATCAAGTTTCGATGCAACTTTGGAACAAAAACTGACACGAAATTTCTGTGAGTTTGGGTGAGTTTCAAAACATGTTTGTCCGGGGTTTTGGTGATACTTGAGAGTTCGAGCAGTTGACATCTTATTCGAAAAGCTTGGTCCTAGTTGCAGCAAGTTTTACAGAGTGCCATCTTTCGAAATTCAAATTTTGTGCAACTTTAAAGTTGAAGTAAAAAAACGCGTTTTTTCAAAGGTCATTTTTGGCCGCCATTTGTGACGTTGTTTGACCGAGTGAGGACTTCAAAAGTTGATACCACCCAGATTTAAACTTTTTCTCAAAGGTATCAAGTTTACAGTTTGCCATGAGTGATGCTTTTCTCAAAAAAATGTCCCAAACACAAGCCCCAAACCCTCAAAAAACCGCCTCAAACTTGTTTGAGGAAAATGGGTGCGACCCACGAAAAACTTTACTTAACACTTTCTGCTCGGTTTTTGGTCGTACATACCATAATTCTTTTGCTGGTCGAATTTCGGCTTCGTTTGAGCGTCAGAATTTTTTTTCCATTTTTTCAGTTTATTTCGGATATTCGTCCCCCCCAAAAGCCCACTTGCTTACCTTCGACAGAGTTGAAAAAACACTTGAATGATGCGCCTCGACGAGACCTTTCGTTTGGTACCACGCTCAAAGTTGTAGCTCATCAAACTTTTGGAAAAAGTCCAAAAAACTAAAATTGGGGTTCAAATCTCGTGAATTTTTCTAAGTCCTTAGGGGTGAAATATTCGATCCCAATTTAAGGCCTTTAAAAGGCTTTTCATGGGTTTTCGACCACTCGCATGTCCAAGTAACGACAGGAAATTGATGTTTTCGTTAGTTTTGTTAAGAAATGAGTGCTTGATAATGATTTTTTCGATTTCGAAGTTTTACTCATTTTATGTCCATTTAGGCACTCGCAGCTATTTTTCAAGGCTTCGACAGTGTTACTAGAGTTGTTAGAAATATTTGTTCTCTTCGAAGTGACCCCGAAAACACGTATTTTTGAGCACTCATTTTTCCCTCAATTAGAGTATGCATCAATTTTTACTTTTTTGATGCGTTTATCGACGTCCTACGAAAAAATTTATAGAGATGAAATGTGTTGAAAATTGCCGATTTACCCTATGGTAAAGTCTTTGCACCTCCGAAGGCTTGTTTGAAATTATTTTTTTCAAATCCAAAATTTCGAGTCGTAAAATTTACAAGTCCAGATGCTTAGAGACAAGGGGCCGATGACTGCAAGTCGACGTAATATTTGATATCGATTTTCTCTAAATGTTTCGATGTTTTAAACGTCAATTTTTGATGACTATAGCACATTATTTGAATGTTAAGAAATCCATTGATTGATACATACCAGAAAATGAGCTCATTTTTTTCTCGTACATCGATTTCGCTGTTAATTTGTGCGACGCTAGTCCTAAGAACCGCGATGCCATTTGTTTCAAACTTGAGGTAAGCACTAATGTTGTTCGTTTCAATGTATGCCACCAAGATAAAAGTCTTGTAATAGATGCTCTCATATACATGCAAAGTGAGTGAAATTTTAAAACGCTCATTTCTGCTCACTTAGCGTTTTGAAGAGGAAGAAACTGTTGGCGACTGATGAAGAATAAGAGGGTTTGCAGAGTTGCCGGCTAGTGATTTTAATTATGGTACATTGAGCGTGCAAACAATATAATACTCGGCATATGTCATCAATGACTCATCAAAATCGAGCGATATCTCGTATTTGAGCTCTTTGATTGTGGATCAAAATTCATGATGAGTTTTTATTGGCGTATTTTATTCATGGAATTCTGAAATATGCCTGCAAATGATCGAGATACTGACACACACATTTCGTATTGTAAACGGCTCATTAATAAACGAGCGTTTTGGAATAGAGCGCATCATGCTGGGGCTGTCGATCACGATATGGGGTACTGTGAGTTGATGTTTCACTCAGTAATTTTGATGATTGAGAGAAGATATTGGAGGGTCTTTTGAGTCAGGAACTTTTGAGCTGTGCACTGAAACTTTGTTTGGGAATAAGTACGAGAACTCATTGATTTACTCACTCATATTCCCATCAGTTGCACGTATCGTTTCTAGGAAAAACTGAGTGTAAGTGAGTAGACACCATTTCGACGCTCACTCATGGCTCATATTTTGTGAGTGTGTGTTCCTGATATGGTTTGAATTTTTGAGAGGTTTTGCGGATCTCAAATATTTTATTTACGGAAACTAAAATATTATTACTGAAATATTTCCGAAAATTCGTAAATTCTCACTCGGACTTTGTTCAGGCTTCTATTTCGGTCAGAAATTTGGACATAGAGGTGGTAACACATTTAAATTGTTTCCGCTCATGAAATGCCTCATTTTGAGGAATTATGATCTTAAATGGGGAATTTAACTCACTCAAACGTAGATGCTGTTAGTGAGTTCATTGGGGGCTGCAAATCGGTCAAGCTATTGTATATGATGAGACAAAAGATTTTGTAATGTTTTTCGGGACGAAAATTGACCAGTTGCGTGTTCAAATCCCAAAACATGAATTTATTTAGAAATTCAGAAAATCACTCATTTCACATTCTTCAGTGCCGAAATTTGCATGATACGTGAGGATGTAGATATGTGATAGCATTTCTTTCGTCTTCAGCAAGTGGGAGTTATCTAAGATATTGATTTTTTTTCATTTTCAATGATGATGCATCGGTGAACTCGGTCAACAATTGAGTGAAATTTTAATTAGGCATATCTTTTTCTGCATTGAAGCTATATGTCCGATATTTTGATACAACGTAGATATGAATGAGTAGTGTCTATATTGACATTTTGAGAACGGTGCAAATGATATTTTGGGGAAAATGAGTAATTTTCTAAAATTCCATACTTGTTTAATTTGACGATTTGGGGGTACTTAGAAATAAGCTAGAAACTTCATTTTGGGCTCAAATGAAGCGGAATCCAAAGCAGGGTGTGAATTATGGGGTTAAAATTTTTTTCATTCATTAATTTTTGATATATGGACAAATGAGTTTTTAAAAATGTTTTGGCCGTTATTTCGTCATTGGAACGTGTTTTGAACCGTTTTTGGGGCCAAATGGGACATTTCGACTTGTGCAATGACCACGCATTTGAAAAAATTGGGAAAAATTCGATAAAAGTCCACGGATATTAAAATGTTATTTTCAATGGAAATACGCTAAAAAATGAGAATCGCTGCAACTACCAATTTGATCACTATACAGACAGATACTTTTAGGGCCGTTAGTAAACTCTACGGGGTGAATACGCTAAAAATGCGTAAAAATGGCACAAAAATTGTATTTTTCAGAGTTTGGAAGTGATTCGAAGTAAATGCAGTGTCCCTCGAGTTAGACTAATATCTGAGCAACAATTATGCCGCTCGGCGAGTTGCGTAGCGCTCGTCGAGCGGCCCCAAAACTTAAGCTCGATTTACTCGACCCCTGAATTTAACGCGCGACAGCGCGTTCCCCAATGATTATCTGTAAGGAGCTGAACAGGTGTCGATATTTTTCTATTAAACGAGAATTATCTTTGGTTTTGATGCCGGATTGCGGTTGTAGTTCCATTTAGTGATTTTTATTTTATTGATGATTTATTGATGTTTAGTTTTTGATTGTTGCGGGATTGGATTATTTAAAGGCTCTGCATGAATAACTGAGACGCCATCTGATGTGTGGTGATTTACAGCTAATTCACATCAATTATTCCTGGAAACAAATATATTTCAGATTTTTGGGATTCATTTGAGAGTGTTGATAGTAATTGGATCTGTTATGAAGTTGGTGAGTATTTGGCGTTTTCTGTTGAAGGTTTCAAATGAATTTTCAGAACGAAAGGTTTGTATCGCTTTTGAAACTGAGTAATCTATTTTGATTTGAGAGGTAGCAATTTTTGTGGGTTATGGGAAGCCAAATTTTCGTGCGTCTGTGTTTGGTAAAATTTCGAATAGCTTTTAAAGAATATATTTTTTTTAACCGCATGTATAAGTAAAATTTTGAATGAGGCTTATTTAATTCAACTTGGGACCAGGAATTGTTTAATATGTTCTGGTCGAATGGACAATCATATTTATAGGGTTTTAAGTATGTTCGACCGGAGGTTAATTCTGGATTTTACACTGAAAGTTCCCTTTCTTCTTGACTCGGTTTAGAATATTGTGAAGCAACTTACAGTCGATCTTCATGTAAGGGTTTTAGGTAATTTTAAGTTTTGATTTAGGTGAAGGTATTCCATTCTTTGCAGCATAGGTTGAATTCCGTTGGGTGAATTGATACGAAACAGAGGTTGGACGTCAAGTTAGATGGAATAAAATAAGAGAGGTCAAAAATTCAACAATAAAATATGATAGAATAGGTTTTCTTTTCTACTCAGGATAAAATAGCTTTGGTTGGTTTAGAATAGACTAGGTTGGGTTAGATTAGACTAGGTTGGGTTATATTAGTTTAGGTTGGCTTAGATTAGTTTAGGTTGGGTTAGATTAGTTTAGGTTGGGTTAGATTAGTTTAGGTTGGGGTAATAATATAAGACGTTTCCATCTGATTGATTTGTTAAGGATGTGTTATTCATAAGAAGAGGTCGAAGAAATGATTTTTGACCTGTAAATACATGGTTGGGGAGTTTTATACATGGTATTTGTTAATGGTATCGGAAAATGAATTGATGTTGGTGTTTGAAAGTTCAACATGGAGCATAGAGTGAAGGAAAATGCAGATATCGTTTTGTGATTTGAGACGATGGTGTATCTGATTGTGTTGGATAATTGTGGTTATTTTTAGAAGTGTGCACTGCATGTGTGTGTGTATGTGTGTGTCTGTGTGTGGGAGTGTGTGTAAGAGTGTGAATGTTTGGGGTTATGAGGTGTTTGTGTGTGTTTGTGTGTGTGTGTGTGGTCCGCCCCCGGTCTGTGCTGGTTTTTGCGCGGGCGGACCTCTCTTTGAGGTTCCGAAGGAAAACTAAAAAAAAAATGCGCAAAAAAAAAAAAAAAAAAAAATTTCATAAAAATCTGGGTGGCCGCGCCGAGTAAAGAAGGACTGTAGTGCGTACGTGTAGTGCATGGGCGCATTCTCGGAAACGGCTGGTCCCAGCGCGCTCAAATTTGGTGAGCAGAAAGACCCCCATCTCGACATTATCTGTGCCAAGTTTCGTTTCGATCGTGCGAAAATTTTAAATTTAATGAAGGTTCAATGGTGAAAAATAGCCAAAAATTGCACTTTTTCAAACTGCTGCCAAACATACTTAGAATGCACCTAGGCGGCCCAAATTACAGGATGTGGTAGATAAAATGTTGGAGTAGGTGCTGAGGTTGCCATTTTGCGATACGTTGATAAAAAATATCCCTTTGAGCTCCTCAAAGTTGACCAAAAATTTTTTTTCGATTTCAGTCGAAATTTTGACATTCTTTATTGGACAAACTACGCAAGTTTGCAAACTCAAACTTTGATAGGTGATAGATTTTCAAAAGTTCTACTCACTATGAAATCAGCGGTTCTCAAAACGATCAAGTTTCGATGCAACTTTGGAACAAAAACTGACACGAAATTTCCGTGAGTTTGGGTGAGTTTCAAAACATGTTTGTCCGGGGTTTTGGTGATACTTGAGAGTTCGAGCAGTTGACATCTTATTCGAAAAGCTTGGTCCTAGTTGCAGCAAGTTTTACAGAGTGCCATCTTTCGAAATTCAAATTTTGTGCAACTTTAAAGTTGAAGTAAAAAAACGCGTTTTTTCAAAGGTCATTTTTGGCCGCCATTTGTGACGTTGTTTGACCGAGTGAGGACTTCAAAAGTTGATACCACCCAGATTTAAACTTTTTCTCAAAGGTATCAAGTTTACAGTTTGCCATGAGTGATGCTTTTCTCAAAAAAATGTCCCAAACACAAGCCCCAAACCCTCAAAAAAACCGCCTCAAACTTGTTTGAGGAAAATGGGTGCGACCCACGAAAAACTTTATTTAACACTTTCTGCTCGGTTTTTGGTCGTACATACCATAATTCTTTTGCTGGTCGAATTTCGGCTTCGTTTGAGCGTCAGAATTTTTTTTCCATTTTTTCAGCTTATTTCGGATATTCGTCCCCCCCAAAAGCCCACTTGCTCACCTTCGACAGAGTTGAAAAAACACTTGAATGATGCGCCTCGACGAGACCTTTCGTTTGGTACCACGCTCAAAGTTGTAGCTCATCAAACTTTTGTAAAAAGTCCAAAAAACTAAAATTGGGGCTCAAATCTCGTGAATTTTTCTAAGTCCTTAGGGGTGAAATATTCGATCCCAATTTAAGGCCTTTAAAAGGCTTTTCATGGGTTTTCGACCACTCGCATGTCCAAGTAACGACAGGAAATTGATGTTTTCGTTAGTTTTGTTAAGAAATGAGTGCTTGATAATGATTTTTTCGATTTCGAAGTTTTACTCATTTTATGTCCATTTAGGCACTCGCAGCTATTTTTCAAGGCTTCGACAGTGTTACTAGAGTTGTTAGAAATATTTGTTCTCTTCGAAGTGACCCCGAAAACACGTATTTTTGAGCACTCATTTTTCACTCAATTAGAGTATGCATCAATTTTTACTTTTTTGATGCGTTTATCGACGTCCTACGAAAAAATTTATAGAGATGAAATGTGTTGAAAATTGCCGATTTACCCTATGGTAAAGTCTTTGCACCTCCGAAGGCTTGTTTGAAATTATTTTTTTCAAATCCAAAATTTCGAGTCGTAAAATTTACAAGTCCAGATGCTTAGAGACAAGGGGCCGATGACTGCAAGTCGACGTAATATTTGATATCGATTTTCTCTAAATGTTTCGATGTTTTAAACGTCAATTTTTGATGACTATAGCACATTATTTGAATGTTAAGAAATCCATTGATTGATACATACCAGAAAATGAGTTCATTTTTTTCTCGTACATCGATTTCGCTGTTAATTTGTGCGACGCTAGTCCTAAGAACCGCGATGCCATTTGTTTCAAACTTGAGGTAAGCACTAATGTTGTTCGTTTCAATGTATGCCACCAAGAATAAAGTCTTGTAATAGATGCTCTCATAACATGCAAAGTGAGTGAAATTTTAAAACGCTCATTTCTGCTCACTTTGCGTTTGAAGAGGAAGAAACTGTTGGCGACTGATGAAGAATAAGAGGGCTTGCAGAGTTGCCGGCTAGTGGTTTTAGTTATGGTACATTGAGCGTGCAAACAATATAATACTCGGCATATGTCATCAATGACTCATCAAAATCGAGCGATATCTCGTATTTGAGCTCTTTAATTGTGGGTCAAAATTCATGATGAGTTTTTATTGGCGTATTTTATTCATGGAATTTTGAAATATGCCTGCAAATGGTCGAGATACTGATACACACATTTCGTATTGGAGACGGCTCATTAATAAACAAGCGTTTTGGAATAGAGCGCATCATGCTGGGGCTGTCGATCACGATATGGGGTACTGTGAGTTGATGTTTCACTCATTAATTTTGATGATTGAGAGAAGATATTGGAGGGTGTTTTGAGTCAGGAACTTTTGAGCTGTGCACTGAAACTTTGTTTGGGAATAAGTGCGATAACTCATTGATTCATATTCCCATCAGTTGCATATTTCGCTTCTAGGAAAAACTGAGTGTGAGTGAGTAGACACCGTTTCGACGCTCACTCAGGGTTCATATTTTGTGAGTGTGTGTTCCTGATATGGATTGAATTTTTGAGAGGTTTTGCGGGTCTCAAATATTTTATTTACGGAAACTAAAATATTATTAGTGAAATATTTTCGAAAATTCGAAAATTCTCACTCGGACTTAGTTCAGGCTTCTATTTCGGTCAGTAATTGTGATTTAGGTGTGGTAACACATGAAAATTGTTTCCGCTCATGAAATGCCTCATTTTGAGGAATTATTCTCTTAAATGGGGAATTTCACTCATTCAAACGTAGATGCTGTTGGTGAGTTCATTGGGCGCTGCAAATCGGTCAAGCTATTGTGTTTGATGAGACGATGGATTTTGTAATGTTTTTCAGGACGAAAATTGACAAGTTGCGGGTTCAAATCCCAAAACATGAATTTATTTCGAAATTCGAAAAATCACTCATTTCGCTCAGTTCAGTGCCGAATTTTGCATGAAACTTGCATCATTGAGTACATAAGCGATAGCATTTCTTTCGTCTTAAGAAAGTGAGAATTGTGAAAGATATTGAATTTTTTTAATTTTCAATGATGATGCATCGGTGAACTAGGTCAGCAATTGAGTGAAATTTTAATTAGGCATATCTTTCTTTGCATCGAAGGTAGAAGTCCGAAATTTTGATACAACGTAGACATCAATGAGTAGTGTCTATATTGTCATTTTGAGAACGGTCCAAATGATATTTTGGGGAAAATGAGTAATTTTCTAAAATTCCATACTTGTTTAATTTGACGATTTAGGGTACTTAGAAATAAGCTAGAAACTTCATTTTAGACTCAAATGAAGCAGAATCCAAAGCAGGGTGTGAATTAAGGTGGTAAAATTTTTTTTATTCAATACTTTTCAAAATATGGACAAATGAGTTTTTAAAAACGTTTTGGCTGTTATTTCGTTATAGGAACTTGTTTTGAACCGTTTTTGGGGCCAAATCGGAAATTTCGACTTGTGCAATGACCACGCATTTGAAAAAATTAGAAAAAATTCGATAAAAGTCCACGGATATTAAAATGTAATTTTCAATGGAAATACGCTAAAAAATAAGAATCGCTGCAACTACCAATTTGATTACCATACAGACCGATACTTTTGGGGTTTTTAGTAAACTCTACGGGGTAAATACGCAAAAAATGCGTAAAAAGGACACAAAAATTGCATTTTTCAGAGTTTGAAAGTGATTCGAGGTAATTGCAGTGTCCCGCGAGTTTGACTAATATCTGAGTAACAATTATGCCGCTCGGCGAGTTGCGTAGCGCTCGTCGAGCGGCCCCAAAACTTAAGCTCGATTTACTCAACCCCTGAATTTAACGCGCGACAGCGCGTACCCCAATTATTATCTGTAAGGAGATGAACAGGTGTCGATGTTTTTCTATTAAACGAGAATTATCTTTGGTTTTTAATCCGGATTGCGATTGTAGTTTAATTTAGTAATGATTTTTATTTTATTGATGATTGATTGCTGTTTTGTTTTTGATTGTTGCGGGATTGGATTATTTAAGGGGCTCTGCACGAATAACTGAGACGCCATCTGATGAATGGTGATTTACAGAGACGCCATCAGATGTATGGTGATTTACAGCTAATTCACATCATTTATTCTTGGAAACAAATATATTTTAGAATTTTGGGGTTGTTTCGAGAATATTGATGATAATTGGATATGTCATGAAGTTGGTGAATATTTGGCGTTTTCTGTTGAAGGTTTCGTCGAATGAATTTTCAGAACGAAAGGTTAGTATCGCCTTTTAATGTGAGTAATCTATTCTGATATGAGAGGTGGAAATTATTGTGGGTTATGGAAAGCCAAATTTTCGTACTCCTGGGTTCGGTGAAATCTTAAATAGCTTTCAGAGAATTTAATTATTTTTCCCGCATGTTTAAGTATAATTTTGAATGAGGCTTATGTAATTGAACTCGGGTCTTGGTATTGTTTACTGCATTCTGGCCAAATGGACAATCAGATTTTGAGGATTATTCAGGTTCTACAGGAGGGTAATTCAGACTACGACTTTGTACTGAAATTTCACTATCTTCTTGACTCTGTTTAGAATATTGATTAGCAACCTGCCGTCGCTCATCATATTAGGGATTTAGCTAATTTTAGGCTTTGATTTAGGTGAAGGTATTTAATTTTTGCAGGGTAGGTTAAATTCCGTTGGGTAAATTGATTAGAAACAAAGGTCGGATGTTAAGTTAGATGGAATAAAATAGGAGTGGTCAAAAATTCAACAATAAAATGAGATTAATTGGGTAATCATATGCAGTCGGGATTAAATAGCTTTTGTTTGGTTAGATTTGACTAGGTTGGGTTAGAATAGTTTAGGTTGGGTTAATAATATAAGACGTTGCCACATGATTGATTTGGTGCGGATGTGTTTTTCATAAAAAGAGGTCGGTTAAATGATTTTTGATCTGTAAATATATGGTTAGGTAAATTGTACACTTGGAATATGTTAATGGTATCGGAAAATGAATTGATGTTGGTGTTTGAAAGTTTAACATAGAGCGTAGAGAGGAATATTTTGTACGTATCGCTCTGTGATTTGAGACGATGGTGTATCTGATTGTGTTGGATAATTGTGGTTATTTTTAAAAGTGTGCGCGATATGTTGGTGTGTATATGTGTGTATGTGTGTGTGGGAGTGTGTGTAGAGTGTGAGCGTTGGGATGATGGGGTGTGTGTGTGTGTTTGTGTGTGTGTGTGTTGGTCCGCCCCCGGTCTTTGCTGGTTTTTGCGCGGGCGGACCTCTTTTTGAGGTTCCGAAGGAAAACTAAAAAAAAAATGCGCAAAAAAAAAAAAAAAAAAAATTTCATAAAAATCTGGGTGGCCGCGCCGAGTAAAGAAGGACTGTAGTGCGTACGTGTAGGGTGTGGGCGCATTCTCGGAAACGGCTGGTCCCAGCGCGCTCAAATTTGGTGAGCAGAAAGACCCCCCATCTCGACATTATCTGTGCCAAGTTTCGTTTCGATCGTGCGAAAATTTCAAATTTAATGAAGGTTCAATGGTGAAAAATAGCCAAAAATTGCAATTTTTCAAACTGCTGCCAAACATACTTAGAATGCACCTAGGCGGCCCAAATTACAGGATGTGGTAGATAAAATGTTGGAGTAGGTGCTGAGGTTGCCATTTTACGATACGTTGATAAAAAGTGTCCCTCTGGGCGCCTCAAAGTTGACCAAAAATTTTTTTTTGATTCCAGTCGAATTTTTGACATTATGTATTGGACAAACTACGCAAGTTTGCAAACTCAAACTTTGATAGATGATAGATTTTCAAAAGTTCTACTCACTATAAAATCAGCGGTTCTCAAAACGATCAAGTTTCGATGCAACTTTGGAACAAAAATTGACACGAAATTTCCGTGAGTTTGGGTGAGTTTCAAAACATGTTTGTCCGGGGTTTTGGTGATACTTGAGAGTTCGAGCAGTTGACATCTTATTCGAAAAGCTTGGTCCTAGTTGCAGCAAGTTTTACAGAGTGCCATCTTTTGAAATTCAAATTTTGTGCAACTTTAAAGTTGAAGTAAAAAAACGCGTTTTTTCAAAGGTCATTTTTGGCCGCCATTTGTGACGTTGTTTGACCGAGTGGGAACTCCAAAAGTTGATACCACCCAGATTCGAACTTTTTCTCAAAGGTATCAACTTTACAGTTTGCCATGAGTGATGCTTTTCTCAAAAAAATGTCCCAAACACAAGCCCCAAACCCTCAAAAAACCGCCTCAAACTTGTTTGAGGAAAATGGGTGCGACCCACAAAAAACTTTATTTAACACTTTCTGCTCGGTTTTTGGTCGTACATACCATAATTCTTTTGCTGGTCGAATTTCGGCTTCGTTTGAGCGTCAGAATTTTTTTTCCATTTTTTCAGCTTATTTCGGATATTCGTCCCCCCCAAAAGCCCACTTGCTCACCTTCGACGGAGTTAAAAAAACACTTGAATGATGCGCCTCGACAAGACCTTTCGTTTGGTACCACGCTCAAAGTTGTAGCTCATCAAACTTTTGCAAAAAGTTCAAAAAACTAAAATTGGCTCCTCAAATCTCGTGATTTTTCTAAGTCCTTAGGGGTGAAATATTCGACCCCAATTTAAGGCCTCTAAAAGGCTTTTCGTGGATTTTCGACCACACCCATGTTCAAGTAACGACAGAAAATTGATGTTTTCGTCAGTTTTGTTGAAAAATGAGTGCTTGATGATGATTTTTTCGATTTCGAAGTTTTACTCATTTTATATCCATTTAGGGACTCGCAGCTATTTTTCAAGGCTTCGACAGTGTTACTAGAGTTGTTAGAAATATTTGTTCTCTTCGAAGTGACCCCCATAACACGTATTTTTGAGCACTCATTTTTCACTCAATTAGAGTATGCATCAATTTTTACTTTTTTGATGCGTTTATCGACTTCCTACGGAAAATTTTATAGAGACGAAATGTCTTGCAAATTGCTGATTTACCTTTAGGTAAGGTTTTTTTTACTTCCGACGGCGTTTTCAAATTTTTTTTCCAGATCCGGATATTCGAGTCCAAAAATTACCAAGTCCAAATGCCAATAGATATTAAGCCCCGATGACTCCAAGGTGACGCAATTATTGATATCGAATTTTCGAAAAGTTTTGGTGTCCCAAACGTCAATTTTTGATGACTATATCACATTATTTTATTGTTAAGAAATCCATTGAATGATATATACCAGAAAATGAGCTCATTTTTTTCTCGTACATCGATTTCGCTGTTAATTTGTGCGACGCTAGTCCTAAGAACCGCGATGCCATTTGTTTCCAACTTGAGGTAAGCACCAATGTTGTGCGTTTCAATGAATGCGACCATGATAAAAGTGTTGTAGTAGATGCTCTCATATATATGCAAAGTGAGTGAAATTTTAAACGCTCATTTCTGCTCACTTTGCGTTTTGAAGAGGAAGAAACTGTTGGCGAGTGTTGACGAATGAGAGACTTTGCAGAGTTGCCGGCTTTTGATTTTAGTTATGATACAATGAGCGTGCAAACAATATAATACTCGGCAAATGTCATTAGTGACTCATAAAAATCGAGCGATATCTCGTATTTGAGCTTTTTGGTTGTGGATCAAAATTCACGATGAGTTTTTATTGGCGTATTTTATTCATGGAATTCTGAAATATGCCTGCAAATGGTTGAGATACTGACTCACACATTTCGTATTGGAAACGGCTCATCAACAAACGAGCGTTTTGGAATAGAGCGCATCATGCTGGGGCTGTCGATGACGATATGGGGTACTGTGAGTTGATGTTTCACTCATTAATTTTGATGATTGAGAGAAGATATTGGAGTGTCTTTTGAGTCAGGAACTTTTGAGCTGTGCACTGAAACTTTGCTTGGGAATAAGTACGAGAACTCATTGATTTACTCACTCATATTCCCATCAGTTGCACGTATCGTTTCTAGGAAAAACTGAGTGTGAGTGAGTAGACACCGTTTCGACGCTCACTCATGGCTCATATTTTGTGAGTGTGTGTTCCTGATATGGATTTAATTTTTGAGAGGTTTTGCGGATCTCAAATATTTTATTTACGGAAACTAAAATATTATTACTGAAATATTTCCGAAAATTCGTAAATTCTCACTCGGACTTTGTTCAGGCTTCTATTTTGGTCAGTAATTGGAAAATAGTTTTGGTGACGCATGAAAATTGTTTCCGCTCATGAAATGGCTCATTTTGAGGAATTATGATTTTAAATGGGGAATTTTCACTCACTCAGACGTAGATGCTGTTGGTGAGTTCCTTGTGGGCTGCAAATCGGTCAAGCTATTGTGTTTGATGAGACGATGGATTTTTGTAATGTTTTTCGGGATGAAAATTGACAAGTTCCGGGTTCAAATCCCAAAACATGAATTTATTTCCGAAATTCGAAAAAATCACTCATTTCACATAGTTCAGTGCCGAAATTTGCATGAAACGTGCGTCATGATGCAGAGAAAGCGATAGCAATTCTTTCGTCTTCAGAAAGTGGGAGTTATGAAAGATATTGAATTTTTTTCATTTTCAATGATGATGCATCGGTGAACTCGGTCAGCAATTGAGTGAAATTTTAATTAGGCATATCTTTCTTTGCATCGAAGGTAGAAGTCCGAAATTTTGATGAAGCGTAGACATCAATGAGTAGTGTCTATATTGACATTTTGAGAACGGGTCCAAATGATATTTTGGAAAAAATGAGTGATTTTCTAAAATTCCATACTTGTTTAATTTGGACGATTAAGGGTACTTAGAAAAAAGCTAGAAAACTTCATTTTAGGCTCAAATGAAGCAGAATCCCAAAGCAGGGTGTGAATCATGGGGCTAAATTTTTTTTTATTCATTAATTTTTAAAGTATGGACAAATGAGTTTTTAATAACGTTTTGGCCGTTATTTCGTTATTGGAAACGTGTTTTGAACCGTTTTTGGGGCCAAATGGGACATTTCGACTTGTGCCAATGACCACGCATTTGAAAAAATTAGAAAAAATTCGATAAAAGTCCACGGATATTAAAATGTTATTTTCAATGGAAATACGCTAAAAAATGAGAATCGCTGCAACTACCAATTTGATTACCATACAGAAAGATACTTTTAGGGCCGTTAGTAAACTCTACGGGGTGAATACGCTAAAAATGCGTAAAAATGATACAAAAATTGTATTTTTCAGAGTTTGGAAGTGATTCGAAGTAAATGCAGTGTCCCTCGAGTTAGACAAATATCTGAGCAACAATTATGCCGCTCGGCGAGTTGCGTAGCGCTCGTCGAGCGGCCCCAAAACTTAAGCTCGATTTACTCGACCCCTAAATTTGACGCGCGACAGCGCGTTCCCAAATGATTATCTGTAAGGAGATGAACATGTGTCGATGTTTTTCTTTTAAACGAGAATTATCTTTGGTTTTGATGTCGGATTGCGATTGTAGTTTAATTTAGTGATGATTTTTTATTTTATTGATGATTTATTGCTGTGTTGTTTTTTGATTGTTGCTGAATTGGATTATTTAAGGGCTCTGCATGAATGACTGAGGACGCCATCTGATGTATGGTGATTTACAGCTAATTCACATCATTTATTCCTGGAAACAAATATATTTTAGATTTTTGGGGTTCATTTGAGAGTGTTGATAGTAATTGGATCTGTCATGAAGTTGGTGAGTATTTGGCGTTTTCTGTTGAAGGTTTCAAATGAATTTTCGGAACGAAAGGTTTGGTATCGCTTCTGAAACTGAGTAATCTATTTTGATATGAGAGGTGGCTATTTTTGTGGGGTTAGGGGAAGCCAAATTTTCGAGCGTCTGTGTGTTTGGTAAAATTTTTGAACAGGTTTTAAAGAATATATTTTTTTAACCACATGTGTAAGTAGAATTTTGAATGAGGCTTATGTAGTTCAACTTGGGACTAGGAATTGTTTAATATATTCTGGTCGAAATGAACAATCATATTTATATGGTTTTAAGTATGTTCGACCGGAGGTAATTTCTGGATTTTATACTGAAATTTCTCTTTCTTCTTGACTTGGTTTAGAATATTGTGAAGCAACTTGCAGTCGATCTTCATGTAAGGGATTTAGGTAATTTAAAGTTTTGGTTTTGGGTGAAGGTATTCCATTTTTTGCAGCATAGGTTAAATTCGTTGGGTAAATTGATACGAAAACAGAGGTCGGACGCTAAGTTAGATGGAATAAAATGATAGTGGTCAAAAATTCAACAGTAAAATATGATAGAATAGGTTTTCTTATCCAGTCAGGATACAATAGCTTTGGTTGGTTTAGATTAGACTAGGTTGGGTTAGATTAGACTAGGTTGCTTTAGATTAGTATCGGTTGGGTTAATAATATAAGACGTTTCCATCTGATTGATTTGTTAAGGATGTGTGATTCATAAAATGAGGTCGGTGAAATGATTTTTGACCTGTAAATATATGGTTGGGTAAATTTTATACCTGGGTATTTGTTAATTGTATCGTTAAATGAATTAATGTTTGTGTTTGAAAGTTAAAACATAGTGCTTAGATTAAAATATATTGTACATATCGTTTTGTGATTTGAGACGATGGTGTATCTGATTGTGTTGGATAATTGTGGTTATTTTTACAAGTGTGCTTGGCATGTATTTGTGTATGTGTGTGTGTATGTGTGGGAGTGTGTGTAGAGTGTGAGCGTTGGGATGATGGGGTGTGTGTGTGTTTGTGTGTGTGCTTGTGGTCCGCCCCCGGGTCTGTGCTGGTTTTTGCGCGGGCGGACCCTCGGAGAGGTTTCCGGAGGAAAACTAAAACTAAATAGCGCGAAAAGAAAAAAAAAAAAAAAAAAAATTCTGGTCGCCCGCTGCGAGTCCCGGAGACGTGTATATCACGACATGTCGGTAAAACCCCTACAAACTCCTAAACGCGCGGTCGCAGCGCGCTCAAAATTTGCTGGGCAGAAAGATCCCCGTCTCGACATTACCGGTGCCTCATTTCGTCCTGATCGTGCGAATAGTTTACCCTCAACGGGGGGTCAACAAAGGTCGAAAATCGCCCAAAATTGGCTCTTTTCAAACTGCTCAACGAAAATTTCTATGGCACTTGAGATGCTCTCCACTCAGTATGTTGTAGGAAAAATCTTCAAGTGTGTGACCGTTTACGTGCCAAGGTCAAAAGTTTAGAAAAAGTATCCCTATTGGTGCCTCAAAGTTGATCAAAAATTTTTTTTCGATTTCAGACGAATTTTTGATATTTTTTTTTGAACAAACTGAGAAAGTTGGCGGGCTCAAACTTTGATAGCTGATAGATTTTCGGAAGTTCTATGCTATAAAAAATCAAGAACGTTCAAAACGATCAAGTTTCGATGCAACTTTGGCTTGAATTTGTTCTAAAAATATATTAGATTTTGGGAGGTCGTCCAAACATAGTCCAGATGTTCGTAGGCGATACGTGGTGGTCTCAAAGTTTGAGGGCACGTTCAAAAAGCTTTGTAGTATTCCAAATATGTTTTACAGAGTGCCATCTTAAGAAACTCAGATTTTGTGCAACTTTAAAGTTGAAGTAAAAAAATGCGTTTTTTCACAGGTCATTTTTGGCCGCCATTTTTGGCGTTGTTTGATCGAGTGGAGACTTCAAACTTTGATACCACCTAGATTCAATCTTTTTCTCAAAGTTGTCAAGTTAACAGTTCATCTTGACCTATACTTTTCTCGAAAAATCGTCCCCAAAACAGCTCCCAAATCCTCGAAAAACCGCCCCAAACACGTTTGAGGAAAATGGGTGTGACCCACGAAAAACTTTATTTAACATTTTTTGCGAGTTTTTCGATCCTACATACGAAGAGAGTTTTGTGGAAAGATCCCTCGAAAATTTTTTTCGTTTTATTGAATTTTGCAACTTTAACAGTAAAATGGCACATTCCATCTCTTCTAAGGCCTCCTTTTTCATGCCTCAGGATATCGAAATTCTGATGAGTGATGCGCCTCAGCGAGACCTTTCGTTTGGTACCAAAGCTAAAGTTGTAGCTCAACAAACTTTTGAGAAAAATCCAAAAAACAAAAATTGGGGCTCATCTCTCGTGAATTTTTCTAAGTCCTAAGGGGTGAAATATTCGATCCCAATTTATGGCCTCTATAAGGCTTTTCATGGATTTTCGACCACACCCATGTTTAAGTAACGACAGAAAATTGATGTTTTCGTTAGTTTTGTTAAGAAATGAGTGCTTGATAATGATTTTTTCGATTTCGAAGTTTTACTCATTTTATTTCAATTTAGGGACTCGCAGCAATTTTTAAAGGCATCGACAGTGTTTCTAGAGTTGTTAAAAATATTTGTTCTCTCAGAAGTGACCCCGATAACACGTATTTTTGAGCACTCATTTTTCACTCAATTAGAGTATGCATCAATTTTTACTTTTTTGATGCGTTTATCGTCTTCCTACGGAAAATTTTATAGAGACGAAATGTCTTGCAAATTGCTGATTTACCCTTAGGTAAGGTTTTTTCACTTCCGACGGCGTTTTAAAATATTTTTTTCAGGTCCGGCTATTCGAGCCCAAAAATTACCAAGTCCAAATGCCAATAGATATAAGGCCCCGATGACTTCAAGATGACGCAATTATTGATATCGAATTTCTCGAAAAGTTTTGGTGTCTCAAACGTCAATTTTTTATGAATATATCACATTTTTGACACGTAAAGAAATCCATGGAATGAAATATACCAGAAAATGAGCTCATTTTTTTCTCGTACATCGATTTCGCTGTTAATTTGTGCGACGCTGGTCCTATAGGAGTCGCGATGCCATTTGTCTCAACCTTGGATTAAGCATTAATGCTGTTCGTCTCAAAGAGTGTCACCATGATCAAAGACTTGTAATAGATGCACTCATATATGGAAAGTGAGTAAAATTCAAAAACGCTCATTTCTGCTCACTTAGCATTTTGAGCCGGAACAAACTGTCTGCGAATGTTGAAGAATAAGAGGGTTTGCAGAGTTGCCACCTAGTGATTTTAGTCGCGGTACAGTGTGACTGCAAACCGTACAGCACTCAAAAAATGTCATCACTAACTCATCAAAATGATGCGATATGTCGTTTTAAGCTCTTCTTGTGGTTCGAAATTGATGAAGTGTTTTTCAGAGCATATTTTATTGTTGGAAATCAGAAATTTGACTTGCACATGGGGGAAGAATTGATACTCTAATTTCGTGTTGAAAAAGAACTCATTCATGATCGAGCGTTTAGTAATAAAGCGCATCATGCTGACGCTGTCGTTAACGTTAGAGGGTATTGTGAGTTGATATTTCACTCATTAATTTTGATGATTGAGAGAAGAAATAGGAGGATCTTTTGTTTCACGAACGTTTGAGCTGTGCACTCAAATTTGGTTCTGGAATAGATATTAGAACTCGTTGATTTACTACCTCATATTCCCATCAGTTGCATGTTTCGCTTGTAGGGAAAACTGAGTGTGAATTAGTAGACACCGTTTCGAGGCTCACTCAGGGTTCATATTTGGGGAGTATGTGTCCCTGACATGGATTGAATTTTTGAGTGGGTTTACGTGTCTCAAATATGTTATTCACGGAAACTAAAATATTATTACTGAAATATTTTCGAAAATTCGAAAATTCTCACTCGGACTTTGTTCAGGCTTCTATTTCGGTCAGTAATTGGGATATAGGTGTGGTCCCCCATGAAAATTGTTTCCGCTCATGAAATGCCTCATTTTGAGGAATTATGATCTTGAATGGGGAATTCCACTCACTAAAACGTAGATGCTGTTGGTGAGTTCATTGAAGGCTGCAAATCGGTCAAGCTATTGTGTTTGATGAGACGATGGATTTTGTAATGTTTTTCGGGATGAAAATTGACAAGTTGCGGGTTCGAATCCCAAAACATGAATTTATTTCGAAATTCGAAAAATCACTCATTTCACATAGCTCAGTGCCGAAATTTGCATGAAACTTGGGTCATGATGTAAAGAAGCGATAGCATTTCTTTCGTCTTCAGAAAGTGGGAGTTTTGAAAGATATTGAATTTTTTTCATTTTCAATGATGATGCATCGGTGAACTCGGTCAGCAATTGAGTGAAATTTTAATTAGGCATATCTTTCTTTGCATTGAAGGTAGAAGTCCGAAATTTTGATAAAGCGTAGACATCAATGAGTAGTGTCTATATTGACATTTTGAGGACGGTCCAAATGATATTTTGGGGAAAATGAGTAATTTTCTAAAATTCCATACTTGTTTAATTTGACGATTAAGGGTACTTAGAAATAAGCTAGAAACTTCATTTTGGGCTCAAATGAAGCGTAATCCAAAGCAGGGTGTGAATTGTGCTGTGAATTTTTTTTTTGTTCATTAATTCTCAAAATATGGACAAATGAGTTTTTAGAAATGTTTTGGCCGTTATTTGGTCATTGGAACGTGTGTTGAACCGTTTTTGGGGCCAAATGGGACATTTCTACTTGTGCAATGACCACGCAATTGAAAATTTTTGGAAAAAATTCGATAAAAGTCCACGGATATTGAAATGTTATTTTCAATGGGAAATCGTTAAAAAATGAGAATCGCTTCAGCTACCAATTTGATTACCAAACAGACAGATACTTTTAGGGCCTTTAGTAAACTCTACGGGGTAATTACGCAAAAAATGCGTAAAAATGACACATAAATTGCATTTTTCAGAGTTTGAAAGTGATTCGAAGTAAATGCAGTGTCCCTCGAGTTTGACTAATATTTGAACAACAATTATGCCGCTCGGCGAGTTGCGTAGCGCTCGTCGAGCGGCCCCAAAACTCAAGCTCAATTTACCCAACCCCTTAATTTAACGCGCGACAGCGCGTTCCACGATTATTATATGTAAGGAGATGAACAGGTGTCGATGTTTTTCTATTAAACGAGAATTATCTTAGATTTTGCTGTCGGATTGCAATTGTAGTTTCATTTAGTGATGATTTTCATTTTATTGATGATTTATTGCTGTTTTGTTTTAGATTGTTGCGGGATTGGATAGTTTTAGGGCTCTGCATGAATAACTGAGACGCCATCTGATGTGTGTTAATATGCCGCTCATTCACATAATTTATTCGGGAGAGCACATATATATTGGGTAATAAAGTTCATTTGAGGAAGTATTGATACTAATTGGATTTGTCAAGAAGTTGGTGAATATTTTACGTTTTCTTCTGAAGGTTTTAAATTAGTTTTCGGAACGAAAGGTTATCTATCGCTTATGAAACAGAGGAATCTATTTTGATGTCAGAGGTGGCAATTTTTGTGGGTTACGGGAAGCCTAATTTTCGCACCTCCGGCTTTGGCGGAATTTTAAATAGCTTATAAAGAGTTTCATTCATTTTAAAGACGCATGTATAAGTAAAATTTTGAATGAGGCACATGTAATTGAACTTGGGAACAGGTATTATTTAATGTATTCCGATTCAATGTAAAATCATATTGATAGGGTTTCAAACCAGTTCGACCGGAGGTTAATTCTGGATTCAATATCAAAATTTACCTTTTTCACGACTCTGTTTAGAATATTGTTAAGCACACATTAGGAATTTCAGTAGTTTTTAGTTGTGATTTAGGTGAAGGTATGTTATTATGTGTATGTTAGATTAAATTACGTTGGTTACGATGGATGGACGTTTAGTTGAATGGAATAAAAATAAAAGGGATCGAAAATTCAACAGTAAAATAGGATAGATTAGGTTATAAAGTCAATTAAGGATAAAATAGGTTAGGTTGGGTTAGGTTAGGCTAGGTTGGGTTAGATTAGTTTAGGTTGGGTTAGGTTCGAGTGTGATTTGTAAACTGATTTATTCTCCTTTGAATCGTGATTGGTGTAGTCATTTTATAGAAGAAGTTGGCACCTGATTGATGTGGTAAGGATGTGTTATTCATAAAAAGAGGTCGGTGAAATGATTTGTAACCTTTTTATATGTGGTTAAGTTACGTTTTATTTGGTATTTTTTAATCGTGTAGGAAAAGGAATTGATGTTGGTGTTTGAAAGTTGAACATAGAAATTTGAAGACAATACACATAAAGGTTTGTGATTTGAGACGATGGTGTATCTGATTGTGAGGGATAATTGTGGGTATTTTTAGAAGTGTGCACTGCATGTGTGTGTGTATATGTGAGTGTGTGTGTGTGGGAGTGTGTGTAAGAGTGTGAAGGTTTGGGGTTATGAGGTGTTTGTGTGTGTTTGTGTGTGTGTGTGTGGTCCGCCCCCGGTCTTTGCTGGTTTTTGCGCGGGCGGACCCTCGGAGAGGTTCCGGAGGAAAACTAAAACTAAATAGCGCGAAAAGAAAAAAAAAAAAAAAAAAATTCTGGTCGCCCGCTGCGAGTCCCGGAGACGTGTATATCACGACATGTCGGTAAAACCCCTACAAACTCCTAAACGCGCGGTCGCAGCGCGCTCAAATTTGCTGGGCAGAAAGATCCCCGTCTCGACATTACCGGTGCCTCATTTCGTCCTGATCGTGCGAATAGTTTACCCTCAACGCAAAGGTCGAAAATCGCCCAAAATTGGCTCTTTTCAAACTGCTCAACGAAAATTTCTATGGCACTTGAGATGCTCTCCACTCAGTATGTTGTAGGAAAAATCTTCAAGTGTGTGACCGTTTACGTGCCAAGGTCAAAAGTTTAAAAAAAGTATCCCTATTGGTGCCTCAAAGTTGATCAAAAATTTTTTCTCGATTTCAGACGAATTTTCGATATTTTTTTTTGAACAAACCGAGAAAGTTGGCGGGCTCAAACTTTGATAGCTGATAGATTTTCAGAAGTTCTATGCCCTTAAAAATCAGGAACGTCCAAAACGATCAAGTTTCGATGCAACTTTGGCTTGAATTTGTTCTAAAAATATCTTAGATTTTTGGAGGTCGTCCAAACATAGTCCTGACACTCGTGGGCGATACCTGGGGATCTCAAACTTTGAGGGCTTGTTCAAAAAGCTTTGTAATATTCCCAGTATGTTTTACAGAGTGCGATCATGCGCTACTTAGATTTTGTGCAGTTTTTAAGTTGAAGAAAAAAAACGTGTTTTTTCAAATGCCATTTTTGGCCGCCATTTCTGACGTTGTTTGATCAAGTGAAGACTCCAAAATTTGATACCACCTAGAATCAATATTTTTCTCAAAGTTATCAAGTTTACAGACCATGATGAGCAATACTTTTCTCAAAAAAATGTCTCAAACACAGCCCCTAAACCCTCGAAAAACCACCCCAAACACGTTTGAGGAAAATGGGTGCGACCCACGAAAAACTTTATTTAACATTTTTTTGCGAGTTTTGCGGTCCTACATACGGAAACTTTTTTGTGGAAAGATTACTTGAAATTTTTTTTCGTTTTATTGAATTTTGCGACTTTAACAGTAAAATGGCATTTTCCATCTCCTCTAAGGCCCCTTTTTTCATGCCTCAGGATATCGAAATTCTATTGAGTGATGCGCCTTGGCGAGACCTTTCGCTTGGTACCAAACTTGAAATTGTAGCTCAATAAACTTTTGAGAAAAATCCAAAAAACTAAAATTGGGGCTCATATCTCGTGATTTTTCTAAGTCCTTAGGGGTGAAAAATTCGATCTCAATTTAAGGCCTCTATAAGGCTTTTCATGGATTTTCGACCACACCCATGTTTAAGTAACGACAGAAAATTGAAGTTTTCGTTAGTTTTGTTAAGAAAATGAGTGCTTGATAATGATTTTTTAGATTTCGAAGTTTTACTCATTTTACATCCATTTAGGGACACGCAGCAATTTTTAGAGGCATCGACAGTCTTGCTAGAGTTGTTAAAAATATTTGTTCTCTCGGAAAGGAATTCGATAACACGTATTTTTGAGCACTCATTCTTCACTCAATTAGAGTATGCATCAATTTTTACTTATTTGATGCATTTATCGACGTCGTACGAAAAAAATTATAGAGATGAAATGTGTTGCAAATTGCCGATTCACCCTTAGGTAAAGTCTTTGCACCTCCGACGGCTCATTTTAAATTTTTTTTTTCAGATCCAAAATTTCGAGTCGTAAAATTTACAAGTCCAGATGCTTAGAGACAATGGGCCGAATACTGCAAGTCGACGCAATATTTGATATCGATTTTCTCGAGAAGTTTTGGTGTCTCAAACGTCAATTTTTGATCACTATATCACATTATTTTAATGTTAAGAAACCCATTGAATGATATATACCAGAAAATGAGCTCATTTTTTTTCTCGTACATCGATTTCGCTGTTAATTTGTGCGACGCTAGTCCTAAGAACCGCGATGCCATTTGTTTCAAACTTGAGGTAAGCACCAATGTTGTGCGTTTCAATGAATGCGACCATGATAGAAGTGTTGTAGTAGATGCTCTCATATACATGCAAAGTGAGTGAAATTTTAAAACGCTCATTTCTGCTCACTTAGCGTTTTGAAGAGGAAGAAACTGTTGGCGACTGATGAAGAATAAGAGGGTTTGCAGAGTTGCCGGCTAGTGATTTTAATTATGGTACATTGAGCGTGCAAACAATATAATACTCGGCATATGTCATCAATGACTCATCAAAATCGAGCGATATCTCTTTTTTGAGCTCTTTGATTGTGGGTGAAAATTTATGATGAGTTTTTATTGGCGTATTTTATTCATGGAATTCTGAAATATGCCTGCAAATGGCCGAGATACTGACACACAAATTTCGTATTGTAAATGGCTCATTAATAAACGAGCGTTTTGGAATAGAGCGCATCATGCTGGGGCTGTCGATCACGATATGGGGAACTGTGAGTTGATGTTTCACTCATTAATTTTGATGATTGAGAGAAGATATTGGAGGGTCTTTTGAGTCAAGAACTTTTGAGCTGTGCACTGAAACTCTGTTTGGGAATAAGTACGAGAACTCATTGATTTACTCACTCATATTCCCATCAGTTGCATGTATCGTTCCTAGGAAAAACTGAGTGTGAGTGAGTAGACACCGTTTCTACGCTCACTCATGGCTCATATTTTGTGAGTGTGTGTTCCTGATATGGATTGAATTTTTGAAAGGTTTTGCGGATCTCAAATATTGTATTTACGGAAACTAAAATATTATTACTGAAATATTTTCGAAAATTCGTAAATTCTCACTCGGACTTTGTTCAGGCTTCTACTTCGGTCAGAAATTGGGAAATAGAGGTGGTAACACATGTAAATTGTTTCCGCTCATGAAATGCCTCATTTTGAGGAATTATGATCTTAAATGGGGAATTTCACTCACTCAAACGTAGATGCTGTTGGTGAGTTCATTGTGGGCTGCAAATCGGTCAAGCTATTGTGTTTGATGAGACGATGGATTTTGTAATGTTTTTCGGGATGAAAATTGACAAGTTCCGGGTTCAAATCCCAAAACATGAATTTATTTCGAAATTCGAAAAATCACTCATTTCACATAGTTCAGTGCCGAAATTTGCATGAAACTTGCGTCGTGATGTATAGAAGCGAGAGCATTTCTTTCGTCTTGCGAAAGTGGGAGTGATGATAGGTATTGAGTTTTTTTCATTTTCAATGATGATGCATTGGTTAACTCGGTCGGCAATTGAGTGAAATTTTAATTGGGCTTATCTTTCTTTGCATTGAAGGTAGAAGTCCAAAACTTTGATACAATGTAGATATGTATGATGTCTGTCCATGCTGTCATTTTGAGAACGGTCCAAGCGATATTTTAGGGAAAATGAGTAATTTTTCTAAAATTCCATACTTGTTTAATTTGACGATTAAGGGTACTTGGAAATGAGCTGGAACATAGATTTTAGGCTCAAATGAAGCGGAATCTTGAGCAGGGGGTGAATTATGGTGTTAAAATTTTTTTATTACAATAATTTTCAAGATATGGACAAATGAGTTTTTAGAAATGTTTTGACCGTTATTTCGTCATTGGAACGTGTTTTGAACCGTTTTTTTGGGCCAAATGGGACATTTCGACTTGTGCAATGACCACGCAATTGAAAATTTTGGAAAAAATTAGAGAAAAGTCCACGGATATTGAAATGTTATTTTCAATGGAAAATCGCTAAGAAAATGAGAATTGCTGCAGCTAACAATTTGATTACCATTCTAACAGACACTTTTAGGGCCGTTAGTAAACTCTACGGGGTAAATACACTAAAAATGCGTATAAATGACACATGAATTGCATTTTTCAGAGTTTGAAAGTGATTCGAGGTAATTGCAGTGTCCCGCGAGTTTGACTAACATCTGAGTAACAATTATGCCGCTCGGCGAGTTGCGTAGCGCTCGTCGAGCGGCCCCAAAACTTAAGCTCGATTTACTCGACCCCTGAATTTAACGCGCGACAGCGCGTTCCCCAATGATTATCTGTAAGGAGCTGAACAGGTGTCGATATTTTTCTATTAAACGAGAATTATCTTTGGTTTTGATGCCGGATTGCGGTTGTAGTTTCATTTAGTGATTTTTATTTTATTGATGATTTATTGCTATTTTGTTTTCGATTGTTGCGGGATTGGATTATTTAAAGGCTCTGCATGAATAACTGAGACGCCATCTGATGTGTGGTGATTTACAGCTAATTCACATCATTTATTCCTGGAAACAAATATATTTTAGATTTTTGTGGTTCATTTGAGAATATTGATAATAATTGAATATGTCATGAAGTTGGTGAGTATTTGGCGTTTTCTGTTGAAGGTTTCAAATGAATTTTCGGAACGAAAGGTTTGTATCGCTTTTGAAACTGAGTAATCTATTTTGATTTGAGAGGTGACTATTTTGTGGGTTATGGGACTCCAAATTTTCGTGCGTCTGTGTTTGGTAAGATTTTGAATAGCTTGTAAAGAAAATTTTTTTTTAACCGCATGTATAAGTAAAATTTTGAATGAGGCTTATGTAATTCAACTTGGGACCAGGAATTGTTTAATATATTCTGATCGAATGGACGATCATATTTATAGGGTTTTAAGTATGTTCGACCGGAGGTTTTTTCTGGATTTTTTTATACTGAAATTTCCCTTTCTTCTTGACCACGTTTAGAATATGGTGAAGCAACTTGCAGTCGAACTCCATGTAAGGGATTTAGGTAATTTTAAGTTTTGATTTAGGTGAAAGTTTTTCATTTTTTGCAGGATAGGTTAAATTCCGTTGGGTAAATTGATACGAAACAAAGGTCGGACGTTAAGTTAGATGGAATAAAATATGAGTGGTCAAAAATTCAACAATAAAATATGATAGAATTTGTTTTCTTATTCAGTCAGGATAAAATAGCTTTCGTTGGTTTAGATTAGACTAGGTTGGGTTAGATTAGACTAGGTTGGGTTAGGTTAGTTTAGGTTGGGTTAGATTAGTTTAGGTTGGGTTAATAATATAAGACGTTTCCATCTGATTGATTTGTTAAGGATGTGTAATCTATAATAAGAGGTCGGTGAAATGATTTTTGACCTGTAAATATATGGTTGGGAAGTTTTATACATGGTATTTGTTAATGGTATCGGCAAATGAATTGATGTTGGTGTTTGGAAGTTCAACATAGAGCGTAGAGTGGAATATATTGAATGTATCGCTTTGTGCTTTGAGACGATGGTGTATCTGATTGTGTTGGATAATTGTGGTTATTTTTAAAAGTGTGCTTGGCATGTATTTGTGTATGTGTGTGTGTGTGTGTGTGTGTGGGAGTGTGTGTAAGAGTGTGAATGTTTGGGGTTATGAGGTGTTTGTGTGTGTGTGGGTGTGTGTGTGTGTGGTCCGCCCCCGGTCTGTGCTGGTTTTTGCGCGGGCGGACCTCTTTTTGAGGTTCCGAAGGAAAACTAAAAAAAAAATGCGCAAAAAAAAAAAAAAAAAAAATTTCATAAAAATCTGGGTGGCCGCGCCGAGTAAAGAAGGACTGTAGTGCGTACGTGTAGGGTGTGGGCGCATTCTCGGAAACGGCTGGTCCCAGCGCGCTCAAATTTGGTGAGCAGAAAGACCCCCATCTCGACATTATCTGTGCCAAGTTTCGTTTCGATCGTGCGAAAATTTCAAATTTAATGAAGGTTCAATGGTGAAAAATAGCCAAAAATTGCAATTTTTCAAACTGCTGCCAAACATACTTAGAATGCACCTAGGCGGCCCAAATTACAGGATGTGGTAGATAAAATGTTGGAGTAGGTGCTGAGGTTGCCATTTTACGATACGTTGATAAAAAGTGTCCCTCTGGGCGCCTCAAAGTTGACCAAAAATTTTTTTTTGATTCCAGTCGAATTTTTGACATTATGTATTGGACAAACTACGCAAGTTTGCAAACTCAAACTTTGATAGATGATAGATTTTCAAAAGTTCTACTCACTATAAAATCAGCGGTTCTCAAAACGATCAAGTTTCGATGCAACTTTGGAACAAAAATTGACACGAAATTTCCGTGAGTTTGGGTGAGTTTCAAAACATGTTTGTCCGGGGTTTTGGTGATACTTGAGAGTTCGAGCAGTTGACATCTTATTCGAAAAGCTTGGTCCTAGTTGCAGCAAGTTTTACAGAGTGCCATCTTTTGAAATTCAAATTTTGTGCAACTTTAAAGTTGAAGTAAAAAAACGCGTTTTTTCAAAGGTCATTTTTGGCCGCCATTTGTGACGTTGTTTGACCGAGTGGGAACTCCAAAAGTTGATACCACCCAGATTCGAACTTTTTCTCAAAGGTATCAACTTTACAGTTTGCCATGAGTGATGCTTTTCTCAAAAAAATGTCCCAAACACAAGCCCCAAACCCTCAAAAAAACCGCCTCAAACTTGTTTGAGGAAAATGGGTGCGACCCACAAAAAACTTTATTTAACACTTTCTGCTCGGTTTTTGGTCGTACATACCATAATTCTTTTGCTGGTCGAATTTCGGCTTCGTTTGAGCGTCAGAATTTTTTTTCCATTTTTTCAGCTTATTTCGGATATTCGTCCCCCCCAAAAGCCCACTTGCTCACCTTCGACGGAGTTAAAAAAACACTTGAATGATGCGCCTCGACAAGACCTTTCGTTTGGTACCACGCTCAAAGTTGTAGCTCATCAAACTTTTGCAAAAAGTTCAAAAAACTAAAATTGGCTCCTCAAATCTCGTGATTTTTCTAAGTCCTTAGGGGTGAAATATTCGACCCCAATTTAAGGCCTCTAAAAGGCTTTTCGTGGATTTTCGACCACACCCATGTTCAAGTAACGACAGAAAATTGATGTTTTCGTCAGTTTTGTTGAAAAATGAGTGCTTGATGATGATTTTTTCGATTTCGAAGTTTTACTCATTTTATATCCATTTAGGGACTCGCAGCTATTTTTCAAGGCTTCGACAGTGTTACTAGAGTTGTTAGAAATATTTGTTCTCTTCGAAGTGACCCCCATAACACGTATTTTTGAGAACTCATTTTTCACTCAATTAGAGTATGCATCAATTTTTACTTTTTTGATGCGTTTATCGACTTCCTACGGAAAATTTTATAGAGACGAAATGTCTTGCAAATTGCTGATTTACCTTTAGGTAAGGTTTTTTTACTTCCGACGGCGTTTTCAAATTTTTTTTCCAGATCCGGATATTCGAGTCCAAAAATTACCAAGTCCAAATGCCAATAGATATTAAGCCCCGATGACTCCAAGGTGACGCAATTATTGATATCGAATTTTCGAAAAGTTTTGGTGTCCCAAACGTCAATTTTTGATGACTATATCACATTATTTTATTGTTAAGAAATCCATTGAATGATATATACCAGAAAATGAGCTCATTTTTTTCTCGTACATCGATTTCGCTGTTAATTTGTGCGACGCTAGTCCTAAGAACCGCGATGCCATTTATTTCCAACTTGAGGTAAGCACCAATGTTGTGCGTTTCAATGAATGCGACCATGATAAAAGTGTTGTAGTAGATGCTCTCATATATATGCAAAGTGAGTGAAATTTTAAACGCTCATTTCTGCTCACTTTGCGTTTTGAAGAGGAAGAAACTGTTGGCGAGTGTTGACGAATGAGAGACTTTGCAGAGTTGCCGGCTTTTGATTTTAGTTATGATACAATGAGCGTGCAAACAATATAATACTCGGCAAATGTCATTAGTGACTCATAAAAATCGAGCGATATCTCGTATTTGAGCTCTTTGGTTGTGGATCAAAATTCACGATGAGTTTTTATTGGCGTATTTTATTCATGGAATTCTGAAATATGCCTGCAAATGGTTGAGATACTGACTCACACATTTCGTATTGGAAACGGCTCATCAACAAACGAGCGTTTTGGAATAGAGCGCATCATGCTGGGGCTGTCGATGACGATATGGGGTACTGTGAGTTGATGTTTCACTCATTAATTTTGATGATTGAGAGAAGATATTGGAGTGTCTTTTGAGTCAGGAACTTTTGAGCTGTGCACTGAAACTTTGCTTGGGAATAAGTACGAGAACTCATTGATTTACTCACTCATATTCCCATCAGTTGCACGTATCGTTTCTAGGAAAAACTGAGTGTGAGTGAGTAGACACCGTTTCGACGCTCACTCATGGCTCATATTTTGTGAGTGTGTGTTCCTGATATGGATTTAATTTTTGAGATGTTTTGCGGATCTCAAATATTTTATTTACGGAAACTAAAATATTATTACTGAAATATTTCCGAAAATTCGTAAATTCTCACTCGGACTTTGTTCAGGCTTCTATTTTGGTCAGTAATTGGAAAATAGTTTTGGTGACGCATGAAAATTGTTTCCGCTCATGAAATGGCTCATTTTGAGGAATTATGATTTTAAATGGGGAATTTCACTCACTCAGACGTAGATGCTGTTGGTGAGTTCCTTGTGGGCTGCAAATCGGTCAAGCTATTGTGTTTGATGAGACGATGGATTTTGTAATGTTTTTCGGGATGAAAATTGACAAGTTCCGGGTTCAAATTCCAAAACATGAATTTATTTCGAAATTCGAAAAATCACTCATTTCACATAGTTCAGTGCCGAAATTTGCATGAAACGTGCGTCATGATGCAGAGAAGCGATAGCAATTCTTTCGTCTTCAGAAAGTGGGAGTTATGAAAGATATTGAATTTTTTTCATTTTCAATGATGATGCATCGGTGAACTCGGTCAGCAATTGAGTGAAATTTTAATTAGGCATATCTTTCTTTGCATCGAAGGTAGAAGTCCGAAATTTTGATGAAGCGTAGACATCAATGAGTAGTGTCTATATTGACATTTTGAGAACGGTCCAAATGATATTTTGGAAAAAATGAGTGATTTCTAAAATTCCATACTTGTTTAATTTGACGATTAAGGGTACTTAGAAAAAAGCTAGAAACTTCATTTTAGGCTCAAATGAAGCAGAATCCAAAGCAGGGTGTGAATCATGGGGCTAAATTTTTTTTTATTCATTAATTTTTAAAGTATGGACAAATGAGTTTTTAATAACGTTTTGGCCGTTATTTCGTTATTGGAACGTGTTTTGAACCGTTTTTGGGGCCAAATGGGACATTTCGACTTGTGCAATGACCACGCATTTGAAAAAATTAGAAAAAATTCGATAAAAGTCCACGGATATTAAAATGTTATTTTCAATGGAAATACGCTAAAAAATGAGAATCGCTGCAACTACCAATTTGATTACCATACAGAAAGATACTTTTAGGGCCGTTAGTAAACTCTACGGGGTGAATACGCTAAAAATGCGTAAAAATGATACAAAAATTGTATTTTTCAGAGTTTGGAAGTGATTCGAAGTAAATGCAGTGTCCCTCGAGTTAGACAAATATCTGAGCAACAATTATGCCGCTCGGCGAGTTGCGTAGCGCTCGTCGAGCGGCCCCAAAACTTAAGCTCGATTTACTCGACCCCTAAATTTGACGCGCGACAGCGCGTTCCCAAATGATTATCTGTAAGGAGATGAACATGTGTCGATGTTTTTCTTTTAAACGAGAATTATCTTTGGTTTTGATGTCGGATTGCGATTGTAGTTTAATTTAGTGATGATTTTTATTTTATTGATGATTTATTGCTGTGTTGTTTTTGATTGTTGCTGAATTGGATTATTTAAGGGCTCTGCATGAATGACTGAGACGCCATCTGATGTATGGTGATTTACAGCTAATTCACATCATTTATTCCTGGAAACAAATATATTTTAGATTTTTGGGGTTCATTTGAGAGTGTTGATAGTAATTGGATCTGTCATGAAGTTGGTGAGTATTTGGCGTTTTCTGTTGAAGGTTTCAAATGAATTTTCGGAACGAAAGGTTTGTATCGCTTCTGAAACTGAGTAATCTATTTTGATATGAGAGGTGGCTATTTTTGTGGGTTATGGGAAGCCAAATTTTCGAGCGTCTGTGTTTGGTAAAATTTTGAACAGGTTTTAAAGAATATATTTTTTTAACCACATGTGTAAGTAGAATTTTGAATGAGGCTTATGTAGTTCAACTTGGGACTAGGAATTGTTTAATATATTCTGGTCGAATGAACAATCATATTTATATGGTTTTAAGTATGTTCGACCGGAGGTAATTTCTGGATTTTATACTGAAATTTCTCTTTCTTCTTGACTTGGTTTAGAATATTGTGAAGCAACTTGCAGTCGATCTTCATGTAAGGGATTTAGGTAATTTAAAGTTTTGGTTTGGGTGAAGGTATTCCATTTTTTGCAGCATAGGTTAAATTCCGTTGGGTAAATTGATACGAAACAGAGGTCGGACGCTAAGTTAGATGGAATAAAATGATAGTGGTCAAAAATTCAACAGTAAAAAATGATAGAATAGGTTTTCTTATCCAGTCAGGATACAATAGCTTTGGTTGGTTTAGATTAGACTAGGTTGGGTTAGATTAGACTAGGTTGCTTTAGATTAGTATCGGTTGGGTTAATAATATAAGACGTTTCCATCTGATTGATTTGTTAAGGATGTGTGATTCATAAAATGAGGTCGGTGAAATGATTTTTGACCTGTAAATATATGGTTGGGTAAATTTTATACCTGGTATTTGTTAATTGTATCGTTAAATGAATTAATGTTTGTGTTTGAAAGTTAAACATAGTGCTTAGATTGAAATATATTGTACATATCGTTTTGTGATTTGAGACGATGGTGTATCTGATTGTGTTGGATAATTGTGGTTATTTTTACAAGTGTGCTTGGCATGTATTTGTGTATGTGTGTGTGTGTGTGTGGGAGTGTGTGTAGAGTGTGAGCGTTGGGATGATGGGGTGTGTGTGTGTTTGTGTGTGTGTTTGTGGTCCGCCCCCGGTCTGTGCTGGTTTTTGCGCGGGCGGACCCTCGGAGAGGTTCCGGAGGAAAACTAAAACTAAATAGCGCAAAAAGAAAAAAAAAAAAAAAAAAAATTCTGGTCGACCGCGTTGAGTTCCGGACAGATGGCATATATACCGGATCTGGCGTGAGCACAAGAGCGAGCCCCTAGAACGCGTGGTCGCAGCGCGCTCAAATTCGTTGAGCAGAAAGACGACCATCTCGATATTACCCGTGCCAAGTTTCGTTTCGATCGTGCGAGAACTTTTCATTCAATGGCGGAAAAATGGTCAAAAATCGCCGAAAATTGAGCTTTTTCAAACTGCTGCCAAACATACTTAGAATGCACTTAGGTGGCTCAAATTACAGGATGTGGTAGATGAAATGTTCGAGTAGGTGCTCAGGTTGCCATTTTGCGATACGTTAATAAAAAATATCCCTTTGAGCTCCTCAAAGTTGACCAAAAATTTTTTTCCGATTTCAGTCGAAATTTTGACATTTTTTATTGGACAAACTACGCAAGTTTGCAAACTCAAACTTTGATAGGTGATAGATTTCTGAAAGTTCTACTCACTATAAAATCAGCGGTTCTCAAAACGATCAAGTTTGGACGCAACTTTGGAACAAAAATTGACACGAAATTTCCGTGAGTTTGGGTGAGTTTCAAAACATGTTTGTCCGGGGTTTTGGTGATACTTGAGAATTCGAGCAGTTGACATCTTATTTGAAAAGCTTGGCCCTAGTTGCAGCAAGTTTTACAGAGTGCCATCTTTCGAAATTCAAATTTTGTGCAACTTTAAAGTTGAAGTAAAAAAACGCGTTTTTTCAAAGGTCATTTTTGGCCGCTATTTGTGACGTTGTTTGACCGAGTGGGAACTCCAAAAGTTGATACCACCCAGATTTGAACTTTTTCTCAAAGTTATCAAGTTTACAATTTGCCATGATTGATGGTTTTCTCAAAAAATTGTCCCAAACACAACCCCCAAACCCTCAAAAAACCGCCTCAAACTTGTTTGAGGAAAATGGGTGGGACCCACGAAAAACTTTATTTAACATTTTTTGCGAGTTTTTGGATGCTACATACGAAAAAAGTTTTGTGGAAAGATCCCTCGAAAATTTTTTTCGTTTTATTGAATTTTGCGACTTTAACATTAAAATGGCACATTCCATCTCTTCTAAGGCCTCCTTTTTCATGCCTCAGGATATCGAAATTCTCATGAGTGATGCGCCTCAGCGAGACCTTTCGTTTGGTACCAAACTTAAAGTTGTAGCTCAACAAACTTTTGAGAAAAATCCAAAAAACTAAAATTGGGGCTCAAATCGCGTGAATTTTTCTAAGTCCTTGGGGTGAAATATTCGATCTCAATTTAAGGCCTCTATAAGGCTTTTCATGGATTTTCGACCACACCCATGTTTAAGTAACGACAGAAAATTGATGTTTTCGTTAGTTTTGTTAAGAAATGAGTGCTTGATAATGATTTTTTCGATTTCGAAGTTTTACTCATTTTATACCCATTTAGGGACTCGCAGCCATTTTTCGAGGCATCGAGAGTGTTGCTAGAGTTGTTAAAAATATTTGTTCTCTTCGAAAGGAACTCGACAACACGTATTTTTGAGCACTCATTTTTCACTCAATTAGAGTATGCATCAATTTTTACTTTTTTGATGCGTTTATCGACGTCCTACGAAAAAATTTATAGAGATGAAATGTGTTGCAAATTGCCGATTTACCCTATGGTAGAGTCTTTGCACCTCCGAAGGCTTGTTTGAAATAATTTTTTTCAAATCCAAAATTTCGAGTCGTAAAATTTACAAGTCCAGATGCTTAGAGACAAGGGGCCGATGACTGCAAGTCGACGTAATATTTGATATCGATTTTCTCTAAATGTTTCGATGTTTCAAACGTCAATTTTTGATGACTATAACACATTATTTGAATGTTAAGAAATCCATTGATTGATACATACCAGAAAATGAGCTCATTTTTTTCTCGTACATCGATTTCGCTGTTAATTTGTGCGACGCTAGTCCTAAGAACCGCGATGCCATTTGTTTCAAACTTGAGGTAAGCACTAATGTTGTTCGTTTCAATGTATGCCACCAAGATAAAAGTCTTGTAATAGATGCTCTCATATACATGCAAAGTGAGTGAAATTTTAAAACGCTCATTTCTGCTCACTTAGCGTTTTGAAGAGGAAGAAACTGTTGGCGACTGATGAAGAATAAGAGGGTTTGCAGAGTTGCCGGCTAGTGATTTTAATTATGGTACATTGAGCGTGCAAACAATATAATACTCGGCAAATGTCATCAATGACTCATCAAAATCGAGCGATATCTCGTATATGAGCGCTTTGATTGTGTGTCAAAATTCATGACGAGTTTTTATTGGCGTATTTTATTCATGGAATTCTGAAATATGCCTGCAAATGGTCGAGATACTGATACACACATTTCGTCTTGGAAACGGCTCATCAATAAACAAGCGTTTTGGAATAGAGCGCATCATGCTGGGGCTGTCGATCACAATATGGGGTACTGTGAGTTGATGTTTCACTCATGAATTTTGATGATTGAGAGAAGATATTGGATGGACTTTTGAGTCAGGAACTTTTGAGCTGTGCACTGAAACTTTGTTTGGGAATAAATACGATAACTCATTGATTCATATTATCATCAGTTGCATGTTTCGCTTTTTGGAAAAACTGAGTGTGAGTGAGTAGACACTGTTTCGAAGCTCACTCAGGGTTCATGTTTTATGAGTGTGTGTCCCTGGTATGGATTGAATTTTTGAGTGGGTTTGCACGTCTCAAATACGTTATTTACGGAAACAAAAATATTATTTCTGAGATATTTTCGAAAATTCGAAAATTCTCACTCGGACTTAGTTCAGGCTTCTATTTCGGTCAATAATTGGGATATAGGTGTGGAAACCCATGAAAATTGTTTCCGCTCATGAAATGCCTCATTTTGAGGAATTATTCTCTTAAATGAGGAATTTCACTCATTCAAACGTAGATGCTGTTGGTGAGTTCATTGGGCGCTGCAAATCGGTCAAGCTATTGTGTATGATGAGACGATGGATTTTGTAATGTTTTTCAGGACGAAAATTGACAAGTTGCGGGTTCAAATCCCATAACATGAATTTATTTCGAAATTCGAAAAATCACTCATTTCACATAGTTCAGTGCCGAAATTTGCATGATACTTGCGTCGTGATGTGGAGAAGCGATAGCATTTCTTTCGTCTTCAGAAAGTGGGAGTTATGAAAGATATTGATTTTTTTTCATTTGCAATGATGATGCATCGGTGAACTCGGTCAGCAATTTAGTGAAATTTTAATTAGGCATATCTTTCTTTCCATCGAAGGTACAAGTCCGAAATTTTGATAGAACGTAGACATCAATGAGTAGTGTCTATATTGTCATTTTGAGAACGGTCCAAATGATATTTTGGGGAAAATGAGTAATTTTCTAAAATTCCATACTTGTTTAATTTGACGATTTAGGGTACTTAGAAATAAGCTAGAAACCTCATTTTGGGCTCAAATGAAGCGGAATCCGAAGCAGGGTCTGAATTATGGTGGTAAAATTTATTTTATTCAATATTTTTTAATATATGGACAAACGAGTTTTTAAGAATGTTTTGGTCGTTATTTCGTCATTGGAACGTGTTTTGAAGCGTTTTTAGGGCCAAATGGGACATTTTGACTTGTGCAATGACCACGCATTTGAAAAATTTAGGAAAAATTTCGAATAAAGTCCACGGATATTAAAATGTTATTTCAATGGAAAATCGCTAAAAAATGAGAATCGCTGCAGCTACCAATTTGATTACCATACAGACAGATACTTTTAGGGCCGTTAGTAAACTCTACGGCGTAAATACACTAAAAATGCGTAAAAATTACACAAAAATTGCATTTCTCAGAGTTTGAAAGTGATTCGAAGTAAATGCAGTAAACTGAGCAACAATCACGCCGCTCGGCGAGTTGCGTAGCGCTCGTCGAGCGGCCCAAAAACTGAAGCTCGATTTACTCAACCCCTGAATTTGACGCGCGACAGCGCGTTCCACAATTATTATCTGTAAGGAGATTAACAGGTGTCGATGTTTTTCTATTAAACGAGAATTATCTTTGGTTTTGATGTCGGATTGCGATGGTAGTTTTAGTTAGTGATGATTTTTATTTTATTGATTATTTATGGTTGTTTTGTGTTAGATTGGAGGAGGTTTAGTTTATTCAAGTGCCCTGCATGAATAACTGAGACTCTATTTGATGTATGCTAATTTACCGCAAATTTGATCATTTAATCTTGAAAACAAATATACATTGGGTTGTTGCGGTTAATTTGAGAAATTATTGATAGTAATTGGATGTGTCATGAAGTTGGTGAATATTTTGCGTTTTCTGTTGAAGGTTTCAAATAAATTTTCAGAACGAAAGGTTAGTATCACCTTTGAGAGTGAGTAATCTATTCTGATTTGATAGGTGGCTATTTTGTGGGTTATGGGAAGCCAAATTTTCGTGCGTCTGGGCTTGGTGAAATTTTAAATAGTTTCTAAAGAATTTATTTTTTTTAACCGCATGTATAAGTAAAATTGTGAATGAGGCTTATGTAATTCAACTTGGGACTAGGAATTGTTTAATATATTCTGGTCGAATGGACAATCATATATATAGGGTTTTAAGTATGTTCGACCGGAGGTTAATTCAGGATTTTATACTGAAATATCCCTTTCTTCTTGACTCGGTTTAGAATATTGTTAAGCAACTTGCAGTCGCTCTTCATGTTAGGGATTTAGGTAATTTTGTGTTATGATGATGGTGGAAGTTTTTCATTTTTTGCAGGATAGGGTAAATTCCGTTGGGTAAATTAATAAAAAACAGGTGTCGGACGTTAAGTTAGATGGAATAAAATGAGAGTGGTCAAAAATTCAACAATAAAATAAGATTAATTAGGTAGTCATATCCAGTCGGGATAAAATAGCTTTGTTTGGGTTAGATTGGACTAGGTTGGGTTAGATTAGTTTAGGTTGGGTTATTAATATAAGACGTTGCCATCTGATTGATTTGGTAAGGATGTGTTATTCATAAAAAGAGGTCGGTGAAATGATTTTTGACCTGTAAATATATGGGTAGGTGAATTTTATACATGGTATTTGTTAATGGTATGTGAAAATGAATTGATGTTGGTGTTTGAAAGTTAAACATAGAGTTTAGAGTGAAAGACAATGCAGCTATCGGTTTGTGATTTGAGACGATGGTGTATCTGATTGTGTTGGATAATTGTGGTTATTTTTAGAAGTGTGCCTTACATGTGTATGTGTATTTGTGTGTCTGTGTGGGGGAGTGTGTGTAGAGTGTGAGCGTTGGGATGATGGGATGTGTGTGTGTTTGTGTGTGTGTGTGTGTTGGTCCGCCCCCGGTCTGTGCTGGTTTTTGCGCGGGCGGACCCTCGGAGAGGTTCCGGAGGAAAAACTAAAAAAAAAATGCGCAAAAAGAAAAAAAAAAAAAAAAAAAATTCTGGTCGACCGCGTTGAGTTCCGGACAGGTGGCATATATACCGGATCTGGCGTGAGCACAAGAGCGAGCCCCTAGAACGCGTGGTCGCAGCGCGCTCAAATTCGGTGAGCAGAAAGACGACCATCTCGATATTACCCGTGCCAAGTTTCGTTTCGATCGTGCGAGAACTTTTCATTCAATGGCGGAAAAATGGTCAAAAATCGCCGAAAATTGAGCTTTTTCAAACTGCTGCCAAACATACTTAGAATGCACTTAGGTGGCTCAAATTACAGGATGTGGTAGATGAAATGTTCGAGTAGGTGCTCAGCTTGCCATTTTGCGATACGTTAATAAAAAGTATCCCTTTGAGCTCCTCAAAGTTGACCAAAAATTTTTTTTCGATTTCAGTCGAAATTTTGACATTTTTTATTGGACGAACTACGCAAGTTTGCAAACTCAAACTTTGATAGGTGATAGATTTTTGAAAGTTCTACTCACTATAAAATCAGCGGTTCTCAAAACGATCAAGTTTGGACGCAACTTTGGAACAAAAATTGACACGAAATTTCCGTGAGTTTGGGTGAGTTTCAAAACATGTTTGTCCGGGGTTTTGGTGATACTTGAGAGTTCGAGCAGTTGACATCTTATTTGAAAAGCTTGGTCCTAGTAGCAGCAAGTTTTACAGAGTGCCATCTTTCGAAATTCAAATTTTGTGCAACTTTAAAGTTGAAGTAAAAAAACGCGTTTTTTCAAAGGTCATTTTTGGCCGCCATTTGTGACGTTGTTTGACCGAGTGGGAACTCCAAAAGTTGATACCACCCAGATTTGAACTTTTTCTCAAAGTTATCAAGTTTACAATTTGCCATGATTGATGCTTTTCTCAAAAAATTGTCCCAAACACAACCCCCAAACCCTCAAAAAACCGCCTCAAACTTGTTTGAGGAAAATGGGTGGGACCCACGAAAAACTTTATTTAACATTTTTTGCGAGTTTTTGGATGCTTCATACGAAAAAAGTTTTGTGGAAAGATCCCTTGAAAATTTTTTTCGTTTTATTGAATTTTGCGACTTTAACATTAAAATGGCACATTCCATCTCTTCTAAGGCCTCCTTTTTCATGCCTCAGGATATCGAAATTCTTATGAGTGATGCGCCTCAGCGAGACCTTTCGTTTGGTACCAAACTTAAAGTTTTAGCTCAACAAACTTTTGAGAAAAATCCAAAAAACTAAAATTGGGGCTCAAATCGCGTGAATTTTTCTAAGTCCTTGGGGTGAAATATTCGATCTCAATTTAAGGCCTCTATAAGGCTTTTCATGGATTTTCGACCACACCCATGTTTAAGTAACGACAGAAAATTGATGTTTTCGTTAGTTTTGTTAAGAAATGAGTGCTTGATAATGATTTTTTCGATTTCGAAGTTTTACTCATTTTATACCCATTTAGGGACTCGCAGCCATTTTTCGAGGCATCGAGAGTGTTGCTAGAGTTGTTAAAAATATTTGTTCTCTTTGAAAGGAACTCGACAACACGTATTTTTGAGCACTCATTTTTCACTCAATTAGAGTATGCATCAATTTTTACTTTTTTCATGCGTTTATCGACGTCCTACGAAAAAATTTATAGAGATGAAATGTGTTGCAAATTGCCGATTTACCCTATGGTAGAGTCTTTGCACCTCCGAAGGCTTGTTTGAAATAATTTTTTTCAAATCCAAAATTTCGAGTCGTAAAATTTACAAGTCCAGATGCTTAGAGACAAGGGGCCGATGACTGCAAGTCGACGTAATATTTGATATCGATTTTCTCTAAATGTTTCGATGTTTCAAACGTCAATTTTTGATGACTATAGCACATTATTTGAATGTTAAGAAATCCATTGATTGATACATACCAGAAAATGAGCTCATTTTTTTCTCGTACATCGATTTCGCTGTTAATTTGTGCGACGCTAGTCCTAAGAACCGCGATGCCATTTGTTTCAAACTTGAGGTAAGCACTAATGTTGTTCGTTTCAATGTATGCCACCAAGATAAAAGTCTTGTAATAGATGCTCTCATATACATGCAAAGTGAGTGAAATTTTAAAACGCTCATTTCTGCTCACTTAGCGTTTTGAAGAGGAAGAAACTGTTGGCGACTGATGAAGAATAAGAGGGTTTGCAGAGTTGCCGGCTAGTGATTTTAATTATGGTACATTGAGCGTGCAAACAATATAATACTCGGCATATGTCATCAATGACTCATCAAAATCGAGCGATATCTCTTTTTTGAGCTCTTTGATTGTGGATGAAAATTTATGATGAGTTTTTATTGGCGTATTTTATTCATGGAATTCTGAAATATGCCTGCAAACGGCCGAGATACTGACACACAAATTTCGTATTGTATATGGCTCATTAATAAACGAGCGTTTTGGAATAGAGCGCATCATGCTGGGGCTGTCGATCACGATATGGGGAACTGTGAGTTGATGTTTCACTCATTAATTTTGATGATTGAGAGAAGATATTGAAGGGTCTTTTGAGTCAAGAACTTTTGAGCTGTGCACTGAAACTCTGTTTGGGAATAAGTACGAGAACTCATTGATTTACTCACTCATATTCCCATCAGTTGCATGTATCGTTCCTAGGAAAAACTGAGTGTGAGTGAGTAGACACCGTTTCTACGCTCACTCATGGCTCATATTTTGTGAGTGTGTGTTCCTGATATGGATTGAATTTTTGAGAGGTTTTGCGGATCTCAAATATTGTATTTACGGAAAATAAAATATTATTACTGAAATATTTTCGAAAATTCGTAAATTCTCACTCGGACTTTGTTCAGGCTTCTACTTCGGTCAGAAATTGGGACATAGAGGTGGTAACACATGTAAATTGTTTCCGCTCATGAAATGCCTCATTTTGAGGAATTATGACCGCATATGATGAATTTCACTCATTCAAACGTAGATTTTGTTCGTGGGTTCTTTGGGCGCTGAAAATTGGTCAAGCTATTGTGTTTGATGACACGATGGATTTTTTAATGTTTTTCGGAACGAAAATTGACAAGTTGTGGGTTCAAATCCCATAACATGAATTGATTTCGAAATTCGAAAAATCACTCATTTCACATAGTTCAGTGCCGAAATTTGCATGAAACTTGCGTCATGATGTAGAGAAGCGATAGCATTTCTTTCGTCTTCAGAAAGTGGGAGTTATGAAAGATATTGATTTTTTTTTCATTTTCAATGATGATGCATCGGTGAACTCGGTGAGCAATTGAGTGAAATTTTAATTAGGCATATCTTTCTTTCCATCGAAGGTAGAAGTTCGAAATTTTGATAGAACGTAGACATCAATGAGTAGTGTCTATATTGACATTTTGAGAACGGTCCAAATGATATTTTGGGGAAAATGAGTAATTTTCTAAAATTCCATACTTGTTTAATTTGACGATTTAGGGTACTTAGAAATAAGCTAGAAACCTCATTTTGGGCTCAAATGAAGCGGAATCCAAAGCAGGGTCTGAATTATGGTGTTAAAAATTTTTTTATTCATTATTTTTAATTATATGGACAAATGAGTTTTTAAGAATGTTTTGGTCGTTATTTCGTCATTGGAACGTGTTTTGAACCGTTTTTAGGGCCAAATGGGACATATCGAGTTGTGAAATGACCACGCATTTGAAAAATTTAGGAAAAATTTCGATAAAAGTCCAGGGATATAAAAATGTTATTTTCAATGGAAAATCGCTAAAAAATGAGAATCGCTGCAGCTACCAATTTGATTACCATACAGACAGATACTTTTAGGGCCGTTAGTAAGGTCTACGGGGTAAATACGCTAAAAATGCGTAAAAATGACACGAAAATTGCATTTTTCAGAGTTTGAAAGTGATTCGAAGTAAATGCAGTGTCCCTCGAGTTTGACTAATATCTAAGCAACAGTTATGCCACTCGGCGAGTCGCGTAGCGCTCGTCGAGTGGCCCCAAAACTCAAGCTCGATTTACTCAACCCTTGAATTCAACGCGCGACAGCGCGTTCCACAATTATTATCTGTAAGGAGATGAACAGGTGTCAATGTTTTTCTATTAAACGAGAATTATCTTTCATTTTCATTTCGGATTGCGATGGTAGTTTTAGTTAGTGATGATTTTATTATATCGAGGATTTCTCGTTGTTTTGTTCTAGATTGGAGCAGGTTTAGTTCATTCAAGGGCCCTGCATGAATAACTCAGACTATATCTGATGTATACTAATTTATAGCTTATTCGCATCATTTATTCCTGGAAACAAATATATTTTAAATTTTTGAGGTTCATTTGAGAGTATTGATAGTAATTGGATCTGTCATGAAGTTGGTGAATATTTGGCGTTTCCTGTTGAAGGTTTCAAATGAATTTTCAGAACGAAAGGTTAGTATCGCCTTCGAAAGTGAGTAATCTATTCTGATTTGAGAGGGGGCTATTTTTGTGGGTTATGGTAAGCCAAATTTTCGTGCGTCTGGGTTTGATGAAATTTTAAATAGCTTTTAAAGAATGTATTCTTTTTCACCCGCAAGTATAACTTAATTTTTGAATGAGGCTTATGTAATTCAACTTGGGACTAGGAATTGTTTAATATATTCTGGTCGAATGGACAATCATATTTATAGGGTTTTAAGTATGTTCGACCGGAGGTAATTCTGGATTTTATACTGAAATTTCCCTTTCTTCTTGACTCGGTTTAGAATATTGTGAAGCAACTTGCAGTCGATCTTCATGTTAGGGATTTAGGTAATTTTGAGTTTTGATTTAGGTGAAAGTGTTTAATTTTTTTGCAGGATAGGTTAAATTCCGTTGGGTAAATTGATACGAAACAGAGGTCGGACGTAAAGTTAGATGGAATAAAATCAGAGTGGTTAAAAATTCAACAATAAAATATGATAGAATAGGTTTTCTTATCCAGTCAGGATACAATAGCTTTGGTTGGTTTAGATTAGACTAGGTTGGGTTAGATTAGGCTAGGTTGGGTTAGATTAGTTTAGGTTGGGGTAATAATATAAGACGTTTCTATCTGATTGATTGGTTATGGATGAGTTATTCATAAAAAGAGGTCGGTGAAATGATTTTTGCCCGGTAAATATATGGTTAGGTGAATTAATAAAATACATGGTATTTGTTAATGGTATCGGAAAATGAATTGATGTTGGTGTTTGAAAGTTAAACATAGTGCATAGAGTGGAATAAATTGTACATATCGTTTTGTGACTTGAGACGATGGTGTATCTGATTGTGTTGGATAATTGTGGTTATTTTGATAAGTGTGCGCGACATGTTGGTGTGTATGTGTGTGTCTGTGGGTGTGGGAGTGTGTGTAAGAGTGTGAATGTTTGGGGTTATGAGGTGTGTGTGTGTGTGGGTGTGTGTGTGTGTGGTCCGCCCCCGGTCTGTGCTGGTTTTTGCGCGGGCGGACCCTCGGAGAGGTTCCGGAGGAAAAACTAAAAAAAAATGCGCAAAAAGAAAAAAAAAAAAAAAAAAAAATTCTGGTCGACCGCGTTGAGTTCCGGACAGGTGGCATATATACCGGATCTGGCGTGAGCACATGAGCGAGCCCCTAGAACGCGTGGTCGCAGCGCGCTCAAATTCGGTGAGCAGAAAGACGACCATCTCGATATTACCCGTGCCAAGTTTCGTTTCGATCGTGCGAGAACTTTTCATTCAATGGCGGAAAAATGGTCAAAAATCGCCGAAAATTGAGCTTTTTCAAACTGCTGCCAAACATACTTAGAATGCACTTAGGTGGCTCAAATTACAGGATGTGGTAGATGAAATGTTCCAGTAGGTGCTCAGGTTGCCATTTTGCGATACGTTGATAAAAAGTATCCCTTTGAGCTCCACAAAGTTGACCAAAAATTTTTTTTCGATTTCAGTCGAAATTTTGACATTTTTTATTGGACAAACTACGCGAGTTTGCAAACTCAAACTTTGATAGGTGATAGATTTTTGAAAGTTCTACTCACTATAAAATCAGCGGTTCTCAAAACGATCAAGTTTGGACGCAACTTTGGAACAAAAATTGACACGAAATTTCCGTGAGTTTGGGTGAGTTTCAAAACATGTTTGTCCGGGGTTTTGGCGATACTTGAGAGTTCGAGCAGTTGACATCTTATTTGAAAAGTTTGGTCCTAGTTGCAGCAAGTTTTACAGAGTGCCATCTTTCGAAATTCAAATTTTGTGCAACTTTAAAGTTGAAGTAAAAAAACGCGTTTTTTCAAAGGTCATTTTTGGCCGCCATTTGTGACGTTGTTTGACCGAGTGGGAACTCCAAAAGTTGATACCACCCAGATTTAAACTTTTTCTCAAAGTTATCAAGTTTACAATTTGCCATGATTGATGCTTTTCTCAAAAAATTGTCCCAAACACAACCCCCAAACCCTCAAAAAACCGCCTCAAACTTGTTTGAGGAAAATGGGTGGGACCCACGAAAAACTTTATTTAACATTTTTTGCGAGTTTTTGGATGCTTCATACGAAAAAAGTTTTGTGGAAAGATCCCTCGAAAATTTTTTTCGTTTTATTGAATTTTGCGACTTTAACATTAAAATGGCACATTCCATCTCTTCTAAGGCCTCCTTTTTCATGCCTCAGGATATCGAAATTCTTATGAGTGATGCGCCTCAGCGAGACCTTTCGTTTGGTACCAAACTTAAAGTTGTAGCTCAACAAACTTTTGAGAAAAATCCAAAAAACTAAAATTGGGGCTCAAATCGCGTGAATTTTTCTAAGTCCTTGGGGTGAAATATTCGATCTCAATTTAAGGCCTCTATAAGGCTTTTCATGGATTTTCGACCACACCCATGTTTAAGTAACGACAGAAAATTGATGTTTTCGTTAGTTTTGTTAAGAAATGAGTGCTTGATAATGATTTTTTCGATTTCGAAGTTTTACTCATTTTATACCCATTTAGGGACTCGCAGCCATTTTTCGAGGCATCGAGAGTGTTGCTAGAGTTGTTAAAAATATTTGTTCTCTTCGAAAGGAACTCGACAACACGTATTTTTGAGCACTCATTTTTCACTCAATTAGAGTATGCATCAATTTTTACTTTTTTCATGCGTTTATCGACGTCCTACGAAAAAATTTATAGAGATGAAATGTGTTGCAAATTGCCGATTTACCCTATGGTAGAGTCTTTGCAGCTCCGAAGGCTTGTTTGAAATAATTTTTTTCAAATCCAAAATTTCGAGTCGTAAAATTTACAAGTCCAGATGCTTAGAGACAAGGGGCCGATGACTGCAAGTCGACGTAATATTTGATATCGATTTTCTCTAAATGTTTCGATGTTTCAAACGTCAATTTTTGATGACTATAGCACATTATTTGAATGTTAAGAAATCCATTGATTGATACATACCAGAAAATGAGCTCATTTTTTTCTCGTACATCGATTTCGCTGTTAATTTGTGCGACGCTAGTCCTAAGAACCGCGATGCCATTTGTTTCAAACTTGAGGTAAGCACTAATGTTGTTCGTTTCAATGTATGCCACCAAGATAAAAGTCTTGTAATAGATGCTCTCATATACATGCAAAGTGAGTGAAATTTTAAAACGCTCATTTCTGCTCACTTAGCGTTTTGAAGAGGAAGAAACTGTTGGCGACTGATGAAGAATAAGAGGGTTTGCAGAGTTGCCGGCTAGTGATTTTAATTATGGTACATTGAGCGTGCAAACAATATAATACTCGGCATATGTCATCAATGACTCATCAAAATCGAGCGATATCTCTTTTTTGAGCTCTTTGATTGTGGATGAAAATTTATGATGAGTTTTTATTGGCGTATTTTATTCATGGAATTCTGAAATATGCCTGCAAACGGCCGAGATACTGACACACAAATTTCGTATTGTATATGGCTCATTAATAAACGAGCGTTTTGGAATAGAGCGCATCATGCTGGGGCTGTCGATCACGATATGGGGTACTGTGAGTTGATGTTTCACTCATTAATTTTGATGATTGAGAGAAGATATTGGAGGGTGTTTTGAGTCAGGAACTTTTGAGCTGTGCACTGAAACTTTGTTTGGGAATAAGTGCGATAACTCATTGATTCATATTCCCATCAGTTGCATATTTCGCTTCTAGGAAAAACTGAGTGTGAGTGAGTAGACACCCTTTCGACGCTCACTCAGGGTTCATATTTTGTGAGTGTGTGTTCCTGATATGGATTGAATTTTTGAGAGGTTTTGCGGGTCTCAAATATTTTATTTACGGAAACTAAAATATTATTAGTGAAATATTTTCGAAAATTCGAAAATTCTCACTCGGACTTAGTTCAGGCTTCTATTTCGGTCAGTAATTGGGACTTAGGTGTGGTAACACATGAAAATTGTTTCCGCTCATGAAATGCCTCATTTTGAGGAATTATTCTCTTAAATGGGGAATTTCACTCATTCAAACGTAGATGCTGTTGTTGAGTTCATTGGGCGCTGCAAATCGGTCAAGCTATTGTGTTTGATGAGACGATGGATTTTGTAATGTTTTTCAGGACGAAAATTGACAAGTTGCGGGTTCAAATCCCAAAACATAAATTTATTTCGAAATTTGAAAAATCACTCATTTCGCTTAGTTCAGTGCCGAATTTTGCATGAAACTTGCATCATTGAGTACATAAGCGATAGCATTTCTTTCGTCTTAAGAAAGTGAGAATTGTGAAAGATATTGAATTGTTTTAATTTTCAATGATGATGCATCGGTGAACTAGGTCAGCAATTGAGTGAAATTTTAATTAGGCATATCTTTCTTTGCATCGAAGGTAGAAGTCCGAAATTTAGATACAACGTAGACATTAATGAGTAGTGTCTATATTGACATTTTGAGAACGGTACGAATGATATTTTGGGGAAAATGAGTAATTTTCTAAAATTCCATACTTGTTTAATTTGACGATTTAGGGTACTTAGAAATAAGCTAGAAACTTCATTTTAGGCTCAAATGAAGCAGAATCCAAAGCAGGGTGTGAATTAAGGTGGTAAAATTTTTTTTATTCGATACTTTTCAAAATTTGGACAAATGAGTTTTTAAAAACGTTTTGGCTGTTATTTCGTTATAGGAACTTGTTTTGAACCGTTTTTGGGGCCAAATGGGAAATTTAGACTTGTGCAATGACCACGCATTTGAAAAATTTATGAAAAAATTCGATAAAAGTCCACGGATAATAAAATGTTATTTTCAATGGAATTACGCCAAAAAATGAGAATCGCTGCCACTACCAATTTGATTACCATACAGACCGATACTTTTGGGGTTTTTAGTAAACTCTACGGGGTAAATACGGTAAAAATGCGTAAAAAGGACACAAAAATTGCATTTTTCAGAGTTTGAAAGTGATTCGAGGTAATTGCAGTGTCCCGCGAGTTTGACTAATATCTGAGTAACAATTATGCCGCTCGGCGAGTTGCGTAGCGCTCGTCGAGCGGCCCTAAAATTTAAGCTCGATTTACTCAACCCCTGAATTTAACGCGCGACAGCGCGTACCCCAATTATTATCTGTAAGGAGATGAACAGGTGTCGATGTTTTTCTATTAAACGAGAATTATCTTTGGTTTTGAATCCGGATTGCGATTGTAGTTTAATTTAGTAATGATTTTTATTTTATTGATGATTGATTGCTGTTTTCTTTTTGATTGTTGCGGGATTGGATTATTTAAGGGGCTCTGCACGAATAACTGAGACGCCATCTGATGAATGGTGATTTACAGAGACGCCATCAGATGTATGGTGATTTACAGCTAATTCACATCATTTATTCTTGGAAACAAATATATTTTAGAATTTTGGGGTTGTTTCGAGAATATTGATTATAATTGGATATGTCATGAAGTTGGTGAATATTTGGCGTTTTCTGTTGAAGGTTTCGAATGAATTTTCAGAACGAAAGGTTAGTATCGCCTTTTAATGTGAGTAATCTATTCTGATATGAGAGGTGGAAATTATTGTGGGTTATGGAAAGCCAAATTTTCGTACTCCTGGGTTCGGTGAAATCTTAAATAGCTTTCAGAGAATTTAATTATTTTTCCCGCATGTATAAGTATAATTTTGAATGAGGCTTATGTAATTGAACTCGGGTCTTGGTATTGTTTACTGCATTCTGGCCAAATGGACAATCAGATTTCGAGGATTTTATTCAGGTTCTACAGGAGGGTAATTCAGACTACGAATTTGTACTGAAATTTCACTATCTTCTTGACTCTGTTTAGAATATTGATTAGCAACCTGCCGTCGCTCATCATATTAGGGATTTAGCTAATTTTAGGCTTTGATTTAGGTGAAGGTATTTAATTTTTGCAGGGTAGGTTAAATTCCGTTGGGTAAATTGATTAGAAACAAAGGTCGGATGTTAAGTTAGATGGAATAAAATAGGAGTGGTCAAAAATTCAACAATAAAATGAGATTAATTGGGTAATCATATCCAGTCGGGATTAAATAGCTTTTGTTTGGTTAGATTTGACTAGGTTGGGTTAGATTAGTTTAGGTTGGGTTAATAATATAAGACGTTGCCACATGATTGATTTGGTGAGGATGTGTTTTTCATAAAAAGAGGTCGGTTAAATGATTTTTGATCTGTAAATATATGGTTAGGTAAATTGTACACTTGGTATTTGTTAATGGTATCGGAAAATGAATTGATGTTGGTGTTTGAAAGTTTAACATAGAGCGTAGAGAGGAATATTTTGTACGTATCGCTCTGTGATTTGAGACGATGGTGTATCTGATTGTGCTGGATAATTGTGGTTATTTTTACAAGTGTGCTTGGCATGTATTTGTGTATGTGTGTGTGTGTGTGTGTGGGAGTGTGTGTAAGAGTGTGAATGTTTGGGGTTATGAGGTGTTTGTGTGTGTGTGGGTGTGTGTGTGTGGTCCGCCCCCGGTCTGTGCTGGTTTTTGCGCGGGCGGACCCTCGCAGAGGTTCCGGAGGAAAAACTAAAAAAAAAATGCGCAAAAAGAAAAAAAAAAAAATTTCAATAAATACTGGGTGGCCGCGCCGAGTAAGGAAGGACTGTAGTGCAGACGTGTAGTGCGTGGGCGCATTCTCGGAAACGGCTGGTCCCAGCGCGCTCAAATTTGGTGAGCAGAAAAACCATCATCTAGACATTGTCTGTGCCAAGTTTCGTTTCAATCGTGCGAAAATTTACGATTTAATGAAGGTTCAATGGGGAAAAATAGCCAAAAATGGGTTACGATCAACTAGTTTGGGTGGGTATCCCCGTTCCATTTGAAGGGCTCAATTTTCAGTATGTTGCAGTCGAAGAAAGTCCGCAGAGGGTAGCGGCTCTGTTTTTTGCGATTTTTCGATATAATCGTCTTTTTTGCGCGTCAAAGTTGAGCAAATTTTTTTTAGCGATTTTTGCAGAAATTTTGACATTTTTTTTTGGACAAAGTATCGATTTTTCATTTTTGAAACTTTGATAGGTGATAGATTTTCAGAAGTTCTACGCACCATAAAATCAACGGCAGTCAAAACGATCAAGTTTAGACGCAACTTTGGCCTGAACTTTTCCTAAAAATTTATAAGATTTCGGGAGGTCGCCCAAACATGTTTGTCTGGAGTTTTGGTGATACTTGAGAGTCTGAGCAGTTGATATCTCGTTTGAAAAGCTTTCTGCTAGATGCACCATGTTTTAGAGAGTGCCATCTTTCAAAAATAATATTTTGTGAAACTTTAAAGTTGAAGTAAAAAAACGCGTTTTTCCAAAGGTCATTTTTGGCCGCCATTTCTCGCGTTGTTTGATCGGGTGGAGACTTCAAAATTTGATACCACCTAGATTTAATCTTTTTCTCAAAGTTATCAAGTGTACAGTTCATCATGAGCCATACTTTTCTCAAAAAAGTGTCTCAAACACAGCCCCCAAACCCTCGAAAAACCGCCCCAAACATGTTTGAGGAAAATGGGTGCGACCCACGAAAAACTTTATTTAACATTTTTTGCGAGTTTTGCGGTCCTACATACGAAGAAAGTTTTGTGAAAAGATCGCTTGAAATTTTTTTTCGTTTTATTAAATTTTGCGATTTCAACAGTAAAATCCACTTTCCATCTCCTCTAAGGCCCCCTTTTTCATGCCTCAGGATATCGAAATTTTAATGAGTGATGCGCCTTGGCGAGACCTTTCGTTTGGTACCAAACTCAAAGTTGTAGCTCAATAAACTTTTGATTAAAATCCAAAAAACTAAAATTGGGGCCAAAATCTCGTGAATTTTTCTAAGTCCTTGGAGTGAAATATTCGATCCAAATTTAAGGCCTCTATAAGGCTTTTCATGGATTTTCGACCACACCCATGTTTAAGTAACGACAGAAAATTGATGTTTTCGTTAGTTTTGTTAAGAAATGAGTGCTTGATAATGATTTTTTCGATTTCGAAGTTTTACTCATTTTATATCCATTTAGGGACTCGCAGCCATTTTTCGAGGCATCGAGAGTGTTGCTAGAGTTGTTAAAAATATTTGTTCTCTTAGAAAGGAACTCGAAAACACGTATTTTTGAGCACTCATTATTCACTCAATTAGAGTATGCATCAAATTTTACTCTTTTGATGCGTTTATCGACGTCGTACGAAAAAATTTATTGAGATGAAATGTGTTGCAAATTGCCGATTTACCCTTGGGTAAAGATTTTGCACCTCCAACGGCTCGTTTAAAATTTTTTTTTTCAAATTCATAATTTCGAGTCGAAAAATTTACAAGTCCAGATGCTTAGAGACAAGGGGCCGATGGCTGCAAGTCGACGTAATATTTGATATCGATTTTCTCTAAATGTTTCGATGTTTCAAACGTCAATTTTTGATGACTATATCACATTATTTTCATGTTTAGAAATCTATTGAATGATATATACCAGAAAATGAGCTCATTTTTTTCTCGTACATCGATTTCGCTGTTATTTTGTGCGACGCTAGTCCTAAGAACCGCGATGCTATTTGTTTCAAACTTGACGTAAGCACTAATGTTGTTCGTTTCAATGTATGCCACCAAGATAAAAGTCTTGTAATAGATGCTCTCATATACATGCAAAGTGAGTGAAATTTTAAAACGCTCATTTTTGCTCATTTAGCGTTTTGAAGAGGAAGAAACTGTTGGCGACTGATGAAGAATAAGAGGGTTTGCAGAGATGCCGGCTAGTGATTTTAGTTATGATCCAATGAGCATGCAAACAATATAATACTCGGCAAATGTCATCAATGACTCATCAAAATCGAGCGATATCTCGTATTTGAGCGCTTTGATTGTGTGTCAAAATTCATGATGAGTTTTTATTGTCGTATTTTATTCATGGAATTCTCAAATATGCCTACAAATGATTGAGATACTGACACACACACATTTCGTTTTGGAAACGGCTCATTAATAAACGAGCGTTTTGGAATAGAGCGCATCATGCTGGGGCTGTCGATCACGATATGGGGTACTATGAGTTGATGTTTCACTCATTAATTTTGATGATTAAGAGAAGATATTGGAGGGTCTTTTGAGTCAGGAACTTTTGAGCTGTGCACTGAAACTTTGTTTGAGAATAAGTGCGATAACTCATTGATTCATATTCCCATCAGTTGCATATTTCGCTTCTAGGAAAAACTGAGTGTGAGTGAGTAGACACCGTTTCGACGCTCACTCAGGGTTCATATTTTGTGAGTGTGTGTTCCTGATATGGATTGAATTTTTGAGAGGTTTTGCGGGTCTCAAATATTTTATTTACGGAAACTAAAATATTATTAGCGAAATATTTTCGAAAATTCGAAAATTCTCACTCGGACTTAGTTCAGGCTTCTATTTCGGTCAGTAATTGGGATTTAGGTGTGGTAACACATGAAAATTGTTTCCGCTCATGAAATGCCTCATTTTGAGGAATTATTCTCTTAAATGGGGAATTTCACTCATTCAAACGTAGATGCTGTTGGTGAGTTCATTGGGCACTGCAAATCGGTCAAGCTATTGTGTTTGATGAGACGATGGATTTTGTAATGTTTTTCGGGATGAAAATTGACAAGTTGCGGGTTCAAATCCCAAAACATGAATTTATTTCGAAATTCGAAAAATCACTCATTTCGCTTAGTTCAGTGCCGAATTTGGCATGAAACTTGCATCATTGAGTACATAAGCGATAGCATTTCTTTCGTCTTAAGAAAGTGAGAATTGTGAAAGATATTGAAATTTTTTAATTTTCAATGATGATGCATCGGTGAACTAGGTCAGCAATTGAGTGAAATTTTAATTAGGCATATCTTTCTTTGCATCGAAGGTAGAAGTCCGAAATTTTGATACAACGTAGACATCAATGAGTAGTGTCTATATTGACATTTTGAGAACGGTACGAATGATATTTTGGGGAAAATGAGTAATTTTCTAAAATTCCATACTTGTTTAATTTGACGATTTAGGGTACTTAGAAATAAGCTAGAAACTTCATTTTAGGCTCAAATGAAGCAGAATCCAAAGCAGGGTGTGAATTAAGGTGGTAAAATTTTTTTTATTCAATACTTTTTAAAATATGGACAAATGAGTTTTTACAAACGTTTTGGCTGTTATTTCGTTATAGGAACTTGTTTTGAACCGTTTTTGGGGCCAAATGGGAAATTTAGACTTGTGCAATGACCACGCATTTGAAAAATTTAGGAAAAAATTCGATAAAAGTCCACGGATAATAAAATGTTATTTTCAATGAAAAAACGCTAAAAAATGAGAATCGCTGCAGCTACCAATTTGATTACTATACAGACAGGTACTTTTAGGGGCGTTGGTAAACTCTACGGGGTAAATACGCTAAAATGCGTAAAAATGACACAATAATTGTATTTTTCAGAGTTTGAAGGTGATTCGAAGTGAATGCAGTGTCCCTCGAGTTTGACTAATATCATAGCAACAACTATGCCGCTCGGCGAGTTGCGTAGCGCTCGTCGAGCGGCCCAAAAACTCAAGCTCGATTTACTCAACCCCTGAATTTACCGCGCGACAGCGCGTTCCACCATTATTTTCTGTAAGGAGATGAACAGGTGTCGACGTTTTTCTATTAAACGAGAATTATCTTTGGTTTTGATGTCGGATTGCGATTGTAGTTTCATTTAGTGATGATTTTCATTTTATTGATGATTTATTGCTGTTTTGTTTTTGATTGTTGCGGGATTAGATAATTTAATGGCTCTGCATGAATAACTGAGACGCCTTCTAATGTATGGTGGTTTACAGCTCATTCACATCATTTATTCCTGGAAACAAATATATTTTAGATTTTTGATGTTCATTTGAAGGTATTGATAGTAATTGGATCTGTCATGAAGTTGGTGAATGTTGGGCGGTTTCTGATGAAGGTTTCAAATGAATTTTCAGAACAAAAGGTTAGTATCGCCTTTGAAAGTGAGTAATCTATTTTGATTTGAGAGGTGGCTATTTTTGTGGGTTATGGGAAGCGAAATTTTCGTGCGTCTAGGTTTGGTGAAATTTTAAATAGCTTTTAAAGAATGTATTTTTTTAACCGCATGTATAAGTAACATTTTAAATGAGGCTTATGTAATTCAACTTGGGATTAGGAATTGTTTAATATATTCTGGTCGAATTGACAATCATATTGATAGGGTTTTGAGTATGTTCGAATGGAGGTTAATTCTGGATTTTATACTGAAATTTCCCTTTCTTCTTGACTCGGTTTATAATATTGTGAAGCAACTTGCAGTCGATCTTCATATCAGGGATTTAGGTAATTTTGATTTTTGATTTAGATCAAAGTGTTTAATTTTTTTGCAGGATAGGTTAAATTCCGTTGGGTAAATTGATACGAAACAGAGGTCGGACGCTAAGTTAGATGGAATAAAATAATAGTGGTCAAAAATTCAACAGTAAAATATGATAGAATAGGTTTTCTTATCCAGTCAGGATACAATAGCTTTAGCTGGTTTAGATTAGACTAGGTTGGGTTAGATTAGGCTAGGTTGGGTTAGATTAGTTTTGGTTGGGTTAATAATATAAGACGTTTCCATCTGATTGATTTGTCAAGGATGAGTTATTCATAAAAAAATATGGGTGAAATTATTTTTGACCTGTAAATATATGGTTGGTAAGTTTTATACATGGTATTTGTTAATGGTGTCGGAAAATGAATTGATGTTGGTGTTTGGAAGTTGAACATAGAAATTGAAGTGAAAGACAATGCACATGTCGGTTTGTGAAATGAGACGATGGTGTATCTGATTGTGTTGGATAATTGTGGTTATTTTTTTAAGTGTGCCCTACATGTGTTTGTGTGCATGTGTGTGTGTGTGTGTGGGAGTGTGTGTAAGAGTGTGAAGGTTTGGGGTGTTGAGGTGTGTGTGTGTGGGTGTGTGTGTGTGTTTGTGGTCCGCCCCCGGTCTGTGCTGGTTTTTGCGCGGGCGGACCCTCGCAGAGGTTCCGGAGGAAAAACTAAAAAAAAAATGCGCAAAAAAAAAAAAAAAAAAAATTTCAATAAATACTGGGTGGCCGCGCCGAGTAAGGAAGGACTGTAGTGCAGACGTGTAGTGCGTGGGCGCATTCTCGGAAACGGCTGGTCCCAGCGCGCTCAAATTTGGTGAGCAGAAAGACCATACTCTAGACATTGTCTGTGCCAAGTTTGGTTTCAATCGTGCGAAAATTTACGATTTAATGAAGGTTCAATGGGGAAAAATAGCCAAAAATGGGTTACGTTCAACTAGTTTGGGTGGGTATCCCCGTTCCATTTGAAGGGCTCAATTTTCAGTATGTTGCAGTCGAAAAGAGTCCGCAGAGGGTAGCGGCTCTGTTTTTTGCGATTTTTCGAAATAATCGTCTTTTTTGCGCGTCAAAGTTGAGCAAATTTTTTTTAGCGATTTTTGCAGAAATTTTGACATTTTTTTTTGGACAAAGTATCGATTTTTTATTTTTGAAACTTTGATAGGTGATAGATTGTCGGAAGTTCTACGCACCATAAAATCAACGGCAGTCAAAACGATCAAGTTTAGACGCAACTTTGGCCTGAACTTTTCCTAAAAATTTATAAGATTTCGGGAGGTCGTCCAAACATGTTTGTCCGGAGTTTTGGTGATACTTGAGAGTCTGAGCAGTTGACATCTCGTTTGAAAAGCTTTCTCCTAGATGCACCAGGTTTTAGAGAGTGCCATCTTTCAAAAATAATATTTTGTGAAACTTTAAAGTTGAAGTAAAAAAACGCGTTTTTTCAAAGGTCATTTTTGGCCGCCATTTCTGGCGTTGTTTGATCGAGTGGAGATTTCAAACTTTGATACCATCTAGAATCAATCTTTTTCTCAAAGTTATCAAGTGTACAGACCATCATGAGCAATACTTTTCTCAAAAAAATGTCCCAAACACAGCCTCCAAAACCTCTAAAAATCACCCCAAACATGCGTGTGCAAAATGAGTGCGACTGACGAAAAACTTTATTTAACATTTTTTGTGAGTTTTGCGGTCCTACATACGAAGAAAGTTTTGTGGAAAGATCGCTTGAAAATTTTTTTCGTTTTTTTCAATTTTGCTATTTCAACGGTAAAATGGCACATTCCATCTCCTCTAAGGCCCCCTTTTTTATGCTTCAGGATATCGAAATTCTCATGAGTGATGCGCCTCGGCAAGACCTTTCGTTTGGTACCAAACTCAAAGTTGTAGCTCAATAAACTTTTGAGAAAAATCCAAAAAACTTAAATTGCGGCCCAAGTCTCGTGAATTTTTCTAAGTCCTTAGGGGTGAAATATTCGATCTCAATTTAAGGCCTCAATAAGGCGTTTCATGGATTTTCGACCACTCTCATGTCCAAGTAACGACAGGAAATTGATGTTTTCGTTAGTTTTGTTAGGAAATGAGTGCTTGATAATGATTTTTTCGATTTCGAAGTTTTTCTCATTTTATATGCATTTAGGGACTCGCTGCAATTTTTCGAGGCATTGACAGTGTTGCTAGAGTTGTTAGAAATATTTGTTCTCTTAGAAAGGAACTCGATAACACGTATTTTTGAGCACTCATTTTTCACTCAATTTGAGTATGCATCATTTTTTACTTTTTTGAGGCGTTTATCGACGTCGTACGAAAAAATTTATAGAGATGAAATGTGTTGCAAATTGCCGATTTACCCTATGGTAAAGTCTTTGCACCTCCGAAGGCTTGTTTGAAATAATTTTTTTCAAATCCAAAATTTCGAGTCGTAAAATTTACAAGTCCAGATGCTTAGAGACAAGGGGCCGATGACTGCCAGTCGACGTAATATTTGATATCGATTTTCTCGAAATGTTTCGATGTCTCAAACGTCAATTTTTGATGACTATAGCACATTATTTGAATGTTAAGAAATCCATTGATTGATACATACCAGAAAATGAGCTCATTTTTTTCTCGTAAATCGATTTCGCTGTTAATTTGTGCGACGCTAGTCCTAAGAACCGCGATGCCATTTGTTTCAAACTTGAGGTAAACACTAATGTTGTGCGTTTCAAGGAATGTGACCATGCTAAAAGTGTTGTGGTAGATGCTCTCATATACATGCAAAGTGAGTGAAATTTGAAAACGCTCATTTCTGCTCACTTAGCGTTTTGAAGGGGAAGAAACTGTTGGCGACCGATGAAGAATAAGAGGGTTTGCAGAGTTGCCGGCTAGTGACTTTAGTTATGATACAATGATCATGCAAACAATATAATAATCGGGAAATGTCATCAATGACTCATCAAAATCGAGTGATATCTCGTATTTGAGCTATTTGATTGTGGATCAAAATTCATGATGAGTTTTTATTGGCGTATTTTATTCATGGAATTCTGAAATATGTCTGCAAATGGTCGAGATACTGATACACACATTTCGCATTGTAAACGGCTCATTAACAAACGAGCGTTTTGGAATAGAGTGCATCATGCTGGGGCTGTCGATCACTATATGGGGTACTGTGAGTTGATGTTTCACTCATAAATTTTGATGATTGAGAGAAGATATTGGAGGGTCTTTTGAGTCAGGAACTTTTGAGCTGTGCACTGAAACTTTGTTTGGGAATAAGTGCGATAACTCATTGATTCATATTCCCATCAGTTGCATATTTCGCTTCTAGGAAAAACTGAGTGTGAGTGAGTAGACACCGTTTCGACGCTCACTCAGGGTTCATATTTTGTGAGTGGGTGTTCCTGATATGGATTGAATTTTTGAGAGGTTTTGCGGGTCTCAAATATTTTATTTACGGAAACTAAAATATTATTACTGAAATATTTTCGAAAATTCGAAAACTCTCACTCGGACTTAGTTCAGGCTTCTATTTCGGTCAGTAATTGGGATTTAGGTGTGGTAACACATGAAAATTGTTTCCGCTCATGAAATGCCTCATTTTGAGGAATTATTCTCTTAAATGGGGAATTTCACTCATTCAAACGTAGATGCTGTTGGTGAGTTCATTGGGCACTGCAAATCGGTCAAGCTATTGTGTATGATGAGACGATGGATTTTGTAATGTTTTTCAGGACGAAAATTGACAAGTTGCGGGTTCAAATCCCAAAATATGGAATTATTTCGAAATTCGAAAAATCACTCATTTCGCTTAGTTCAGTGCCGAATTTTGCATGAAACTTGCATCATTGAGTACATAAGCGATAGCATTTCTTTCGTCTTAAGAAAGTGAGAATTGTGAAAGATATTGAATTTTTTTAATTTTCAATGATGATGCATCGGTGAACTAGGTCAGCAATTGAGTGAAATTTTAATTAGGCATATCTTTCTTTGCATCGAAGGTAGAAGTCCGAAATTTTGATACAACGTAGACATCAATGAGTAGTGTCTATATTGACATTTTGAGAACGGTACGAATGATATTTTGGGGAAAATGAGTAATTTTCTAAAATTCCATACTTGTTTAATTTGACGATTTAGGGTACTTAGAAATAAGCTAGAAACTTCATTTTAGGCTCAAATGAAGCAGAATCCAAAGCAGGGTGTGAATTAAGGTGGTAAAATTTTTTTTATTCAATACTTTTTAAAATATGGACAAATGAGTTTTTACAAACGTTTTGGCTGTTATTTCGTTATAGGAACTTGTTTTGAACCGTTTTTGGGGCCAAATGGGAAATTTAGACTTGTGCAATGACCACGCATTTGAAAAATTTAGGAAAAAATTCGATAAAAGTCCACGGATAATAAAATGTTATTTTCAATGAAAAAACGCTAAAAAATGAGAATCGCTGCAGCTACCAATTTGATTACTATACAGACAGGTACTTTTAGGGGCGTTGGTAAACTCTACGGGGTAAATACGCTAAAATGCGTAAAAATGACACAATAATTGTATTTTTCAGAGTTTGAAGGTGATTCGAAGTGAATGCAGTGTCCCTCGAGTTTGACTAATATCATAGCAACAACTATGCCGCTCGGCGAGTTGCGTAGCGCTCGTCGAGCGGCCCAAAAACTCAAGCTCGATTTACTCAACCCCTGAATTTACCGCGCGACAGCGCGTTCCACCATTATTTTCTGTAAGGAGATGAACAGGTGTCGACGTTTTTCTATTAAACGAGAATTATCTTTGGTTTTGATGTCGGATTGCGATTGTAGTTTCATTTAGTGATGATTTTCATTTTATTGATGATTTATTGCTGTTTTGTTTTTGATTGTTGCGGGATTAGATAATTTAATGGCTCTGCATGAATAACTGAGACGCCTTCTAATGTATGGTGGTTTACAGCTCATTCACATCATTTATTCCTGGAAACAAATATATTTTAGATTTTTGATGTTCATTTGAAGGTATTGATAGTAATTGGATCTGTCATGAAGTTGGTGAATGTTGGGCGGTTTCTGATGAAGGTTTCAAATGAATTTTCAGAACAAAAGGTTAGTATCGCCTTTGAAAGTGAGTAATCTATTTTGATTTGAGAGGTGGCTATTTTTGTGGGTTATGGGAAGCGAAATTTTCGTGCGTCTAGGTTTGGTGAAATTTTAAATAGCTTTTAAAGAATGTATTTTTTTAACCGCATGTATAAGTAACATTTTAAATGAGGCTTATGTAATTCAACTTGGGATTAGGAATTGTTTAATATATTCTGGTCGAATTGACAATCATATTGATAGGGTTTTGAGTATGTTCGAATGGAGGTTAATTCTGGATTTTATACTGAAATTTCCCTTTCTTCTTGACTCGGTTTATAATATTGTGAAGCAACTTGCAGTCGATCTTCATATCAGGGATTTAGGTAATTTTGATTTTTGATTTAGATGAAAGTGTTTAATTTTTTTGCAGGATAGGTTAAATTCCGTTGGGTAAATTGATACGAAACAGAGGTCGGACGCTAAGTTAGATGGAATAAAATAATAGTGGTCAAAAATTCAACAGTAAAATATGATAGAATAGGTTTTCTTATCCAGTCAGGATACAATAGCTTTAGCTGGTTTAGATTAGACTAGGTTGGGTTAGATTAGGCTAGGTTGGGTTAGATTAGTTTTGGTTGGGTTAATAATATAAGACGTTTCCATCTGATTGATTTGTCAAGGATGAGTTATTCATAAAAAAATATGGGTGAAATTATTTTTGACCTGTAAATATATGGTTGGTAAGTTTTATACATGGTATTTGTTAATGGTGTCGGAAAATGAATTGATGTTGGTGTTTGGAAGTTGAACATAGAAATTGAAGTGAAAGACAATGCACATGTCGGTTTGTGAAATGAGACGATGGTGTATCTGATTGTGTTGGATAATTGTGGTTATTTTTTTAAGTGTGCCCTACATGTGTTTGTGTGCATGTGTGTGTGTGTGTGTGGGAGTGTGTGTAAGAGTGTGAAGGTTTGGGGTGTTGAGGTGTGTGTGTGTGGGTGTGTGTGTGTGTTTGTGGTCCGCCCCCGGTCTGTGCTGGTTTTTGCGCGGGCGGACCTCTTTTTGAGGTTCCGAAGGAAAACTAAAAAAAAAATGCGCAAAAAAAAAAAAAAAAAAAATTTCATAAAAATCTGGGTGGCCGCGCCGAGTAAAGAAGGACTGTAGTGCGTACGTGTAGGGTGTGGGCGCATTCTCGGAAACGGCTGGTCCCAGCGCGCTCAAATTTGGTGAGCAGAAAGACCCCCATCTAGACATTGTCTGTGCCAAGTTTCGTTTCGATCGTGCGAAAATTTCAAATTTAATGAAGGTTCAATGGGGAAAAATAGCCAAAAATGGCACTTTTTCAAACTGCTGCCAAACATACTTAGAATGCACCTAGGCGGCCCAAATTACAGGATGTGATAGACAAAATGTTGGAGTAGGTGCTGAGGTTGCCATTTTGCGATACGTTGATAAAAAGTATCCCTTTGAGCTCCTCAAAGTTGACCAAAAATTTTTTTTCGATTTCAGTCGAAATTTTGACATTTTTTATTGAACAAACTACGTGAGTTTGCAATTTCAAACTTTGATAGGTGATAGATTTTCAAAAGTTCTACTCACTATAAAATCAGCGGTTCTCAAAACGATCAAGTTTCGATGCAACTTTGGATTGAATTTTTTCTAAAAATTTATCAGATTTTGGGACGTCGTCCAAACATGTTTGCCTGGGGTTTTGGTGATACTTGAGAGTCTGAGCAGTTGACATCTTGTTTGAAAAGCTTTGTAGTACTCAAAACGAAAATTATAGAGTGTTTCCTTGAAAAGTTGAACATTTGTGCAACTTTAAAGTTGAAGTAAAAAAACGTGTTTTTCCATAAGTCATTTTTGGCCGCCATTTGTGACGTTGTTTGACCGAGTGGGGACTTCAAAGTTTAATACCACATAGAATCAAACTTTTTCTCAAAGTTATCAGGTGTACAGTTCATCATGAGCCATACTTTTCTCAAAAAAATGTCTCAAACACAGCTCCCAAACCCTCGAAAAACCGCCCCAAACATGTTTGAGGAAAATGGGTGCGACCCACGAAAAACTTTATTTAACATTTTTTGCGAGTTTTGCGGTCCTACATACGAAGAAAGTTTTGTGGAAAGATCGCGTGTAAATTTTTTTCGTTTTATCGAATTTTCCGATTTCAACAGTAAAATGGCACTTTCCATCTTCCCCAAGTCACCCTGTTTTATGCCTCAGGATATCGAAATTCTCATGAATGATACGCCTTGGCGAGACCTTTCGTTTGGTACCACACTCAAAGTTGTAGCTTAATAAACTTTTGAGTAAAATCCAAAAAACTTAAATTGCGGCCCAAGTCTCGTGAATTTTTCTAAGTCCTTAGGGGTGAAATATTCGATCTCAATTTAAGGCCTCAATAAGGCGTTTCATGGATTTTCGACCACTCTCATGTCCAAGTAACGACAGGAAATTGATGTTTTCGTTAGTTTTGTTAGGAAATGAGTGCTTGATAATGATTTTTTCGATTTCGAAGTTTTTCTCATTTTATATGCATTTAGGGACTCGCAGCAATTTTTCGAGGCATTGACAGTGTTGCTAGAGTTGTTAAAAATATTTGTTCTCTTAGAAAGGAACTCGATAACACGTATTTATGAGCACTCATTTTTCACTCAATTTGAGTATGCATCATTTTTTACTTTTTTGAGGCGTTTATCGACGTCGTACGAAAAAATTTATAGAGATGAAATGTGTTGCAAATTGCCGATTCACCCTTGGGTAAAGTTTTTGCACCTTCGACGGCTCGTTTAAAATTTTTTTTTTCAAATCCATAATTCCGAGTCGTTAAATTTACAAGTCCAGATACTTGTAGACAAGGGGCCGATGACTGCAAGTGGACGCAATATTTGACATCGATTTTCTCGAAAAGTTTTGGTGTCTCAAACGTCAATTTTTGATGAATATATCACATTTTTGACACGTAAAGAAATCCATGGAATGAAATATACCAGAAAATGAGCTCATTTTTTTCTCGTACATTGATTTCGCTGTTATTTTGTGCGACGCTGGTCCCATAGGAGTCGCGATGCCATTTGTCTCAACCTTAGATTAAGCATTAATGCTGTTCGTTTCAACGAGTGTCACCATGATCAAAGTCTTGTAATAGATGCTCTCATATATGGAAAGTGAGTGAAATTTAAAAACGCTCATTTATGCTCACTTAGCATTTTGAACAGGAACAAACTGGCGGCGAGTGTTGAAGAATAAGAGGGTTTGCAGAGTTGCCACCTAGTGATTTTAGTCACGGTACAGTGTGACTGCAAACCGTATAACACTCAAAAAATGGCATCACTAACTCATCAAAACGATGCGATATGTCGTTTTAAGCTCTTCTTGTGGTTCAAAATTGATGAATTGTTTTTGAGAGCTTATTTTATTGTTGGAAATCAGAAATTTGACTTGCACATGGTGGATGAATTGATACTCTAATTTCGTGTTGAAAAAGAACTCATTAATGATCGAGCGTTGAGTAATAAAGCGCATCATGCTGACGCTGTCGTTAACGATAGAGGGTATTGTGAGTTGATATTTTACTCATTAATTTTGATGATTGAGAGAAGAAATAGGAGGGTCTTTTGAGTCAGGAACGTTTGAGCTGTGTACTCAAATTTGGTTCTGGAATAGATATGAGAACTCGTTGATTTACTACCTCATATTCCCATCAGTTGCATGTTTCGCTTTTAGGGAAAATTGAGTGTGAATGAGTAGACACCGTTTCGACGCTCACTCAGGGTTCATATTTTGTGAGTGTGTGTTCCTGATATGGATTGAATTTTTGAGAGGTTTTGCGGGTCTCAAATATTTTATTTACGGAAACTAAAATATTATTACTGAAATATTTTCGAAAATTCGAAAATTCTCACTCGAACTTGGTTCAGGCTTCTATTTCGGTCACTAATTGGAAAATAGTTGTGGTGACGCATGAAAATTGTTTTCGCTCATGAAATGCCTCATTTTGAGTAATTATGATCTTAAATGGCGAATTTCACTCACTCAAGCGTAGTTGCTGTTGGTGAGTTCATTGGGCGCTGCAAATCGGTCAAGCTATTGTGTTTGATGAGACGATGGATTTTGTAATGTTTTTCGGGATGAAAATTGGCAAGTTGCGTGTTCAAATCCCAAAACATGAATATATTTCGAAATTCGAAAAATCACTCATTTCACATAGTTCAGTGCCGAAATTTGAATGAAACTTGCGTCATGATGTAGAGAAGCGATAGCATTTCTTTCGTCTCGCGAAAGTGGTATTGATGATATATACTGAATTTTTTCCATTTTCAACGATGATGCATTGGGCAACTCGGTCGGCAAATGAGTGAAATTTGAATTGGGCATATCTTTCTTTGCATGGAAGGTAGAAGTCCGAAATTTTGATACAATGTAGACATCGATGAGTAGTGTCTATATTGACATTTTGAGAACGGTCCAAATGATATTTTGGGGAAAATGAGTAATTTTCTAAAATTCCAAACTTGTTTAATTTGACGATTTAGGGTACTTAGAAATAAGCTAGAAACCTCATTTTGGGCTCAAATGAAGCGGAATCCAAAGCAGGGTCTGAATTATGGTGTTAAAAATTTTGTTATTCATTATTTTTTAATATATGGACAAATGAGTTTTTAAGAATGTTTTGGTCGTTATTTCGTCATTGGAACGTGTTTTGAACCGTTTTTAGGGCCAAATGGGACATTTTGACTTGTGCAATGACCACGCATTTGAAAAATTTATGAAAAAATTCGATAAAAGTCCACGGATATTGAAATGTTATTTTCGATGGAAAATCGCTGAAAAATGAGAATCGCTGCAGTTACCGATTTGATTACCATACCGACAGATACTTTTAGGGCCGTTAGTAAGCTCTACGGGGTAAATACGCTAAAAATGCATATAAATGACACAGAAATTGCATTTTTCAGAGTTTGAAAGGGATTCGAAGTAAATGCAGTGTCCCTCGAGTTTGACTAATATCTAAGCAACAATTATGCCACTCGGCGAGTCGCGTAGCGCTCGTCGAGTGGCCCCAAAACTCAAGCTCGATTTACTCAACCCTTGAATTCAACGCGCGACAGCGCGTTCCACAATTATTATCTGTAAAGAGATGAACAGGTGTCAATGTTTTTCTATTAAACGAGAATTATCTTTCATTTTCATTTCGGATTGCGATGGTAGTTTTAGTTAGTGATGATTTTATTATATCGAGGATTTCTCGTTGTTTTGTTTTAGATTGGAGCAGGTTTAGTTCATTCAAGGGCCTTGCATGAATAACTCAGACTCTATCTGATGTATACTAATTTATAGCTTATTCGCATCATTTATTCCTGGAAACAAATATATTTTAAATTTTTGAGGTTCATTTGAGAGTATTGATAGTAATTGGATCTGTCATGAAGTTGGTGAATATTTGGCGTTTTCTGTTGAAGGTTTCAAATGAATTTTCAGAACGAAAGGTTAGTATCGCCTTCGAAAGTGAGTAATCTATTCTGATTTGAGAGGGGGCTATTATTGTGGGTTATGGTAAGCCAAATTTTCGTGCGTCTGGGTTTGGTGAAATTTTAAATAGCTTTTAAAGAATGTATTCTTTTTCACCCGCAAGTATAACTTAATTTTTGAGTGAGGCTTATGTAATTCAACTTGGGACTAGGAATTGTTTAATATATTCTGGTCGAATGGACAATCATATTTGTAGGGTTATAAGTATGTTCGACCGGAGGTTAATTCTGGATTGTATACTGAAATTTCCCTATCTTCTTGACTCGGTTTAGAATATTGTGAAGCAAATTGCTGACGATCTTCATGTGAGGGATTTAGGTAATTTTAAGTTTTGATTTAGGTGAAAGCATTTCTTTTTTGGCAGGATAGGTTAAATTCCATTGGGTAAACTGATACGAAATAGAGGTCGGACGTTAAATTAGATGGAATAAAATAGGAGTGGTCAAAAATTCAACAATAAAATGTGATAGAATAGGTTTTCTTATTCAGTCATGATAAAATAGCTTTGGTTGGTTTAGATTAGACTAGGTTGGGTTAGATTAGACTACGTTGGGTTAGATTAGTTTAGGTTGGGTTAATAATATAAGACGTTTCCATCTGATTGATTTGTTAAGGATGTGTTATTCATAAAAAGAGGTCGGTGAAAGGATTTTTGCCCGGTAAATATATGGTTAGGTGAATTTAATACATGGTATTTGTTAATGGTATCGGAAAATGAATTGATGATGGTGTTTGAAAGTTAAACATAGAGCGTAGAGTGGAATATATATATTGTACGTATCGTTTTGTGATTTGAGACGATGGTGTCTCTGATTGTGTTGGATAATTGTGGTTATTTTTAGAAGTGTGCACTGCATGTGTGTGTGTATGTGTGTGTGTGTGTGTGGGAGTGTGTGTAGAGTGTGAGCGTTGGGATGATGGGGTGTTTGTGTGTGTGTGTGTGTGTGTGGTCCGCCCCCGGTCTGTGCTGGTTTTTGCGCGGGCGGACCCTCGCAGAGGTTCCGGAGGAAAAACTAAAAAAAAAATGCGCAAAAAGAAAAAAAAAAAAATTTCAATAAATACTGGGTGGCCGCGCCGAGTAAGGAAGGACTGTAGTGCAGACGTGTAGTGCGTGGGCGCATTCTCGGAAACGGCTGGTCCCAGCGCGCTCAAATTTGGTGAGCAGAAAGACCATCATCTAGACATTGTCTGTGCCAAGTTTCGTTTCAATCGTGCGAAAATTTACGATTTAATGAAGGTTCAATGGGGAAAAATAGCCAAAAATGGGTTACGTTCAACTAGTTTGGGTGGGTATCCCCGTTGCATTTGAAGGGCTCAATTTTCAGTATGTTGCAGTCAAAGAGAGTCCGCAGAGGGTAGCGGCTCTGTTTTTTGCGATTTTTCGAAATAATCGTCTTTTTTGCGCGTCAAAGTTGAGCAAATTTTTTTTAGCCATTTTTGCAGAAATTTTGACATTTTTTTTTGGACAAAGCATCGATTTTTCATTTTTGAAACTTTGATAGGTGATAGATTTTCAGAAGTTCTACGCACCATAAAATCAACGGCAGTCAAAACGATCAAGTTTAGACGCAACTTTGCCCTGAACTTTTCCTAAAAATTTATAAGATTTCGGGAGGTCGTCCAAACATGTTTGTCCGGAGTTTTGGTGATACTTGAGAGTCTGAGCAGTTGACATCTCGTTTGAAAAGCTTTCTCCTAGATGCACCATGTTTTAGAGAGTGCCATCTTTCAAAAATAATATTTTGTGAAACTTTAAAGTTGAAGTAAAAAAACGTGTTTTTTCAAAGGTCATTTTTGGCCGCCATTTCTGGCGTTGTTTGATCGAGTGGAGATTTCAAACTTTGATACCATCTAGAATCAATCTTTTTCTCAAAGTTATCAAGTGTACAGACCATCATGAGCAATACTTTTCTCAAAAAAATGTCCCAAACACAGCCTCCAAAACCTCTAAAAATCGCCCCAAACATGCGTGTGCAAAATGGGTGCGACTGACAAAAAACTTTATTTAACATTTTTTGCGAGTTTTGCGATCCTACATACGAAGACTTTTTTGTGGAAAGATTGCTTGAAATTTTTTTTCGTTTTATCGAATTTTGCGATTTCAACAGTAAAATAGCACTTTCTATCTTCTCTAAGACCCCCTTTTCCATGCCTCAGGATATCGAAATTCTCATGAGTGATGCGCCTCGGCGAGACCTTTTGTTTGGTACCAAATTCAAAGTTGTAGCTCAATAAACTTTTGAGAAAAATCCAAAAAACTAAAATTGGGGCTCAAATCTCGTGATTTTTCTAAGTCATTAGGGGTGAAACATTCGATCCCAATTTAAGGCATCTATAAGGCTTTTCATGGATTTTAGACCACACCCATGTTTAAGTAACGACAGAAATTTGATGTTTTCGTTAGATTTGTTAAGAAATGAGTGTTTGGTGATGATTTTTTCGATTTCGAAGTTTTACTCATTTTACATCCATTTAGGGACACGCAGCAATTTTTAGAGGCATCGAGAGTGTTGCTAGAGTTGTTAGAAATATTTGTTCTTTCAGAAGTGACCCCGATAAAACGTATTTTTGAGCACTCATTTTTCACTCAATTAGAGTATGCATCAATTTTTACTTTTTTGGTGCGTTTATCGACGTCGTACGAAAAAATTTATAGAGATGAAATGTGTTGCAAATTGCCGATTTACCCTTAGGTAAAGTCTTTGCACCTCCGACGGCTCATTTGAAATTTTTTTTTCGGATCCAAAATTTCGAGTCGTGAAATTTACAAGTCCAGATGCTTAGAGACAATGGGCCGAATACTGCAAGTCGACGCAATATTTGATATCGATTTTCTCGAAAAGTTTCAGTGTCTCAAACGTCAATTTTTGATGAATATATCACATTATTTTAATGTTAAGAAATCCATTGAATGATATATACCAGAAAATGAGCTCATTTTTTTCTCGTACATCGATTTCGCTGTTAATTTGTGCGACGCTAGTCCTAAGAACCGCGATGCCATTTGTTTCAAACTTGAGGTAAGCACTATTGTTGTTCGTTTCAATGAATGCCGCCATGATGAAAGTGTCGTAATAGATGCACTCATATACATGCAAAGTGAGTGAAATTTTAAAACGCTCATTTCTGCTCACTTAGCGTTTTGAAGAGGAAGAAACTGTTGGCGACTGATGAAGAATAAGAGGGTTTGCAGAGTTGCCGGCTAGTGATTTTAGTTATGATACAATGAGCATGCAAACAATATAATACTCGGGAAATGTCATCAATGACTCATCAAAATCGAGCGATATCTCGTATATGAGCTCTTTGATTGTGGGTCAAAATTCATGATGAGTTTTTATTGGCGTATTTTATTCATGGAATTCTGAAATATGCCTGCAAATGGTCGAGATACTGATACACACATTTCGTATTGTAAACGGCTCATTAATAAACGAGCGTTTTGGAATAGAGCGCATCATGCTGGGGCTGTCGATCACGATATGGGGTACTGTGAGTTGATGTTTCACTCATTAATTTTGATGATTGAGAGAAGATATTGGAGGTTCTTTTGAGTCAGGAACTTTTGAGCTGTGCACTGAAACTTTGTTTGGGAATGAAAACGATAACTCATTGATTCATATTCCCATCAGTTGCAAGTTTCGCTTTTAGGAAAAACTGAGTGTGAGTGAGTAGACACCGTTTCGAAGCTCACTCAGGGTTCATATTTTGTGAGTGTGTGTTCCTGATATTGATTGAATTTTTGAGAGGTTTTGCGGATCTCAAATATTTTATTTACGGAAACTAAAATATTATTACTGAAATATTTCCGAAAATTCGTAAATTCTCACTCGGACTTTGTTCAGGCTTCTATTTCGGTCAGTGATTGGGATATAGGTGTGGTAACCAATGAAAATTGTTTCTGCTCATGAAATGCCTCATTTTGAGGAATTATGATCTTAAATGGGGAATTTCACTCATTCAAACGTAGATGCTATTGGTGAGTTCATTGGGGGCTGCAAATCGGTCAAGCTATTGTGTTTGATGACACGATGGATTTTGTAATGTTTTGCGGGATGAAAATTGACAAGTTGCGGGTTCGAATCCCAAAACATGAATTTATTTCGAAATTCGAAAAATCACTCATTTCACATAGTTCAGTGCCGAAATTTGCATGAAACGTGCGTCATGATGTAGAGAAGCGATAGCATTTCTTTCGTCTTCAGCAAGTGGGAGTTATCTAAGATATTGTATTTTTTTCATTTTCAATGATGATGCATCGGTGAACTTTTTCAACAATTGAGTGAAATTTTAATTAGGCATATCTTTTTTTGCATTGAAGCTATATGTCCGATATTTTGATACAACGTAGATATAAATGAGTAGTGTCTATATTGACATTTTGAGAACGGTGCAAATGATATTTTGGGGAAAATGAGTAATTTTCTAAAATTCCATACTTGTTTAATTTGACGATTTGGGGTACTAAGAAATAAGCTAGAAACTTCATTTTAGGCTCAAATGAAGCGGAATCCAAAGCAGGGTGTGAATTATGGTGTTAAAATTTTTTTCATTCATTAATTTTTGATATATGGACAAATGAGTTTTTAAAAATGTTTTGGCCGTTTTTTCGTCATTGGAACGTGTTTTGAACCGTTTTTGGGGCCAAATGGGACATTTCGACTTGTGCAATGACCACGCATTTGAAAAAATTAGGAAAAATTCGATAAAAGTCCACGGATATTAAAATGTTATTTTCAATGGAAATACGCTAAAAAATGAGAATCGCTGCAACTACCAATTTGATTACCATACAGACAGATACTTTTAGGGCCGTTAGTAAACTCTACGGGGTGAATACGCTAAAAATGCGTAAAAATGACACAAAAATTGTATTTTTCAGAGTTTGGAAGTGATTCGAAGTAAATGCAGTGTCCCTCGAGTTAGACTAATATCTGAGCAACAATTATGCCGCTCGGCGAGTTGCGTAGCGCTCGTCGAGCGGCCCCAAAACTTAAGCTCGATTTACTCGACCCCTGAATTTACCGCGCGACAGCGCGTTCCCCAATGATTATCTGTAAGGAGCTGAACAGGTGTCGATATTTTTGTATTAAACGAGAATTATCTTTGGTTTTGATGCCGGATTGCAGTGGTAGTTTCATTTAGTGATTTTTATTTTATTGATAATTTATTGCTGTTTTGTATTTGATTGTTGCGGGATTGAATTATTTAAAGGCTCTGCATGAATAACTGAGACGCCATCTGATGTATGGGGATTTACAGCTAATTCACATCATTTATTCCTGGAAACAAATATATTTTAGATTTTTAGGGTTCATTTGAGAATATTGATAATAATTGAATATGTCATGAAGTTGGTGAATATTTGGCGATTTCTGTTGAAGGTTTCAAATGAATTTTCGGAACGAAAGGTTTGTATCGCTTTTGAAACTGAGTAATCTATTTTGATTTGAGAGGTGGCTATTTTTGTGGGTTATGGGAAGTCAAATTTTCGTGCGTCTGTGTTTGGTAAAATTTTGAATAGCTTTTAACGAATATATTTTTTTACCCACATGTGTAAGTAGAATTTTGAATGAGGCTTATGTAATTCAACTTGGGACTAGGAACTGTTTAATATATTCCGGTCGAATGGACAATCATATTTATATGGTTTTAAGTATGTTCGACCGGAGGTAATATCTGGATTTTATACTGTAATTTCTCTTTCTTCTTGACTCGGTTTAGAATGTTGTGAAGCAACTTGCAGTCGATCTTCATGTAAGGGATTTAGGTAATTTTAAGTTTTGATTTAGGTGAAGGTATTCCATTTTTTGCAGCATAGGTTAAATTCCGTTGCGTAAATTGATACGAAACAGAGGTTGGACGTCAAGTTAGATGGAATAAAATAAGAGAGGTCAAAAATTCAACAATAAAATATGATAGAATAGGTTTTCTTTTCTACTCATGATAAAACAGCTTTGGTTGGTTCAGAATAGACTAGGTTGGGTTAGATTAGTTTAGGTTGGGGTAGATTAGTTTAGGTTGGGTTAGATTAGTTTAGGTTGGGTTAGATTAGACTTTTTGAGTTAGGTTAATTTACGTTGCGTTAATAATATAAGACGTTTCCATCTGATTGATTTGTTAGGGATGTGTTATTCATAAAAAGAGGTCGGTGAAATGATTTTTGACCTGTAAATATACGGTTTGGAAGTTTTATACATGTTATTTGTGAATGGAATCGGAAAATGAATTGATGTTGGTGTTTGGAAGTTAAACATAGAGCGTAGAGTGGAATATATATATTGTACGTATCGTTTTGTGATTTGAGACGATGGTGTATCTGATTGTGTTGGATAATTGTGGTTATTTTGATAAGTGTGCACTGCATGTGTGTGTGTATGTGTGTGTGTGTGTGGGAGTGTGTGTAGAGTGTGAGCGTTGGGATGATGGGGTGTTTGTGTGTGTGTGGGTGTGTGTGTGTGTGGTCCGCCCCCGGTCTGTGCTGGTTTTTGCGCGGGCGGACCCTCGCAGAGGTTCCGGAGGAAAACTAAAACAAAATAGCGCAAAAAAAAAAAAAAAAAAAAATTTCATAAAAATCTGGGTGGCCGCGCCGAGTAAAGAAGGACTGTAGTGCGTACGTGTAGTGCATGGGCGCATTCTCGGAAACGGCTGGTCCCAGCGCGCTCAAATTTGGTGAGCAGAAAGACCTCCATCTAGACATTATCTGTGCCAAGTTTCGTTTCGATCGTGCGAAAATTTCAAATTTAATGAAGGTTCAATGGGGAAAAATAGCCAAAAATGGCACTTTTTCAAACTGCTGCCAAACATACTTAGAATGCACCTAGGCGGCCCAAATTACAGGATGTGATAGACAAAATGTTGGAGTAGGTGCTGAGGTTGCCATTTTGCGATACGTTGATAAAAAGTATCCCTTTGAGCTCCTCAAAGTTGACCAAAAATTTTTTTTCGATTTCAGTCGAAATTTTGACATTTTTTATTGGACAAACTACGTGAGTTTGCAATTTCAAACTTTGATAGGTGATAGATTTTTAAAAGTTCTACTCACTATAAAATCAGCGGTTCTCAAAACGATCAAGTTTCGATGCAACTGTGGATTGAATTTTTTCTAAAAATTTATCAGATTTTGGGACGTCGTCCAAACATGTTTGCCTGGGGTTTTGGTGATACTTGAGAGTCTGAGCAGTTGACATCTTGTTTGAAAAGCTTTGTAGTACTCAAAACGAAAATTATAGAGTGTTTCCTTGAAAAGTTGAACATTTGTGCAACTTTAAAGTTGAAGTAAAAAAATGCGTTTTTTGAAAAGTCATTTTTGGCCGCCATTTCTGGCGTTGTTTGATCGATTAGAGATTTCAAACTTTGATACCATCTAGAATCAATCTTTTTCTCAAAGTTATCAAGTGTACAGTTCATCATGAGCCATACTTTACTCAAAAAAATGTCTCAAACACAGCCCCCAAACCCTCGAAAAACCGCCCCAAACATGTTTGAGGAAAATGGGTGCGACCCACGAAAAACTTTATTTAACATTTTTTGCGAGTTTTGCGGTCCTACATACGAAGAAAGTTTTGTGGAAAGATCGCGTGTAAATTTTTTTCGTTTTATTGAATTTTCCGATTTCAACAGTAAAATGGCACTTTCCATCTTTTCTAAGGCCCTTTTTTTCATGCTTCAGGATATCGAAATTCTTATGAGTGATGCGCCTTGGCGAGACCTTTCGTTTGATACCAAACTCAAAGTTGTAGCTCAACAAACTTTTGAGAAAAATCCAAAAAACTAAAATTGGGGCTCAAATCGCGTGAATTTTTCTAAGTCCTTAGGGGTGAAATATTCAATCCCAAATTAAGGCCTCTATAAGGCTTTTCATGGATTTTCGACCACACCCATGTTCAAGTAACGACGGAAAATTGATGTTTTTGTTAGTTTTGTTAAGAAATGAGTGCTTGATAATGATTTTTTCGATTTCGAAGTTTTACTCATTTTATATCCATTTAGGGACTCGCAGCCATTTTTCGAGGCTTCGAGAGTGTTGCTAGAGTTGTTAAAAATATTTGTTCTTTCGGAAAGAAACTCGATAACACGTATTTTTGAGCACTCATTTTTCACTCAATTAGAGTATGCATCAATTTTTACTTTTTTGATGCGTTTATCGACGTCCTACGAAAAAATTTATAGAGATGAAATGTGTTGCAAATTGCCGATTTACCCTATGGTAAAGTCTTTGCACCTCCGAAGGCTTGTTTCAAATAATTTTTTTCAAATCCAAAATTTCGAGTCGTAAAATTTACAAGTCCAGATGCTTAGAGACAAGGGGCCGATGACTGCAAGTCGACGTAATATTTGATATCGATTTTCTCGAAATGTTTCGATGTTTCAAACGTCAATTTTTGATGACTATAGCACATTATTTGAATGTTAAGAAATCCATTGATTGATACATACCAGAAAATGAGCTCATTTTTTTCTCGTACATCGATTTCGCTGTTAATTTGTGCGACGCTAGTCCTAAGAACCGCGATGCCATTTGTTTCAAACTTGAGGTAAACACTAATGTTGTGCGTTTCAAGGAATGTGACCATGCTAAAAGTGTTGTGGTAGATGCTCTCATATACATGCAAAGTGAGTGAAATTTGAAAACGCTCATTTCTGCTCACTTAGCGTTTTGAAGGGGAAGAAACTGTTGGCGACCGATGAAGAATAAGAGGGTTTGCAGAGTTGCCGGCTAGTGACTTTAGTTATGATACAATGATCATGCAAACAATATAATAATCGGGAAATGTCATCAATGACTAATCAAAATCGAGTGATATCTCGTATTTGAGCTATTTGATTGTGGATCAAAATTCATGATGAGTTTTTATTGGCGTATTTTATTCATGGAATTCTGAAATATGTCTGCAAATGGTCGAGATACTGATACACACATTTCGCATTGTAAACGGCTCATTAACAAACGAGCGTTTTGGAATAGAGTGCATCATGCTGGGGCTGTCGATCACTATATGAGGTACTGTGAGTTGATGTTTCACTCATAAATTTTGATGATTGAGAGAAGATATTGGAGGGTCTTTTGAGTCAGGAACTTTTGAGCTGTGCACTGAAACTTTGTTTGGGAATAAGTGCGATAACTCATTGATTCATATTCCCATCAGTTGCATATTTCGCTTCTAGGAAAAACTGAGTGTGAGTGAGTAGACACCGTTTCGACGCTCACTCAGGGTTCATATTTTGTGAGTGTGTGTTCCTGATATGGATTGAATTTTTGAGAGGTTTTGCGGGTCTCAAATATTTTATTTACGGAAACTAAAATATTATTAGCGAAATATTTTCGAAAATTCGAAAATTCTCACTCGGACTTAGTTCAGGCTTCTATTTCGGTCAGTAATTGGGATTTAGGTGTGGTAACACATGAAAATTGTTTCCGCTCATGAAATGCCTCATTTTGAGGAATTATTCTCTTAAATGGGGAATTTCACTCATTCAAACGTAGATGCTGTTTGTGAGTTCATTGGGCACTGCAAATCGGTCAAGCTATTGTGTTTGATGAGACGATGGATTTTGTAATGTTTTTCGGGATGAAAATTGACAAGTTGCGGGTTCAAATCCCAAAACATGAATTTATTTCGAAATTCGAAAAATCACTCATTTCGCTTAGTTCAGTGCCGAAATTTGCATGAAACGTGCGTCATGATGTAGAGAAGCGATAGCATTTCTTTCGTTTTCAGCAAGTGGGAGTTATCTAAGATATTGATGTTTTTCATTTTCAATGATGATGCATCGGTGAACTCGGTCAACAATTAAGTGAAATTTTAATTAGGCATATCTTTTTCTGCATTGAAGCTATATGTCCGATATTTTGATACAACGTAGATATAAATGAGTAGTGACTATATTGACATTTTGAGAACGGTGCAAATGATATTTTTGGGAAAATGAGTAATTTTCTAAAATTCCATACTTGTTTAATTTGACGATTTGGGGTACTTAGAAATAAGCTAGAAACTTCATTTTGGGCTCAAATGAAGCGGAATCCAAAGCAGGGTGTGAATTATGGTGTTGAAGTTATTTTCTTTCATTAATTTTTGATTTATGGACAAATGAGTTTTTAAAAATGTTTTGGCCGTTATTTTGTCATTGGAACGTGTTTTGAACAGTTTATGGGGCCAAATGGGACATTTCGAGTTGTGCAATGACCACGCATTTTAAGAATTTATGAAAAAATTCGATAAAAGTCCACGGATATTAAAATGTTATTTTCAATGGAAATACGCTAAAAAATGAGAATCGCTGCAACTACCAATTTGATTACCATACAGACAGATACTTTTAGGGCCGTTAGTAAACTCTACGGGGTGAATACGCTAGAAATGCATAAAAATGACACAAAAATTGTATTTTTCAGAGTTTGGAAGTGATTCGAAGTAAATGCAGTGTCCCTTGAGTTAGACTAATATCTGAGCAACAATTATGCCGCTCGGCGAGTTGCGTAGCGCTCGTCGAGCGGCCCCAAAACTTAAGCTCGCTTTACTCGACCCCTGAATTTAACGCGCGACAGCGCGTTCCACAACTATTATCTGTAAGGAGATGAATAGGTGTCTATGTTTTTCTATTAAATGAGAATTATCTTTGGTTTGATGTCGGATTGCGATGGTAGTTTTATTTAGTGATGATTTTTATTTTGGTGTGGATTAATGGTTGTTTTGTTTTAGATTGGAGCATGTTTAGTTTATTCAAGGGCCCTGCATGAATTACTGAGACTCTATCTGAGGTATGCTAATTTACCGCTTGTTTGATCATTTAATCCTGAAAACAAATATAAATTGGGTTGTTGGGGTTAATTTGAGAAATTATTGATAGTAATTGGATGTGTAATGAAGTTGGTGAATATTTGGCGTTTTCTGGTGAAGGTTTCAAATGAATTTTCAGAACGAAAGGTTAGTATCGCCTGTGAAAGTGAGTATTCTATTCTGATTTGAGAGGTGGCTAATTTTAGTGGGTTATGGGAAGCCAAATTTCCGTACGTCTGGGTTTGGTGAAATTTGAATTGCTTTTAAAGAATGTATTTTTTTTAACCACATGTGTAAGTAGAATTTTGAATGAGGCTTATGTAGTTCAACTTGGGACTAGGAATTGTTTAATATATTCTGGTGGAATGGACAATCATATTTATATGGTTTTAAGTATGTTCGACCGGAGGTAATATCTGGATTTTATACTGTAATTTCTATTTCTTCTTGACTCGGTTTAGAATGTTGTGAAGCGACTTGCAGTCGATCTTCATGTAAGGGATTTAGGTAATTTTAAGTTTTGATTTAGGTGAAGGTATTCCATTTTTTGCAGCATAGGTTAAATTCTGTTGGGTAAATTGATACGAAACAGAGATTGGACGTTAAGTTAGATGGAATAAAATAAGAGAGGTCGAAAATTCAACAATAAAATGTGATAGAATAGGTTTTCTTTTCTACTCAGGATAAAATAGCTTTGGTTGGTTTAGAATAGACTAGGTTGGGTTAGATTAGACTGGGATGGGTTAAATTAGTTTAGGTTGGGTTAGATTAGTATAGGTTGGGTTAGATTAGTTTAGTTTGGGTTAGATTAGTTTAGGTTGGGTTGATAATATAAGACGTTTCCATCTGATTGAATTGTTAGGGATGTGTTATTCATAAGAAGAGGTCGGTGAAATGATTTTTGACCTGTAAATATATGGTTGGGGAGTTTTATACATGGTATTTGTTAATGGTATCGGAAAATGAATTGATGTTGGTGTTTGAAAGTTAAACATAGTGCTCAGAGTGGAATAAATTGTACGTATCGCTTTGTGACTTGAGACGATGGTGTATCTGATTTTGTTGGATAATTGTGGTTATTTTTTAAAGTGTGCCTAACATGTGTATGTGTATATGTGTGTCTGTGTGTGGGAGTGTGTGTAGAGTGTGAGCGTTGGGATGATGGGGTGTGTTTGTGTGTGTGTGTGTGTGTGTGGTCCGCCCCCGGTCTGTGCTGGTTTTTGCGCGGGCGGACCCTCGGAGAGGTTCCGGAGGAAAAACTAAAAAAAAAATGCGCAAAAAGAAAAAAAAAATATTTCAAAAAAATTCTGGGTGGCCGCGCCGAGACCCGGAGACATGGCGTATACCCGGACGTGTAGGTAAAAACCCTATGAGCACCCAGAACGCGTGGTCGCAGCGCGCTCAAATTTGGTGAGCATAAAGATGACCATCTCGATATTACCCGTGCCAAGTTTTGTTTCGATCGTGCGAGAACTTTTCATTCAATGGCGGGTCAAATGTCGAAAATCGCCCAAAAATGACGTCGTTTCAAACTGCTGCCAAACACCCTTAGAGTGCACTTAGGCGGCTCAAATTACAGGATGTGTTAGACAAAATGTTGGAGTAAGTGCTGAAGTTGCCATTTTGCGATACGTTGATAAAAAATATCCCTTTGAGCTCCTCAAAGTTGACCAAAAATTTTTTTCCGATTTCAGTCGAAATTTTGACATTTTTTATTGGACAAACTACGTGAGTTTGCAATTTCAAACTTTGACAGGTGATAGATTTCCAAAAGTTCTACTCACTATAAAATCAGCGGTTCTCAAAACGATCAAGTTTCGATGCAACTTTGGATTGAATTTTTTCTAAAAATTTATCAGATTTTGGGACGTCGTCCAAACATGTTTGCCTGAGGTTTTGGTGATACTTGAGAGTCTGAGCAGTTGACATCTTGTTTGAAAAGCTTTGTAGTACTCAAAACAAAAATTATAGAGTGTTTCCTTGAAAAGTTGAATATTTGTGCAACTTTAAAGTTGAAATAAAAAACCGTGTTTTTTCATAAGTCATTTTTGGCCGCCATTTGTGACGTTGTTTGATTGAGTTGGGACTTCAAAGTTTGATACCACCTAGAAATAAACTTTTTCTCAAAGGTATCAAGTTTACAGTTTGCCATGAGTGATGCTTTTCTCAAAAAAACGTCCCAAACACAAGCCCCAAACCCTCAAAAAACCGCCTCAAACTTGTTTGAGGAAAATGGGTGAGACCCACGAAAAACTTTATTTAACACTTTCTGCTCGGTTTTTGGTCGTACATACCATAATTCTTTTGCTGGTCGAATTTCGGCTTCGTTTGAGCGGCAGAATTTTTTTTTCCATTTTTTCAGCTTATTTCGGATATTCGTCCCCCCCAAAACCCCACTTGCTCACCTTTGACGGAGTTGAAAAAAAATTTGAATGATGCGCCTCGACGAGACCTTTCGTTTGGTACCACGCTCAAAGTTGTAGCTCATCAAACTTTTGAAAAAAGTTCAAAAAACTAAAATTGGCTCCTCAAATCTCGTGATTTTTCTAAGTCCTTAGGGGTGAAATATTCGACCCCAATTTAAGGCCTCTAAAAGGCTTTTCGTGGATTTTCGACCACACCCATGTTTAAGTAACGACAGAAAATTGATGTTTTCGTCAGTTTTGTTGAAAAATGAGTGCTTGGTAATGATTTTTTCGATTTCGAAGTTTTACTCATTTTATATCCATTTAGGGACTCGCAGCTATTTTTCAAGGCTTCGACAGTGTTACTAGAGTTGTTAGAAATATTTGTTCTCTTCGAAGTGACCCCCATAACACGTATTTTTGAGCACTCATTTTTCACTCAATTAGAGTATGCATGAATTTTTACTTTTTTGATGCGTTTATCGACTTCCTACGGAAAATTTTATAGAGACGAAATGTCTTGCAAATTGCTGATTTACCCTTAGGTAAGGTTTTTTCACTTCCGACGGCGTTTTCAAATTTTTTCTCCAGATCCGGATATTCGAGTCCAAAAATTACCAAGTCCAAATGCCAATAGATATAAAGCCCCGATGACTCCAAGGTTACGCAATTATTGATATCGAATTTTCGAAAAGTTTTGGTGTCCCAAACGTCAATTTTTGATGACTATATCACATTATTTTATTGTTAAGAAATCCATTGAATGATATATACCAGAAAATGAGCTCATTTTTTTCTCGTACATCGATTTCGCTGTTAATTTGTGCGACGCTAGTCCTAAGAACCGCGATGCCATTTGTTTCCAACTTGAGGTAAGCACCAATGTTGTGCGTTTCAATGAATGCGACCATGATAAAAGTGTTGTAGTAGATGCTCTCATATATATGCAAAGTGAGTGAAATTTTAAAACGCTCATTTCTGCTCACTTTGCGTTTTGAAGAGGAAGAAACTGTTGGCGAGTGTTGAAGAATGAGAGGTTTTTTCAGAGTTGCCGGCTAGGGATTTTAGTTATGATACAATGAGCATGCAAACAATATAATCCTCGGCAAATGACATCAATGACTCATCAAAATCGAGCGATATCTCGTATTTGAGCTATTTGATTGTGGATCAAAATTCATGATGAGTTTTTATTGGCGTATTTTATTCATGGAATTCTGAAATATGCCTGCAAATGGTCGAGATACTGACACACACATTTCGTATTGTAAACGGCTCATTAATAAACGAGCGTTTTGGAATAGAGCGCATCATGCTGAGGCTGTCGATCACGATATGGGGTACTGTGAGTTGATGTTTCACTCATTAATTTTGATGATTGAGAGAAGATATTGGAGGGTCTTTTGAGTCAGGAACTTTTGAGCTGTGCACTGAAACTTTGTTTGGGAATAAGTACGAGAACTCATTGATTCATATTCCCATCAGTTGCATGTTTCGCTTCTAGGAAAAAATGAGTGTGAGTGAGTAGACACCGTTTCGAAGCTCACTCAGGGTTCATATTTTGTGAGTGTGTGTTCCTGATATGGATTGAATTTTTGATAGGTTTTGCGGGTCTCAAATATTTTATTTACGGAAACTAAAATATTATTAGTGAAATATTTTCGAAAATTCGAAAATTCTCACTCGGACTTAGTTCAGGCTTCTATTTCGGTCAGTAATTGGGATTTAGGTGTGGTAACACATGAAAATTGTTTCCGCTCATGAAATGTCTCATTTTGAGGAATTATTCTCTTAAATGGGGAATTTCACTCATTCAAACGTAGATGCTGTTGGTGAGTTCATTGGGCACTGCAAATCGGTCAAGCTATTGTGTTTGATGACACGATGGATTTTGTAATGTTTTGCGGGATGAAAATTGACAAGTTGCGGGTTCGAATCCCAAAACATGAATTTATTTCGAAATTCGAAAAATCACTCATTTCACATAGTTCAGTGCCGAAATTTGCATGAAACGTGTCATGATGTAGAGAAGCGATAGCATTTCTTTCGTCTTCAGCAAGTGGGAGTTATCTAAGATATTGATTTTTTTTCATTTTCAATGATGATGCATCGGTGAACTCGGTCAACAAATGAGTGAAATTTTAATTAGGCATATCTTTTTCTGCATTGAAGCTATGTGTCCGATATTTTGATACAACGTAGATATGAATGAGTAGTGTCTATATTGACATTTTGAGAACGGTACAAGTGATATTTTGGGGAAAATGAGTAATTTTCTAAAATTCCATACTTGTTTAATTTGACGATTTGGGGTACTTAGAAATAAGCTAGAAACTTCATTTTGGGCTCAAATGAAGCGGAATCCAAAGCAGGGTGTGAATCATGGGGTTAAAATGTTTTCCATTCATCAATTTTTGATATATGGACAAATGAGTTTTTAAAAATGTTTTGGCCGTTATTTCGTCATTGGAACGTGTTTTGAACCGTTTTTGGGGCCAAATGGGACATTTCGACTTGTGCAATGACCACGCATTTGAAAAAAATAGGAAAAATTCGATAAAAGTCCACGGATATTAAAATGTTATTTTCAATGGAAATACGCTAAAAAATGAGAATCGCTGCAACTACCAATTTGATTACCATACAGACAGATACTTTTAGGGCCGTTAGTAAACTCTACGGGGTAAATACGCTAAAAATGCGTAAAAATGACACAAAAATTGCATTTTTGAGAGTTTGAAAGTGATTCGAGGTAATTGCAGTGTCCCGCGAGTTTGACTAATATCTGAGTAACAATTATGCCGCTCGGCGAGTTGCGTAGCGCTCGTCGAGCGGCCCCAAAACTTAAGCTCGATTTACCCGACCCCTGAATTTAACGCGCGATAGCGCGTTCCCCAATGATTAACTTTAAGGAGCTGAACAGGTGTCGATATTTTTCTATTAAACGAGAACTATCTTTGGTTTTGATGTCGGATGGCGATGGTAGTTTTATTCAGTAATGATTTTTATTTTGTTGTGGATTAATGGTTGTTTTGTTTTAGATTGGATCATGTTTAGTTTATTCAAGGGCCCTGCATGAATTATTGAGACTCTATCTGATGTAAGCTAATTTACCGCTTGTTTGATCATTTAATCCTGAAAACAAATATAAATTTGGTTGTTGGGGTTAATTTGAGAAATTATTGATAGTAATTGGATGTGTAATGAAGTTGGTGAATATTTGGCGTTTTCTGGTGAAGGTTTAAAATGAATTTTCAGAACGAAAGGTTAGTATCGCCTTTGAAAGGGAGTAATCTATTCTGATATGAAAGGTGGCTGTTTTTGTGGGTTATGGAAAGCCAAATTTCCGTACGTCAGGGTTTGGTGAAATTTTAAACCGTTTCTAAAGAATTTACTTATTTTAACCGCATGTATTAGTGAAATTTTTAATGATGCTTATTTAATTATTCAACTTGGGACTAGGAATTGTTTGATCTATTCTGGTCGAATGGACAATAATATTTATACGGTTTTGAGTATGTTCGGCCGGAGGTAAATTTTGGATTTTTTATTACTGAAATTTCCCTTTCTTCTTGACCCTGTTTAGAATATTGTGAAGCAACTTGCAGTCGAACTTCATGTAAGGGATTTAGGTAATTTCAAGTTTAGATTTAGGTGGAAGTATTTCATTTTTTGCAGGATAGGTGAAATTCCGTTGGGTAAATTGATAAAAAACAAAGGTCGGATGTCAAGTTAGATGGAATAAAATAAGAGTGGTCAAAAATTCAACATTAAAATATGATAGAATAGGTTTTCTTATCCAGTCAGGATAAAATAGCTTTGGTTGGTTTATATTAGACTAGGTTGGGTTAGATTAGACTAGGTTGGGTTAAATTAATTTAGGTTGGGTTAATGTTATAAGACGTTGCCATCTGATTGATTTGGTATGGATGTATTATTCATAAAAAGAGGTAGGTGAAATGATTTTTGCCCGGTAATTATATGGTTAGGTGAATTAATAAAATACATGGTATTTGTTAATGGTATTGGAAAATGAATTGATGTTGGTGTTTGAAAGTTAAACATAGTGCATAGAGTGGAATAAATTGTACATATCGTTTTGTGACTTGAGACGATGGTGTATCTGATTGTGTTGGATAATTGTGGTTATTTTTACAAGTGTGCGCGACATGTTGGTGTGTATATGTGTGTATGTGTGTGGGAGTGTGTGTAAGAGTGTGAATGTTTGGGGTTATGAGGTGTTTGTGTGTGTTTGTGTGTGTGTGTGTGGTCCGCCCCCGGTCTGTGCTGGTTTTTGCGCGGGCGGACCTCTTTTTGAGGTTCCGAAGGAAAACTAAAAAAAAAATGCGCAAAAAAAAAAAAAAAAAAAAATTTCATAAAAATCTGGGTGGCCGCGCCGAGTAAAGAAGGACTGTAGTGCGTACGTGTAGGGTGTGGGCGCATTCTCGGAAACGGCTGGTCCCAGCGTGCTCAAATTTGGTGAGCAGAAAGACCCTCATCTAGACATTGTCTGTGCCAAGTTTCGTTTCGATCGTGCGAAAATTTTGAATTTAATGAAGGTTCAATGGGGAAAAATGGCCAAAAATTGCAATTTTTCAAACTGCTGCCAAACATACTTAGAATGCACTTAGGTGGCTCAAATTACAGGATGTGGTAGACAAAATGTTGGAGTAGGTGCTGAGGTTGCCATTTAGCGATACGTTGATAAAAAGTATCCCTTTGAGCTCCTCAAAGTTGACCAAAATTTTTTTTTCGATTTCAGTCGAAATTTTGACATTCTTTATTGGACAAACTACGCAAGTTTGCAAACTCAATTTTTGATAGGTGATAGATTTTCAAAAGTTCTACTCACTATAAAATCAGCGGTTCTCAAAACGATCAAGTTTCGATGCAACTTTGGATTTAATTTTTTCTAAAAATTTATCTGATTTTGGGACGTCGTCCAAACATGTTTGCCTGGAGTTTTGGTGATACTTGAGAGTCTGAGCAGTTGACATCTTGTTTGAAAAGCTTTGTAGTACTCAAAACGAAAATTATAGAGTGTTTCCTTGAAAAGTTGAACATTTGTGCAACTTTAAAGTTGAAGTAAAAAAATGCGTTTTTTGAAAAGTCATTTTTGGCCGCCATTTCTGGCGTTGTTTGATCGATTAGAGATTTCAAACTTTGATACCATCTAGAATCAATCTTTTTCTCAAAGTTATCAAGTGTACAGTTCATCATGAGCCATACTTTACTCAAAAAAATGTCTCAAACACAGCCCCCAAACCCTCGAAAAACCGCCCCAAACATGTTTGAGGAAAATGGGTGCGACCCACGAAAAACTTTATTTAACATTTTTTGCGAGTTTTGCGGTCCTACATACGAAGAAAGTTTTGTGGAAAGATCGCGTGTAAATTTTTTTCGTTTTATTGAATTTTCCGATTTCAACAGTAAAATGGCACTTTCCATCTTTTCTAAGGCCCTTTTTTTCATGCTTCAGGATATCGAAATTCTTATGAGTGATGCGCCTTGGCAAGACCTTTCGTTTGATACCAAACTTAAAGTTGTAGCTCAACAAACTTTTGAGAAAAATCCAAAAAACTAAAATTGGGGCTCAAATCGCGTGAATTTTTCTAAGTCCTTAGGGGTGAAATATTCAATCCCAAATTAAGGCCTCTATAAGGCTTTTCATGGATTTTCGACCACACCCATGTTCAAGTAACGACGGAAAATTGATGTTTTTGTTAGTTTTGTTAAGAAATGAGTGCTTGATAATGATTTTTTCGATATCGAAGTTTTACTCATTTTATATCCATTTAGGGACTCGCAGCCATTTTTCGAGGCTTCGAGAGTGTTGCTAGAGTTGTTAAAAATATTTGTTCTCTCGGAAAGAAACTCGATAACACGTATTTTTGAGCACTCATTTTTCACTCAATTAGAGTATGCATCAATTTTTACTTTTTTGATGCGTTTATCGACGTCCTACGAAAAAATTTATAGAGATGAAATGTGTTGCAAATTGCCGATTTACCCTATGGTAAAGTCTTTGCACCTCCGAAGGCTTGTTTGAAATAATTTTTTTCAAATCCAAAATTTCGAGTCGTAAAATTTACAAGTCCAGATGCTTAGAGACAAGGGGCCGATGACTGCCAGTCAACGTAATATTTGATATCGATTTTCTCGAAATGTTTCGATGTCTCAAACGTCAATTTTTGATGACTATAGCACATAATTTGAATGTTAAGAAATCCATTGATTGATACATACCAGAAAATGAGCTCATTTTTTTCTCGTAAATCGATTTCGCTGTTAATTTGTGCGACGCTAGTCCTAAGAACCGCGATGCCATTTGTTTCAAACTTGAGGTAAACACTAATGTTGTGCGTTTCAATGAATGTGACCATGCTAAAAGTGTTGTGGTAGATGCTCTCATATACATGCAAAGTGAGTGAAATTTTAAAACGCTCATTTCTGCTCACTTAGCGTTTTGAAGGGGAAGAAACTGTTGGCGACTGATGAAGAATAAGAGGGTTTGCAGAGTTGCCGGCTAGTGATTTTAATTATGGTACATTGAGCGTGCAAACAATATAATACTCGGCATATGTCATCAATGACTCATCAAAATCGAGCGATATCTCGTATTTGAGCTCTTTGATTGTGGATCAAAATTCATGATGAGTTTTTATTGGCGTATTTTATTCATGGAATTCTTAAATATGCCTGCAAATGGTCGAGATACTGACACACACATTTCGTATTGTAAATGGCTCATTAATAAACGAGCGTTTTGGAATAGAGCACATCATGCTGGGGCTGTCGATCACGATATGGGGTACTGTGAGTTGATGTTTCACTCATTAATTTTGATGATTGAGAGAAGATATTGGAGGGTCTTTTGAGTCCGGAACTTTTGAGCCGTGCACTGAAACTTTGTTTGGGAAAAAGTACGAGAACTCATTGATTCATATTCCCATCAGTTGTATGTTTCGCTTCTAGGAAAAAATGAGTGTGAGTGAGTAGACACCGTTTCGACGCTCACTCAGGGTTCATATTTTGTGAGTGTGTGTTCCTGATATGGATTGAATTTTTGATAGGTTTTGCGGGTCTCAAATATTATATATACGGAAACTAAAATATTATTAGTGAAATATTTTCGAAAATTCGAAAATTCTCACTCGGACTTAGTTCAGGCTTCTATTTCGGTCAGTAATTGGGATTTAGGTGTGGTAACACATGAAAATTGTTTCCGCTCATGAAATGCTTCATTTTGAGGAATTATTCTCTTATATGGGGAATTTCACTCATTCAAACGTAGATGCTGTTGGTGAGTTCATTGGGCACTGCAAATCGGTCAAGCTATTGTGTTTGATGACACGATGGATTTTGTAATGTTTTGCGGGATGAAAATTGACAAGTTGCGGGTTCGAATCCCAAAACATGAATGTATTTCGAAATTCGAAAAATCACTCATTTCACATAGTTCAGTGCCGAAATTTGCATGATACGTGAGGATGTAGATATGTGATAGCATTTCTTTCGTCTTCAGCAAGTGGGAGTTATCTAAGATATTGATTTTTTTTTCATTTTCAATGATGATGCATCGGTGAACTAGGTCAGCAATTGAGTGAAATTTTAATTAGGCATATCTTTCTTTGCATCGAAGGTAGAAGTCCGAAATTTTGATACAACGTAGACATCAATGAGTAGTGTCTATATTGACATTTTGAGAACGGTCCAAATGATATTTTGGGGAAAATGAGTAATTTTCTAAAATTCCATACTTGTTTAATTTGACGATTTAGGGTACTTAGAAATAAGCTAGAAACTTCATTTTGGGCTCAAATGAAGCGGAATCCAAAGCAGGGTCTGAATTATGGTGTTAAAAATTTTTTTATTCATTATTTTTTATTATATGGACAAATGAGTTTTTAAGAATGTTTTGGTCGTTATTTCGTCATTGGAACGTGTTTTGAACCGTTTTTTGGGGCCAAATGGGAAATTTAGACTTGTGCAATGACCACGCATTTGAAAAAATTAGAAAAAATTCGATAAAAGTCCACGGATATTAAAATGTAATTTTCAATGGAAATACGCTAAAGAATGAGAATCGCTGCAACTACCAATTTGATTACCATACAGACCGATACTTTTGGGGTTTTTAGTAAACTCTACGGGGTAAATACGGTAAAAATGCGTAAAAAGGACACAAAAATTGCATTTTTCAGAGTTTGAAAGTGATTCGAGGTAATTGCAGTGTCAGGCGAGTTTGACTAATATCTGAGTAACAATTATGCCGCTCGGCGAGTTGCGTAGCGCTCGTCGAGCGGCCCCAAAACTTAAGCTCGATTTACTCAACCCCTGAATTTAACGCGCGACAGCGCGTACCCCAATTATTATCTGTAAGGAGATGAACAGGTGTCGATGTTTTTCTATTAAACGAGAATTATCTTTGGTTTTGAATCCGGATTGCGATTGTAGTTTAATTTAGTAATGATTTTTATTTTATTGATGATTGATTGCTGTTTTCTTTTTGATTGTTGCGGGATTGGATTATTTAAGGCGCTCTGCACGAATAACTGAGACGCCATCTGATGAATGGTGATTTACAGAGACGCCATCAGATGTATGGTGATTTACAGCTAATTCACATCATTTATTCTTGGAAACAAATATATTTTAGATTTTTGGGGTTGTTTCGAGAATATTGATTATAATTGGATATGTCATGAAGTTGGTGAATATTTGGCGTTTTCTGTTGAAGGTTTCGAATGAATTTTTAGAACGAAAGGTTAGTATCGCCTTTTATTGTGAGTAATCTATTCTGATATGAGAGGTGGAAATTATTGTGGGTTATGGAAAGCCAAATTTTCGTACTCCTGGGTTCGGTGAAATCTTAAATAGCTTTCAGAGAATTTAAATATTTTTCCCGCATGTATAAGTATAATTTTGAATGAGGCTTATGTAATTGAACTCGGGTCTTGGTATTGTTTACTGCATTCTGGCCAAATGGACAATCAGATTTGAAGGATTTTATTCAGGTTTTACAGGAGGGTAATTCAGACTACGAATTTGTACTGAAATTTCACTATCTTCTTGACTCTGTTTAGAATATTGATTAGCAACCTGCCGTCGCTCATCATATTAGGGATTTAGCTAATTTTAGGCTTTGATTTAGGTGAAGGTATTTAATTTTTGCAGGGTAGGTTAAATTCCGTTGGGTAAATTGATTAGAAACAAAGGTCGGATGTTAAGTTAGATGGAATAAAATAGGAGTGGTCAAAAATTCAACAATAAAATGAGATTAATTGGGTAATCATATCCAGTCGGGATTAAATAGCTTTTGTTTGGTTAGATTTGACTAGGTTGGGTTAGATTAGTTTAGGTTGGGTTAATAATATAAGACGTTGCCACATGATTGATTTGGTGAGGATGTGTTTTTCATAAAAAGAGGTCGGTTAAATGATTTTTGATCTGTAAATATATCGTTAGGTAAATTGTACACTTGGTATTTGTTAATGGTATCGGAAAATGAATTGATGTTGGTGTTTGAAAGTTAAACATAGTGCATAGAGTGGAATAAATTGTACATATCGTTTTGTGACTTGAGACGATGGTGTATCTGATTGTGTTGGATAATTGTGGTTATTTTTAGAAGTGTGCACTGCATGTGTGTGTGTATGTGTGTGTGTGTGTGTGTGGGAGTGTGTGTAGAGTGTGAGCGTTGGGATGATGGGGTGTTTGTGTGTGTGTGGGTGTGTGTGTGTGTGGTCCGCCCCCGGTCTGTGCTGGTTTTTGCGCGGGCGGACCTCTTTTTGAGGTTCCGAAGGAAAACTAAAAAAAAAAATGCGCAAAAAAAAAAAAAAAAAAAAATTTCATAAAAATCTGGGTGGCCGCGCCGAGTAAAGAAGGACTGTAGTGCGTACGTGTAGGGTGTGGGCGCATTCTCGGAAACGGCTGGTCCCAGCGCGCTCAAATTTGGTGAGCAGAAAGACCCCCATCTAGACATTGTCTGTGCCAAGTTTCGTTTTGATCGTGCGAAAATTTCAAATTTAATGAAGGTTCAATGGGGAAAAATAGCCAAAAATGACACTTTTTCAAACTGCTGCCAAACATACTTAGAATGCACCTAGGCGGCCCAAATTACAGGATGTGATAGATAAAATGTTGGAGTAGGTGCTGAGGTTGCCATTTTGCGATACGTTGATAAAAAGTATCCCTTTGAGCTCCTCAAAGTTGACCAAAAATTTTTTTTCGATTTCAGTCGAAATTTTGACATTTTTTATTGGACAAACTACGTGAGTTTGCAATTTCAAACTTTGATAGGTGATAGATTTTCAAAAGTTCTACTCACTATAAAATCAGCGGTTCTCAAAACGATCAAGTTTCGATGCAACTCTGGATTGAATTTTTTCTAAAAATTTATCAGATTTTGGGACGTCGTCCAAACATGTTTGCCTGGGGTTTTGGTGATACTTAAGAGTCTGAGCAGTTGACATCTTGTTTGAAAAGCTTTGTAGTACTCAAAACGAAAATTATAGAGTGTTTCCTTGAAAAGTTGAACATTTGTGCAACTTTAAAGTTGAAGTAAAAAAACGTGTTTTTCCATAAGTCATTTTTGGCCGCCATTTGTGACGTTGTTTGACCGAGTGGGGACTTCAAAGTTTGATACCACCTAGAATTGAACTTTTTCTCAAAGTTATCAGGTGTACAGTTTTTCATGAGCAATGCTTTTCTCAAAAAATCGTCCCAAACACAGCCCCCAAACCCTCGAAAAACCGCCCCAAACATGTTTGAGGAAAATGGGTGCGACCCACGAAAAACTTTATTTAACATTTTTTGCGAGTTTTGCGGTCCTACATACGAAGAAAGTTTTGTGGAAAGATCGCGTGTAAATTTTTTTCGTTTTATTGAATTTTCCGATTTCAACAGTAAAATGGCACTTTCCAGCTTTTCTAAGGCCCTTTTTTTCATGCTTCAGGATATCGAAATTCTTATGAGTGATGCGCCTTGGCGAGACCTTTCGTTTGATACCAAACTTAAAGTTGTAGCTCAACAAACTTTTGAGAAAAATCCAAAAAACTAAAATTGGGGCTCAAATCGCGTGAATTTTTCTAAGTCCTTAGGGGTGAAATATTCAATCCCAAATTAAGGCCTCTATAAGGCTTTTCATGGATTTTCTACCACACCCATGTTCAAGTAACGACGGAAAATTGATGTTTTTGTTAGTTTTGTTAAGAAATGAGTGCTTGATAATGATTTTTTCGATTTCGAAGTTTTACTCATTTTATATCCATTTAGGGACTCGCAGCCATTTTTCGAGGCTTCGAGAGTGTTGCTAGAGTTGTTAAAAATATTTGTTCTCTCGGAAAGAAACTCGATAACACGTATTTTTGAGCACTCATTTTTCACTCAATTAGAGTATGCATCAATTTTTACTTTTTTGATGCGTTTATCGACGTCCTACGAAAAAATTTATAGAGATGAAATGTGTTGCAAATTGCCGATTTACCCTATGGTAAAGTCTTTGCACCTCCGAAGGCTTGTTTGAAATAATTTTTTTCAAATCCAAAATTTCGAGTCGTAAAATTTACAAGTCCAGATGCTTAGAGACAAGGGGCCGATGACTGCCAGTCAACGTAATATTTGATATCGATTTTCTCGAAATGTTTCGATGTCTCAAACGTCAATTTTTGATGACTATAGCACATAATTTGAATGTTAAGAAATCCATTGATTGATACATACCAGAAAATGAGCTCATTTTTTTCTCGTAAATCGATTTCGCTGTTAATTTGTGCGACGCTAGTCCTAAGAACCGCGATGCCATTTGTTTCAAACTTGAGGTAAACACTAATGTTGTGCGTTTCAATGAATGTGACCATGCTAAAAGTGTTGTGGTAGATGCTCTCATATACATGCAAAGTGAGTGAAATTTTAAAACGCTCATTTCTGCTCACTTAGCGTTTTGAAGGGGAAGAAACTGTTGGCGACCGATGAAGAATAAGAGGGTTTGCAGAGTTGCCGGCTAGTGACTTTAGTTATGATACAATGATCATGCAAACAATATAATACTCGGCAAATGTCATCAATGACTCATCAAAATCGAGCGATATCTCGTATTTGAGCGCTTTGATTGTGTGTCAAAATTCATGATGAGTTTTTATTGGCGTATTTTATTCATGGAATTCTGAAATATGCCTGCAAATGGTCGAGATACTGATACACACATTTCGTCTTGGAAACGGCTCATCAATAAACAAGCGTTTTGGAATAGAGCGCATCATGCTGGGGCTGTCGATCACAATATGGGGTACTGTGAGTTGATGTTTCACTCATGAATTTTGATGATTGAGAGAAGATATTGGATGGACTTTTGAGTCAGGAACTTTTGAGCTGTGCACTGAAACTTTGTTTGGGAATAAATACGATAACTCATTGATTCATATTATCATCAGTTGCATGTTTCGCTTTTAGGAAAAACTGAGTGTGAGTGAGTAGACACTGTTTCGAAGCTCACTCAGGGTTCATGTTTTATGAGTGTGTGTCCCTGGTATGGATTGAATTTTTGAGTGGGTTTGCACGTCTCAAATACGTTATTTACGGAAACAAAAATATTATTTCTGAGATATTTTCGAAAATTCGAAAATTCTCACTCGGACTTAGTTCAGGCTTCTATTTCGGTCAATAATTGGGATATAGGTGTGGAAACCCATGAAAATTGTTTCCGCTCATGAAATGCCTCATTTTGAGGAATTATTCTCTTAAATGAGGAATTTCACTCATTCAAACGTAGATGCTGTTGGTGAGTTCATTGGGCGCTGCAAATCAGTCAAGCTATTGTGTATGATGAGACGATGGATTTTGTAATGTTTTTCAGGACGAAAATTGACAAGTTGCGGGTTCAAATCCCATAACATGAATTTATTTCGAAATTCGAAAAATCACTCATTTCACATAGTTCAGTGCCGAAATTTGCATGATACTTGCGTCATGATGTAGAGAAGCGATAGCATTTCTTTCGTCTTCAGAAAGTGGGAGTTATGAAAGATATTGATTTTTTTTCATTTGCAATGATGATGCATCGGTGAACTCGGTCAGCAATTGAGTGAAATTTTAATTAGGCATATCTTTCTTTCCATCGAAGGTACAAGTCCGAAATTTTGATAGAACGTAGACATCAATGAGTAGTGTCTATATTGTCATTTTGAGAACGGTCCAAATGATATTTTGGGGAAAATGAGTAATTTTCTAAAATTCCATACTTGTTTAATTTGACGATTTAGGGTACTTAGAAATAAGCTAGAAACCTCATTTTGGGCTCAAATGAAGCGGAATCCAAAGCAGGGTCTGAATTATGGTGTTAAAAATTTTGTTATTCATTATTTTTTAATATATGGACAAATGAGTTTTTAAGAATGTTTTGGTCGTTATTTCGTCATTGGAACGTGTTTTGAACCGTTTTTAGGGCCAAATGGGACATTTTGACTTGTGCAATGACCACGCATTTGAAAAATTTATGAAAAAATTCGATAAAAGTCCACGGATATTGAAATGTTATTTTCGATGGAAAATCGCTAAAAAATGAGAATCGCTGCAGTTACCGATTTGATTACCATACCGACAGATACTTTTAGGGCCGTTAGTGAGCTCTACGGGGTAAATACGCTAAAAATGCATATAAATGACACAGAAATTGCATTTTTCAGAGTTTGAAAGTGATTCGAAGTAAATGCAGTGTCCCTCGAGTTTGACTAATATCTAAGCAACAATTATGCCACTCGGCGAGTCGCGTAGCGCTCGTCGAGTGGCCCCAAAACTCAAGCTCGATTTACTCAACCCTTGAATTCAACGCGCGACAGCGCGTTCCACAATTATTATCTGTAAAGAGATGAACAGGTGTCAATGTTATCTATTGAACGAGAATTATCTTTCATTTTCATTTCGGATTGCGATGGTAGTTTTAGTTAGTGATGATTTTATTATATCGAGGATTTCTCGTTGTTTTGTTTTAGATTGGAGCAGGTTTAGTTCATTCAAGGGCCTTGCATGAATAACTCAGACTCTATCTGATGTATACTAATTTATAGCTTATTCGCATCATTTATTCCTGGAAACAAATATATTTTAAATTTTTGAGGTTCATTTGAGAGTATTGATAGTAATTGGATCTGTCATGAAGTTGGTGAATATTTGGCGTTTTCTGTTGAAGGTTTCAAATGAATTTTCAGAACGAAAGGTTAGTATCGCCTTCGAAAGTGAGTAATCTATTCTGATTTGAGAGGGGGCTATTAATGTGGGTTATGGTAAGCCAAATTTTCGTGCGTCTGGGTTTGGTGAAATTTTAAATAGCTTTTAAAGAATGTATTCTTTTTCACCCGCAAGTATAACTTAATTTTTGAATGAGGCTTATGTAATTCAACTTGGGACTAGGAATTGTTTAATATATTCTGGTCGAATGGACAATCATATTTATAGGGTTATAAGTATGTTCGACCGGAGGTTAATTCTGGATTGTATACTGAAATTTCCCTATCTTCTTGACTCGGTTTAGAATATTGTGAAGCAAATTGCTGACGATCTTCATGTGAGGGATTTAGGTAATTTTAAGTTTTGATTTAGGTGAAAGCATTTCTTTTTTGGAAGGATAGGTTAAATTCCATTGGGTAAACTGATACGAAATAGAGGTCGGACGTTAAATTAGATGGAATAAAATAGGAGTGGTCAAAAATTCAACAATAAAATGTGATAGAATAGGTTTTCTTATTCAGTCATGATAAAATAGCTTTGGTTGGTTTAGATTAGACTAGGTTGGGTTAGATTAGACTACGTTGGGTTAGATTAGTTTAGGTTGGGTTAATAATATGAGACGTTGCCATCTGATTGATTTGTTAAGGATGTGTTATTCATAAAAAGAGGTCGGTGAAATGATTTTTGAGCTGTAAATATTTGGTTAGGTAAACTTAATACTTGATATTTGTTAATGGTATCGGAAAATGAATTGATGTTGGTGTTTGAAAATTAAACGTAGTGCTTAGAGTGGAATAAATTGAACGTATCGCTTTGTGACTTGAGACGATGGTGTATCTGATTGTGTTGGATAATTGTGGTTATTTTTTAAAGTGTGCCTAACATGTGTATGTGTATATGTGTGTCTGTGTGTGGGGGTGTGTGTAAGAGTGTGAATGTTTGGGGTTATGAGGTGTTTGTGTGTGTTTGTGTGTGTGTGTGTGGTCCGCCCCCGGTCTGTGCTGGTTTTTGCGCGGGCGGACCTCTCTTTGAGGTTCCGAAGGAAAACTAAAAAAAAAATGCGCAAAAAAAAAAAAAAAAAAAATTTCATAAAAATCTGGGTGGCCGCGCCGAGTAAAGAAGGACTGTAGTGCGTACGTGTAGTGCATGGGCGCATTCTCGGAAACGGCTGGTCCCAGCGCGCTCAAATTTGGTGAGCAGAAAGACCCCCATCTCGACATTATCTGTGCCAAGTTTCGTTTCGATCGTGCGAAAATTTTAAATTTAATGAAGGTTCAATGGTGAAAAATAGCCAAAAATTGCACTTTTTCAAACTGCTGCCAAACATACTTAGAATGCACCTAGGCGGCCCAAATTACAGGATGTGGTAGATAAAATGTTGGCGTAGGTGCTTAGGTTGCCATTTTGCGATACGTTGATAAAAAATATCTCTTTGAGCTCCTCAAAGTTGACCAAAAATTTTTTTTCGATTTCAGTCGAAATTTTGACATTCTTTATTGGACAAACTACGCAAGTTTGCAAACTCAAACTTTGATAGGTGATAGATTTTCAAAAGTTCTACTCACTATGAAATCAGCGGTTCTCAAAACGATCAAGTTTCGATGCAACTTTGGAACAAAAACTGACACGAAATTTCCGTGAGTTTGGGTGAGTTTCAAAACATGTTTGTCCGGGGTTTTGGTGATACTTGAGAGTTCGAGCAGTTGACATCTTATTCGAAAAGCTTGGTCCTAGTTGCAGCAAGTTTTACAGAGTGCCATCTTTCGAAATTCAAATTTTGTGCAACTTTAAAGTTGAAGTAAAAAAACGCGTTTTTTCAAAGGTCATTTTTGGCCGCCATTTGTGACGTTGTTTGACCGAGTGAGGACTTCAAAAGTTGATACCACCCAGATTTAAACTTTTTCTCAAAGGTATCAAGTTTACAATTTGCCATGAGTGATGCTTTTCTCAAAAAAATGTCCCAAACACAAGCCCCAAACCCTCAAAAAACCGCCTCAAACTTGTTTGAGGAAAATGGGTGCGACCCACGAAAAACTTTATTTAACACTTTCTGCTCGGTTTTTGGTCGTACATACCATAATTCTTTTGCTGGTCGAATTTCGGCTTCGTTTGAGCGTCAGAATTTTTTTCCCATTTTTTCAGCTTATTTCGGATATTCGTCCCCCCCAAAAGCCCACTTGCTCACCTTCGACAGAGTTGAAAAAACACTTGAATGATGCGCCTCGACGAGACCTTTCGTTTGGTACCACGCTCAAAGTTGTAGCTCATCAAACTTTTGGAAAAAGTCCAAAAAACTAAAATTGGGGCTCAAATCTCGTGAATTTTTCTAAGTCCTTAGGGGTGAAATATTCGATCCCAATTTAAGGCCTTTAAAAGGCTTTTCATGGGTTTTCGACCACTCGCATGTCCAAGTAACGACAGGAAATTGATGTTTTCGTTAGTTTTGTTAAGAAATGAGTGCTTGATAATGATTTTTTCGATTTCGAAAATTTACTCATTTTATGTCCATTTAGGCACTCGCAGCTATTTTTCAAGGCTTCGACAGTGTTACTAGAGTTGTTAGAAATATTTGTTCTCTTCGAAGTGACCCCGAAAACACGTATTTTTGAGCACTCATTTTTCACTCAATTAGAGTATGCATCAATTTTTACTTTTTTGATGCGTTTATCGACGTCCTACGAAAAAATTTATAGAGATGAAATGTGTTGAAAATTGCCGATTTACCCTATGGTAAAGTCTTTGCACCTCCGAAGGCTTGTTTGAAATTATTTTTTTCAAATCCAAAATTTCGAGTCGTAAAATTTACAAGTCCAGATGCTTAGAGACAAGGGGCCGATGACTGCAAGTCGACGTAATATTTGATATCGATTTTCTCTAAATGTTTCGATGTTTTAAACGTCAATTTTTGATGACTATAGCACATTATTTGAATGTTAAGAAATCCATTGATTGATACATACCAGAAAATGAGTTCATTTTTTTCTCGTACATCGATTTCGCTGTTAATTTGTGCGACGCTAGTCCTAAGAACCGCGATGCCATTTGTTTCAAACTTGAGGTAAGCACTAATGTTGTTCGTTTCAATGTATGCCACCAAGAATAAAGTCTTGTAATAGATGCTCTCATATACATGCAAAGTGAGTGAAATTTTAAAACGCTCATTTCTGCTCACTTTGCGTTTGAAGAGGAAGAAACTGTTGGCGACTGATGAAGAATAAGAGGGTTTGCAGAGTTGCCGGCTAGTGATTTTAGTTATGGTACATTGAGCGTGCAAACAATATAATACTCGGCATATGTCATCAATGACTCATCAAAATCGAGCGATATCTCGCATATGAGCTCTTTAATTGTGGGTCAAAATTCATGATGAGTTTTTATTGGCGTATTTTATTCATGGAATTTTGAAATATGCCTGCAAATGGTCGAGATACTGATACACACATTTCGTATTGGAAACGGCTCATTAATAAACAAGCGTTTTGGAATAGAGCGCATCATGCTGGGGCTGTCGATCACGATATGGGGTACTGTGAGTTGATGTTTCACTCATTAATTTTGATGATTGAGAGAAGATATTGGAGGGTCTTTTGAGACAGGAACTTTTCAGCTGTGCACTGAAACTTTGTTTGGGAATAAGTACGAGAACTCATTGATTCATATTCCCATCAGTTGCATGTTTCGCTTCTAGGAAAAAAATGAGTGTGAGTGAGTAGACACCGTTTCGAAGCTCACTCAGGGCTCATATTTTGTGAGTGTGTGTTCCTGATATGGATTGAATTTTTGAGAGGTTTTGCGGGCCTCAAATATTTTATTTACGGAAACTAAAATATTATTACTGAAATATTTTCGAAAATTCGTAAATTCTCACTCGGACTTTGTTCAGGCTTCTATTTCGGTCAGAAATTGGGACATAGATGTGATAACACATGAAAATTGTTTCCGCTCATGAAATGCCTCATTTTGAGGAATTATGACCTTAAATGGGGAATTTCACTCATTCAAACGTAGATGCTGTTGGTGAGTTCATTGGGCGCTGCAAATCGGTCAAGCTATTGTGTTTGATGAGACGATGGATTTTGTAATGTTTTTCAGGACGAAAATTGACAAGTTGCGGGTTCAAATCCCAAAACATGAATTTATTTCGAAATTCGAAAAATCACTCATTTCGCTTAGTTCAGTGCCGAATTTTGCATGAAACTTGCATCATTGAGTACATAAGCGATAGCATTTCTTTCGTCTTAAGAAAGTGAGAATTGTGAAAGATATTGAATTTTTTTAATTTTCAATGATGATGCATCGGTGAACTAGGTCAGCAATTGAGTGAAATTTTAATTAGGCATATCTTTCTTTGCATCGAAGGTAGAAGTCCGAAATTTTGATACAACGTAGACATCAATGAGTAGTGTCTATATTGACATTTTGAGAACGGTCTAAATGATATTTTGGGGAAAATGAGTAATTTTCTAAAATTCCATACTTGTTTAATTTGGCGATTTGGGGTACTTAGAAATAAGCTAGAAACTTCATTTTGGGCTCAAATGAAGCGGAATCCAAAGCAGGGTGTGAATTATGGCGTTAAAATTTTTTTAATTCAATTATTTTTAATATATGGACAAATGAGTTTTTAAAAATGTTTTGGTCGTTATTTCGTCATTGGAACGTGTTTTGAACCGTTTTTGGGGCCAAATATGACATTTCGACTTGTGCAATGCCGACGCATTTGAAAAAATTCGAAAAAATTCGATAAAAGTCCACGGATATTAAAATGTTATTTTCAATGGAATTACGCCAAAAAATGAGAATCGCTGCCACTACCAATTTGATTACCTTACAGACAGATACTTTTAGGGCCGTTAGTAAACTCTACGGGGTAAATACGCTAAAAATGCGTAAAAATGACACAAAAATTGCATTTTTTAGAGTTTGAAAGCGATTCGAAGTAAATGCAGTGTCCCTCGAGTTAGACTAATATCTTAGCAACAATTATGCCACTCGGCGAGTTGCGTAGCGCTCGCCGAGTGGCCCCAAAACTCAAGCTCGATTTACTCATCCCCTGAATTTAACGCGCGACAGCGCGTTCCACGATTATTATATGTAAGGAGATGAACAGGTGTCGATGTTTTTCTATTAAATGAGAATTATCTTTGGTTTTGATGTCGGATTGCGATGGTAGTTTTATTTAGTGATGATTTTTATATTATTGTGGATTATTGGTTGTTTTGCTTTAGGTTGGAGCAGGTTTAGTTTATTCAAGGGCCCTGCATGAATAACTCAGACTCTATGAGATGTATACTAATTTACAGCTTATTCGCATAATTTATTCGTGAAAACAAATACATATTGGGTTGTTGGGGTTAAGAAATTATTTATAGTAATTGGATGTGTCATGAAGTTGGTGAATATTTCGCGTTTTCTGTTGAAGGTTTCAAATGAATTTTCAGAACGAAAGGTTAGTATCGCCTTTGAAAGTGAGTAATCTATTCTGATATGAAGGGTGGGTATTTTTTGTGGGCTATGGGAAGGCAAATTTTCGTACGTCTGGGTATGGTGAAATTTTAAATAGCTTTTAAAGAATGTATTTTTTTAACCGCATGTATAAGTAAAATTTTGAATGAGGCTTATGTAATTCAACTTTGGATTAGGAATTGTTTAATATGTTCTGGTCGAATGGACAATCATATTTATAGGGTTATAAGTATGTTCGACCGGAGGTTAATTCTGGATTGTATACTGAAATTTCCCTATCTTCTTGACTCGGTTTAGAACATTGTGAAGCAAATTGCTGACGATTTTCATGTGAGGGATTTAGGTAATTTTAGGTTTTGATTTAGGTGAAAGTATTTCTTTTTTGGCAGGATAGGTTAAATTCCATTGGGTAAATTGATACGAAATAGAGGTCGGACGTTAAATTAGATGGAATAAAATATGAGTGGTCAAAAATTCAACAATAAAATATGATAGAATAGGTTTTCTTATTCAGTCATGATAAAATAGCTTTGGTTGGTTTAGATTAGACTAGGTTGGGTCAGATTAGACTAGGTTGGGTTAGATTAGTTTAGGTTGGGTTAATAATATGAGACGTTGCCATCTGATTGATTTGGTAAGGATGTATTATTCATAAAAAGAGGTCGGTGAAATGATTTTTGACCTGTAAATATTTGGTTAGGTAAACTTTATACTTGATATTTGTTAATGGTATCGGAAAATGAATTGATGTTGGTGTTTGAAAGTTAAACATAGTGCATAGAGTGGAATAAATTGTACATATCGTTTTGTGACTTGAGACGATGGTGTATCTGATTGTGTTGGATAATTGTGGTTATTTTGATAAGTGTGCGCGACATGTTGGTGTGTATGTGTGTGTGTGTGTGGGAGTGTGTGTAGAGTGTGAGCGTTGGGATGATGGGGTGTGTGTGTGTTTGTGTGTGTGTGTGTTGGTCCGCCCCCGGTCTGTGCTGGTTTTTGCGCGGGCGGACCTCTCTTTGAGGTTCCGAAGGAAAACTAAAAAAAAAATGCGCAAAAAAAAAAAAAAAAAAAATTCATAAAAATCTGGGTGGCCGCGCCGAGTAAAGAAGGACTGTAGTGCGTACGTGTAGTGCATGGGCGCATTCTCGGAAACGGCTGGTCCCAGCGCGCTCAAATTTGGTGAGCAGAAAGACCCCCATCTCGACATTATCTGTGCCAAGTTTCGTTTCGATCGTGCGAAAATTTTAAATTTAATGAAGGTTCAATGGTGAAAAATAGCCAAAAATTGCCTTTTTTCAAACTGCTGCCAAACATACTTAGAATGCACCTAGGCGGCCCAAATTACAGGATGTGGTAGATAAAATGTTGGAGTGGGTGCTGAGGTTGCCATTTTGCGATACGTTGATAAAAAATATCCCTTTGAGCTCCTCAAAGTTGACCAAAAATTTTTTTTCGATTTCAGTCGAAATTTTGACATTCTTTATTGGACAAACTACGCAAGTTTGCAAACTCAAACTTTGATAGGTGATAGATTTTCAAAAGTTCTACTCACTATGAAATCAGCGGTTCTCAAAACGATCAAGTTTCGATGCAACTTTGGAACAAAAACTGACACGAAATTTCCGTGAGTTTGGGTGAGTTTCAAAACATGTTTGTCCGGGGTTTTGGTGATACTTGAGAGTTCGAGCAGTTGACATCTTATTCGAAAAGCTTGGTCCTAGTTGCAGCAAGTTTTACAGAGTGCCATCTTTCGAAATTCAAATTTTGTGCAACTTTAAAGTTGAAGTAAAAAAACGCGTTTTTTCAAAGGTCATTTTTGGCCGCCATTTGTGACGTTGTTTGACCGAGTGAGGACTTCAAAAGTTGATACCACCCAGATTTAAACTTTTTCTCAAAGGTATCAAGTTTACAGTTTGCCATGAGTGATGCTTTTCTCAAAAAAATGACCCAAACACAAGCCCCAAACCCTCAAAAAACCGCCTCAAACTTGTTTGAGGAAAATGGGTGCGACCCACGAAAAACTTTATTTAACACTTTCTGCTCGGTTTTTGGTCGTACATACCGTAATTCTTTTGCTGGTCGAATTTCGGCTTCGTTTGAGCGTCAGAATTTTTTTTCCATTTTTTCAGCTTATTTCGGATATTCGTCCCCCCCAAAAGCCCACTTGCTTACCTTCGACAGAGTTGAAAAAACACTTGAATGATGCGCCTCGACGAGACCTTTCGTTTGGTACCACGCTCAAAGTTGTAGCTCATCAAACTTTTGGAAAAAGTCCAAAAAACTAAAATTGGGGTTCAAATCTCGTGAATTTTTCTAAGTCCTTAGGGGTGAAATATTCGATCCCAATTTAAGGCCTTTAAAAGGCTTTTCATGGGTTTTCGACCACTCGCATGTCCAAGTAACGACAGGAAATTGATGTTTTCGTTAGTTTTGTTAAGAAATGAGTGCTTGATAATGATTTTTTCGATTTCGAAGTTTTACTCATTTTATGTCCATTTAGGCACTCGCAGCTATTTTTCAAGGCTTCGACAGTGTTACTAGAGTTGTTAGAAATATTTGTTCTCTTCGAAGTGACCCCGAAAACACGTATTTTTGAGCACTCATTTTTCACTCAATTAGAGTATGCATCAATTTTTACTTTTTTGATGCGTTTATCGACGTCCTACGAAAAAATTTATAGAGATGAAATGTGTTGAAAATTGCCGATTTACCCTATGGTAAAGTCTTTGCACCTCCGAAGGCTTGTTTGAAATTATTTTTTTCAAATCCAAAATTTCGAGTCGTAAAATTTACAAGTCCAGATGCTTAGAGACAAGGGGCCGATGACTGCAAGTCGACGTAATATTTGATATCGATTTTCTCTAAATGTTTCGATGTTTTAAACGTCAATTTTTGATGACTATAGCACATTATTTGAATGTTAAGAAATCCATTGATTGATACATACCAGAAAATGAGCTCATTTTTTTCTCGTACATCGATTTCGCTGTTAATTTGTGCGACGCTAGTCCTAAGAACCGCGATGCCATTTGTTTCAAACTTGAGGTAAGCACTAATGTTGTTCGTTTCAATGTATGCCACCAAGATAAAAGTCTTGTAATAGATGCTCTCATATACATGCAAAGTGAGAGAAATTTTAAAACGCTCATTTCTGCTCACTTAGCGTTTTGAAGAGGAAGAAACTGTTGGCGACTGATGAAGAATAAGAGGGTTTGCAGAGTTGCCGGCTAGTGATTTTAATTATGGTACATTGAGCGTGCAAACAATATAATACTCGGCATATGTCATCAATGACTCATCAAAATCGAGCGATATCTCGTATTTGAGCTCTTTGATTGTGGATCAAAATTCATGATGAGTTTTTATTGGCGTATTTTATTCATGGAATTCTGAAATATGCCTGCAAATGATCGAGATACTGACACACACATTTCGTATTGTAAACGGCTCATTAATAAACGAGCGTTTTGGAATAGAGCGCATCATGCTGGGGCTGTCGATCACGATATGGGGTACTGTGAGTTGATGTTTCACTCAGTAATTTTGATGATTGAGAGAAGATATTGGAGGGTCTTTTGAGTCAGGAACTTTTGAGCTGTGCACTGAAACTTTGTTTGGGAATAAGTACGAGAACTCATTGATTTACTCACTCATATTCCCATCAGTTGCACGTATCGTTTCTAGGAAAAACTGAGTGTAAGTGAGTAGACACCATTTCGACGCTCACTCATGGCTCATATTTTGTGAGTGTGTGTTCCTGATATGGTTTGAATCTTTGAGAGGTTTTGCGGATCTCAAATATTTTATTTACGGAAACTAAAATATTATTACTGAAATATTTCCGAAAATTCGTAAATTCTCACTCGGACTTTGTTCAGGCTTCTATTTCGGTCAGAAATTTGGACATAGAGGTGGTAACACATTTAAATTGTTTCCGCTCATGAAATGCCTCATTTTGAGGAATTATGATCTTAAATGGGGAATTTAACTCACTCAAACGTAGATGCTGTTAGTGAGTTCATTGGGGGCTGCAAATCGGTCAAGCTATTGTATATGATGAGACAAAAGATTTTGTAATGTTTTTCGGGACGAAAATTGACCAGTTGCGTGTTCAAATCCCAAAACATGAATTTATTTAGAAATTCAGAAAATCACTCATTTCACATTCTTCAGTGCCGAAATTTGCATGATACGTGAGGATGTAGATATGTGATAGCATTTCTTTCGTCTTCAGCAAGTGGGAGTTATCTAAGATATTGATTTTTTTTCATTTTCAATGATGATGCATCGGTGAACTCGGTCAACAATTGAGTGAAATTTTAATTAGGCATATCTTTTTCTGCATTGAAGCTATATGTCCGATATTTTGATACAACGTAGATATGAATGAGTAGTGTCTATATTGACATTTTGAGAACGGTGCAAATGATATTTTGGGGAAAATGAGTAATTTTCTAAAATTCCATACTTGTTTAATTTGACGATTTGGGGTACTTAGAAATAAGCTAGAAACTTCATTTTGGGCTCAAATGAAGCGGAATCCAAAGCAGGGTGTGAATTATGGGGTTAAAATTTTTTTCATTCATTAATTTTTGATATATGGACAAATGAGTTTTTAAAAATGTTTTGGCCGTTATTTCGTCATTGGAACGTGTTTTGAACCGTTTTTGGGGCCAAATGGGACATTTCGACTTGTGCAATGACCACGCATTTGAAAAAATTGGGAAAAATTCGATAAAAGTCCACGGATATTAAAATGTTATTTTCAATGGAAATACGCTAAAAAATGAGAATCGCTGCAACTACCAATTTGATCACTATACAGACAGATACTTTTAGGGCCGTTAGTAAACTCTACGGGGTGAATACGCTAAAAATGCGTAAAAATGGCACAAAAATTGTATTTTTCAGAGTTTGGAAGTGATTCGAAGTAAATGCAGTGTCCCTCGAGTTAGACTAATATCTGAGCAACAATTATGCCGCTCGGCGAGTTGCGTAGCGCTCGTCGAGCGGCCCCAAAACTTAAGCTCGATTTACTCGACCCCTGAATTTAACGCGCGACAGCGCGTTCCCCAATGATTATCTGTAAGGAGCTGAACAGGTGTCGATATTTTTCTATTAAACGAGAATTATCTTTGGTTTTGATGCCGGATTGCGGTTGTAGTTCCATTTAGTGATTTTTATTTTATTGATGATTTATTGATGTTTAGTTTTTGATTGTTGCGGGATTGGATTATTTAAAGGCTCTGCATGAATAACTGAGACGCCATCTGATGTGTGGTGATTTACAGCTAATTCACATCAATTATTCCTGGAAACAAATATATTTCAGATTTTTGGGATTCATTTGAGAGTGTTGATAGTAATTGGATCTGTTATGAAGTTGGTGAGTATTTGGCGTTTTCTGTTGAAGGTTTCAAATGAATTTTCAGAACGAAAGGTTTGTATCGCTTTTGAAACTGAGTAATCTATTTTGATTTGAGAGGTAGCAATTTTTGTGGGTTATGGGAAGCCAAATTTTCGTGCGTCTGTGTTTGGTAAAATTTCGAATAGCTTTTAAAGAATATATTTTTTTTAACCGCATGTATAAGTAAAATTTTGAATGAGGCTTATTTAATTCAACTTGGGACCAGGAATTGTTTAATATGTTCTGGTCGAATGGACAATCATATTTATAGGGTTTTAAGTATGTTCGACCGGAGGTTAATTCTGGATTTTACACTGAAAGTTCCCTTTCTTCTTGACTCGGTTTAGAATATTGTGAAGCAACTTACAGTCGATCTTCATGTAAGGGTTTTAGGTAATTTTAAGTTTTGATTTAGGTGAAGGTATTCCATTCTTTGCAGCATAGGTTGAATTCCGTTGGGTGAATTGATACGAAACAGAGGTTGGACGTCAAGTTAGATGGAATAAAATAAGAGAGGTCAAAAATTCAACAATAAAATATGATAGAATAGGTTTTCTTTTCTACTCAGGATAAAATAGCTTTGGTTGGTTTAGAATAGACTAGGTTGGGTTAGATTAGACTAGGTTGGGTTATATTAGTTTAGGTTGGCTTAGATTAGTTTAGGTTGGGTTAGATTAGTTTAGGTTGGGTTAGATTAGTTTAGGTTGGGGTAATAATATAAGACGTTTCCATCTGATTGATTTGTTAAGGATGTGTTATTCATAAGAAGAGGTCGAAGAAATGATTTTTGACCTGTAAATACATGGTTGGGGAGTTTTATACATGGTATTTGTTAATGGTATCGGAAAATGAATTGATGTTGGTGTTTGAAAGTTCAACATAGAGCATAGAGTGAAGGAAAATGCAGATATCGTTTTGTGATTTGAGACGATGGTGTATCTGATTGTGTTGGATAATTGTGGTTATTTTTAGAAGTGTGCACTGCATGTGTGTGTGTATGTGTGTGTCTGTGTGTGGGAGTGTGTGTAAGAGTGTGAAGGTTTGGGGTGTTGAGGTGTTTGTGTGTGTGGGGGTGTGTGTGTGTGGTTCGCCGCCGGTCTTTGCTGGTTTTTGCGCGGGCGGACCCTCGCAGAGGTTCCGGAGGAAAACTGAAACTAAATAGCGCAAAAAGAAAAAAAAAAAAAAAAAAAAAATTCTGGTCGACCGCGTTGAGTTCCGGACAGGTGGCATATATACCGGATCTGGCGTGAGCACAAGAGCGAGCCCCTAGAACGCGTGGTCGCAGCGCGCTCAAATTCGGTGAGCAGAAAGACGACCATCTCGATATTACCCGTGCCAAGTTTCGTTTCGATCGTGCAAGAACTTTTCATTCAATGGCGGAAAAATGGTCAAAAATCGCCGAAAATTGAGCTTTTTCAAACTGCTGCCAAACATACTTAGAATGCACTTAGGTGGCTCAAATTACAGGATGTGGTAGATGAAATGTTCGAGTAGGTGCTCAGGTTGCCATTTTGCGATACGTTAATAAAAAGTATCCCTTTGAGCTCCTCAAAGTTGACCAAAAATTTTTTTTCGATTTCAGTCGAAATTTTGACATTTTTTATTGGACAAACTACGCAAGTTTGTAAACTCAAACTTTGATAGGTGATAGATTTTTAAAAGTTCTACTCACTATAAAATCAGCGGTTCTCAAAACGATCAAGTTTGGACGCAACTTTGGAACAAAAATTGACACGAAATTTCCGTGAGTTTGGGTGAGTTTCAAAACATGTTTGTCCGGGGTTTTGGTGATACTTGAGAGTTCGAGCAGTTGACATCTTATTTGAAAAGCTTGGTCCTAGTTGCAGCAAGTTTTACAGAGTGCCATCTTTCGAAATTCAAATTTTGTGCAACTTTAAAGTTGAAGTAAAAAAACGCGTTTTTTCAAAGGTCATTTTTGGCCGCCATTTGTGACGTTGTTTGACCGAGTGGGAACTCCAAAAGTTGATACCACCCAGATTTGAACTTTTTCTCAAAGTTATCAAGTTTACAATTCGCCATGATTGATGCTTTTCTCAAAAAATTGTCCCAAACACAACCCCCAAACCCTCAAAAAACCGCCTCAAACTTGTTTGAGGAAAATGGGTGGGACCCACGAAAAACTTTATTTAACATTTTTTGCGAGTTTTTGGATGCTACATACGAAAAAAGTTTTGTGGAAAGATCCCTCGAAAATTTTTTTCGTTTTATTGAATTTTGCGACTTTAACATTAAAATGGCACATTCCATCTCTTCTAAGGCCTCCTTTTTCATGCCTCAGGATATCGAAATTCTTATGAGTGATGCGCCTCAGCGAGACCTTTCGTTTGGTACCAAACTTAAAGTTGTAGCTCAACAAACTTTTGAGAAAAATCCAAAAAACTAAAATTGGGGCTCAAATCGCGTGAATTTTTCTAAGTCCTTGGGGTGAAATATTCGATCTCAATTTAAGGCCTCTATAAGGCTTTTCATGGATTTTCGACCACACCCATGTTTAAGTAATGACAGAAAATTGATGTTTTCGTTAGTTTTGTTAAGAAATGAGTGCTTGATAATGATTTTTTCGATTTCGAAGTTTTACTCATTTTATACCCATTTAGGGACTCGCAGCCATTTTTCGAGGCATCGAGAGTGTTGCTAGAGTTGTTAAAAATATTTGTTCTCTTGGAAAGGAACTCGACAACACGTATTTTTGAGCACTCATTTTTCACTCAATTAGAGTATGCATCAATTTTTACTTTTTTCATGCGTTTATCGACGTCCTACGAAAAAATTTATAGAGATGAAATGTGTTGCAAATTGCCGATTTACCCTATGGTAGAGTCTTTGCACCTCCGAAGGCTTGTTTGAAATAATTTTTTTCAAATCCAAAATTTCGAGTCGTAAAATTTACAAGTCCAGATGCTTAGAGACAAGGGGCCGATGACTGCAAGTCGACGTAATATTTGATATCGATTTTCTCTAAATGTTTCGATGTTTCAAACGTCAATTTTTGATGACTATAGCACATTATTTGAATGTTAAGAAATCCATTGATTGATACATACCAGAAAATGAGCTCATTTTTTTTTCGTACATCGATTTCGCTGTTAATTTGTGCGACGCTGGTCCTATAGGAGTCGCGATGCCATTGGTTTCACATTTGGGGTGAGCACTAATGTTGTGCGTTTCAATGAATGCCACCATGATAAAAGTGTTGTAGTAGATGCTCTCATATATATGCAAAGTGAGTGAAATTTTAAAACGCTCATTTCTGCTCACTTTGCGTTTGAAGAGGAAGAAACTGTTGGCGACTGATGAAGAATAAGAGGGTTTGCAGAGTTGCCGGCTAGTGATTTTAGTTATGGTACATTGAGCGTGCAAACAATATAATACTCGGCATATGTCATCAATGACTCATCAAAATCGAGCGATATCTCGTATTTGAGCTCTTTAATTGTGGGTCAAAATTCATGATGAGTTTTTATGGCGTATTTTATTCATGGAATTTTGAAATATGCCTGCAAATGGTCGAGATACTGATACACACATTTCGTATTGGAAACGGCTCATTAATAAACAAGCGTTTTGGAATAGAGCGCATCATGCTGGGGCTGTCGATCACGATATGGGGTACTGTGAGTTGATGTTTCACTCATTAATTTTGATGATTGAGAGAAGATATTGGAAGGTGTTTTGAGTCAGGAACTTTTGAGCTGTGCACTGAAACTTTGTTTGGGAATAAGTGCGATAACTCATTGATTCATATTCCCATCAGTTGCATATTTCGCTTCTAGGAAAAACTGAGTGTGAGTGAGTAGACACCGTTTCGACGCTCACTCAGGGTTCATATTTTGTGAGTGTGTGTTCCTGATATGGATTGAATTTTTGAGAGGTTTTGCGGGTCTCAAATATTTTATTTACGGAAACTAAAATATTATTAGTGAAATATTTTCGAAAATTCGAAAATTCTCACTCGGACTTAGTTCAGGCTTCTATTTCGGTCAGTAATTGGGATTTAGGTGTGGTAACACATGAAAATTGTTTCCGCTCATGAAATGCCTCATTTTGAGGAATTATTCTCTTAAATGGGGAATTTCACTCATTCAAACGTAGATGCTGTTGGTGAGTTCATTGGGCGCTGCAAATCGGTCAAGCTATTGTGTTTGATGAGACGATGGATTTTGTAATGTTTTTCAGGACGAAAATTGACAAGTTGCGGGTTCAAATCCCAAAACATGAATTTATTTCGAAATTCGAAAAATCACTCATTTCGCTTAGTTCAGTGCCGAATTTTGCATGAAACTTGCATCATTGAGTACATAAGCGATAGCATTTCTTTCGTCTTAAGAAAATGAGAATTGTGAAAGATATTGAATTTTTTTAATTTTCAATGATGATGCATCGGTGAACTAGGTCAGCAATTGAGTGAAATTTTAATTAGGCATATCTTTCTTTGCATTGAAGGTAGAAGTCCGAAATTTTGATACAACGTAGACATCAATGAGTAGTGTCTATATTGACATTTTGAGAACGGTCCAAATGATATTTTGGGGAAAATGAGTAATTTTCTAAAATTCCATACTTGTTTAATTTGACGATTTAGGGTACTTAGAAATAAGCTAGAAACTTCATTTTGGGCTCAAATGAAGCGGAATCCAAAGCAGGGTCTGAATTATGGTGTTAAAAATTTTTTTATTCATTATTTTTTATTATATGGACAAATGAGTTTTTAAGAATGTTTTGGTCGTTATTTCGTCATTGGAACGTGTTTTGAACCGTTTTTGGGGCCAAATGGGAAATTTAGACTTGTGCAATGACCACGCATTTGAAAAAATTAGAAAAAATTCGATAAAAGTCCACGGATATTGAAATGTAATTTTCAATGGAAATACGCTAAAGAATGAGAATCGCTGCAACTACCAATTTGATTACCATACAGACCGATACTTTTGGGGTTTTTAGTAAACTCTACGGGGTAAATACGGTAAAAATGCGTAAAAAGGACACAAAAATTGCATTTTTCAGAGTTTGAAAGTGATTCGAGGTAATTGCAGTGTCCCGCGAGTTTGACTAATATCTGAGTAACAATTATGCCGCTCGGCGAGTTGCGTAGCGCTCGTCGAGCGGCCCTAAAATTTAAGCTCGATTTACTCAACCCCTGAATTTAACGCGCGACAGCGCGTACCCCAATTATTATCTGTAAGGAGATGAACAGGTGTCGATGTTTTTCTATTAAACGAGAATTATCTTTGGTTTTGAATCCGGATTGCGATCGTAGTTTAATTTAGTAATGATTTTTATTTTATTGATGATTGATTGCTGTTTTCTTTTTGATTGTTGCGGGATTGGATTATTTAAGGGGCTCTGCACGAATAACTGAGACGCCATCTGATGAATGGTGATTTACAGAGACGCCATCAGATGTATGGTGATTTACAGCTAATTCACATCATTTATTCTTGGAAACAAATATATTTTAGAATTTTGGGGTTGTTTCGAGAATATTGATTATAATTGGATATGTCATGAAGTTGGTGAATATTTGGCGTTTTCTGTTGAAGGTTTCGAATGAATTTTCAGAACGAAAGGTTAGTATCGCCTTTTAATGTGAGTAATCTATTCTGATATGAGAGGTGGAAATTATTGTGGGTTATGGAAAGCCAAATTTTCGTACTCCTGGGTTCGGTGAAATCTTAAATAGCTTTCAGAGAATTTAATTATTTTTCCCGCATGTATAAGTATAATTTTGAATGAGGCTTATGTAATTGAACTCGGGTCTTGGTATTGTTTACTGCATTCTGGCCAAATGGACAATCAGATTTCGAGGATTTTATTCAGGTTCTACAGGAGGGTAATTCAGACTACGAATTTGTACTGAAATTTCACTATCTTCTTGACTCTGTTTAGAATATTGATTAGCAACCTGCCGTCGCTCATCATATTAGGGATTTAGCTAATTTTAGGCTTTGATTTAGGTGAAGGTATTTAATTTTTGCAGGGTAGGTTAAATTCCGTTGGGTAAATTGATTAGAAACAAAGGTCGGATGTTAAGTTAGATGGAATAAAATAGGAGTGGTCAAAAATTCAACAATAAAATGAGATTAATTGGGTAATCATATCCAGTCGGGATTAAATAGCTTTTGTTTGGTTAGATTTGACTAGGTTGGGTTAGATTAGTTTAGGTTGGGTTAATAATATAAGACGTTGCCACATGATTGATTTGGTGAGGATGTGTTTTTCATAAAAAGAGGTCGGTTAAATGATTTTTGATCTGTAAATATATGGTTAGGTAAATTGTACACTTGGTATTTGTTAATGGTATCGGAAAATGAATTGATGTTGGTGTTTGAAAGTTTAACATAGAGCGTAGAGAGGAATATTTTGTACGTATCGCTCTGTGATTTGAGACGATGGTGTATCTGATTGTGCTGGATAATTGTGGTTATTTTTACAAGTGTGCTTGGCATGTATTTGTGTATGTGTGTGTGTGTGTGTGGGAGTGTGTGTAAGAGTGTGAATGTTTGGGGTTATGAGGTGTTTGTGTGTGTGTGGGTGTGTGTGTGTGTGGTCCGCCCCCGGTCTGTGCTGGTTTTTGCGCGGGCGGACCTCTTTTTGAGGTTCCGAAGGAAAACTAAAAAAAAAATGCGCAAAAAAAAAAAAAAAAAAATTTCATAAAAATCTGGGTGGCCGCGCCGAGTAAAGAAGGACTGTAGTGCGTACGTGTAGTGCATGGGCGCATTCTCGGAAACGGCTGGTCCCAGCGCGCTCAAATTTGGTGAGCAGAAAGAGCTCCATCTCGACATTATCTGTGCCAAGTTTCGTTTCGATCGTGCGAAAATTTTAAATTTAATGAAGGTTCAATGGGGAAAAATGGCCAAAAATTGCATATTTTCAAACTGCTGCCAAACATACTTAGAATGCACCTAGGCGGCCCAAATTACAGGATGTGGTAGATAAAATGTTGGAGTAGGTGCTGAGGTTGCCATTTCGCGATACGTTGATAAAAAGTATCCCTTTGAGCTCCTCAAAGTTGACCAAAAATTTTTTTTTGATTTCAGTCGAAATTTTGACATTTTTTATTGGACAAACTACGTGAGTTTGCAATTTCAAACTTTGATAGGTGATGGATTTTCAAAAGTTCTACTTACTATAAAATCAGCGGTTCTCAAAACGATCAAGTTTGGACGCAACTTTGGAACAAAAATTGACACGAAATTTCCGTGAGTTTGGGTGAGTTTCAAAACATGTTTGTCCGGGGTTTTGGTGATACTTGAGAGTTCGAGCAGTTGACATCTTATTTGAAAAGCTTGTTCCTAGTTGCAGCAAGTTTTACAGAGTGCCATCTTTTGAAATTCAAATTTTGTGCAACTTTAAAGTTGAAGTGAAAAAACGCGTTTTTGCAAAGGTCATTTTTGGCCGCCATTTGTGACGTTGTTTGACTGAGTGGGAACTCCAAAAGTTGATACCACCCAGATTCGAACTTTTTCTCAAAGTTATCAAGTTTACAATTTGCCATGATTGATGCTTTTCTCAAAAAATTGTCCCAAACACAACCCCCAAACCCTCAAAAAACCGCCTCAAACTTGTTTGAGGAAAATGGGTGGGACCCACGAAAAACTTTATTTAACACTTTCTGCTCGGTTTTCGGTCGTACATACCATAATTCTTTTGCTGATCGAATTTCGGCTTCGTTTGAGTGTCACACATTTTTTTCCAATTTTTCAGGCGATTTTGTACATTTGTCCCCCCCCGAAGCCCACTTGCTTACCTTCGAGAGAGTTGAAAAAGCACTTGAGTGATGCGCCTCGACGAGACCTTTCGTTTGGTACCACGCTCAAAGTTGTAGCTCATCAAATTTTTGAAAAAAGTCCAAAAAACTAAAATTGGGGCTCAAGTCTCGTGAATTTTTCTAAGTCCCTGGAGGTGAAATATTCGATCTCAATTTAAGGCCTCAATAAGGCGTTTCATGGATTTTCGACCACTCTCATGTTCAAGTAACGACAGGAAATTGATGTTTTCGTTAGTTTTGTTAGGAAATGAGTGCTTGATAATGATTTTTTCGATTTCGAAGTTTTTCTCATTTTATATGCATTTAGGGACTTGCAGCAATTTTTCGAGGCATTGACAGTGTTGCTAGAGTTGTTAAAAATATTTGTTCTCTTCGAAAGGAACTCGATAACACGTATTTTTGAGCACTCATTTTTCACTCAATTTGAGTATGCATCATTTTTTACTTTTTTGAGGCGTTTATCGACGTCGTACGAAAAAATTTATAGAGATGAAATGTGTTGCAAATTGCCGATTCACCCTTGGGTAAAGTTTTTGCACCTTCGACGGCTCGTTTAAAAATTTTTTTTTCAAATCCATAATTCCGAGTCGTTAAATTTACAAGTCCAGATGCTTGTAGACAAGGGGCCGATGACTGCAAGTGGACGCAATATTTGACATCGATTTTCTCGAAAAGTTTTGGTGTCTCAAACGTCAATTTTTGATGACTCTATCACATTATTTTCATGTTAAGAATTTCATTCAATGATATATACCAGAAAATGAGCTCATTTTTTTCTCGTACATCGATTTCGCTGTTAATTTGTGCGACGCTGGTCCTATAGGAGTCGCGATGCCATTTGTCTCAACCTTAGATGAAGCATTAATGCTGTTCGTTTCAACGAGTGTCACCATGATCAAAGTCTTGTAATAGATGCTCTCATATATGGAAAGTGAGTGAAATTTAAAAACGCTCATTTATGCTCACTTAGCATTTTGAACAGGAACAAACTGACGGCGAATGTTGAAGAATAAGAGGGTTGGCAGAGTTGCCACCTAGTGATTTCAGTCACGGTACAGTGTGACTGCAAACCGTATAGCACTCGAAAAATGTCATCACTAACTCATCAAAATGATGCGATATGTCGTTTTAAGCTCTTCTTGTGGTTCAAAATTGATGAAGTGTTTTTCAGAGCTTTTTTTATTGTTGGAAATCAGAAATTTGACTTGCACATGGTGGATTAATTGATACTCTAATTTCGTGTTGAAAATGAACTCATTAATGATCGAGCGTTTTGTAATAAAGCGCATCATGCTTACGCTGTCGTTAACGATAGAGGGTATTGTGAGTTGATATTTCACTCATTAATTTTGTTGATTGAGAGAAGAAATAGGAGGGTCTTTTGAGTCAGGAACGTTTGAGCTGTGCACTCAAATTCAGTTCTGGAATAGATATGAGAACTCGTTGATTTACTCACTCATATTCTCATCAGTTGCATGTTTCGCTTCTAGGAAAAACTGAGTGTGAGTGAGTAGACACCGTTTCGACGCTCACTCAGGGTTCATATTTTGGGAGTGTGTGTCCCTGATATGGATCGAATTTTTGAGAGGTTTTGCGGAGCTCAAATATTTTATTTACGGAAACTAAAATATTATTACTGAAATATTTTCAAAAATTCGTAAATTCTCACTCGGACTTTGTTCAGGCTTCTATTTCGGTCAGTAATTGGAAAATAGTTGTGGTGACGCATGAAAATTGTTTCCGCTCATGAAATGCCTCATTTTGAGGGATTATGATCTTAAATGGGGAATTTCACTCATTCAAACGTAGATGCTGTTGGTGAGTTCATTGGGCACTGCAAATCGGTCAAGCTATTGTGTTTGATGAGACGATGGATTTTGTAATGTTTTTCGGGATGAAAATTGACAAGTTGCGGGTTCAAATCCCAAAACATGAAATTATTTCGAAATTCGAAAAATCACTCATTTCGCTTAGTTCAGTGCCGAATTTTGCATGAAACTTGCATCATTGAGTACATAAGCGATAGCATTTCTTTCGTCTTAAGAAAGTGAGAATTGTGAAAGATATTGAATTTTTTTAATTTTCAATGATGATGCATCGGTGAACTAGGTCAGCAATTGAGTGAAATTTTAATTAGGCATATCTTTCTTTGCATCGAAGGTAGAAGTCCGAAATTTTGATACAACGTAGACATCAATGAGTAGTGTCTATATTGACATTTTGAGAACGGTACGAATGATATTTTGGGGAAAATGAGTAATTTTCTAAAATTCCATACTTGTTTAATTTGACGATTTAGGGTACTTAGAAATAAGCTAGAAACTTCATTTTAGGCTCAAATGAAGCAGAATCCAAAGCAGGGTGTGAATTAAGGTGTTAAAAATTTTTTTATTCATTATTTTGTAATATATGGACAAATGAGTTTTTAAGAATGTTTTGGTCGTTATTTCGTCATTGGAACGTGTTTTGAACCGTTTTTAGGGCCAAATGGGACATTTTGACTTGTGCAATGACCACGCATTTGAAAAATTTAGGAAAAAATTCGAATAAAGTCCACGGATATTAAAATGTTATTTCAATGGAAATCGCTAAAAAATGAGAATCGCTGCAGCTACCAATTTGATTACCATACAGACAGATACTTTTAGGGCCGTTAGTAAACTCTACGGGGTAAATACACTAAAAATGCGTAAAAATTACACAAAAATTGCATTTTTCAGAGTTTGAAAGTGATTCGAAGTAAATGCAGTGTCCCTCGAGTTTGACTAATATCTGAGCAACAATCACGCCGCTCGGCGAGTTGCGTAGCGCTCGTCGAGCGGCCCAAAAACTGAAGCTCGATTTACTCAACCCCTGAATTTGACGCGCGACAGCGCGTCCCACAATTATTATCTGTAAGGAGATTAACAGGTGTCGATGTTTTTCTATTAAACGAGAATTATCTTTGGTTTTGATGTCGGATTGTGATGGTAGTTTTAGTTAGTGATGATTTTGATTTTATTGATTATTTATGGTTGTTTTGTGTTAGATTGGAGCAGGTTTAGTTTATTCAAGTGCCCTGCATGAATAACTGAGACTCCCTTTGATGTATGCTAATTTACCGCAAATTTGATCATTTTATCTTGAAAACAAATACACATTGGGTTGTTGCGGTTAATTTGAGAAATTATTGATAGTAATTGGATGTGTCATGAAGTTGGTGAATATTTTGCGTTTTCTGTTGAAGGTTTCAAATAAATTTTCAGAACGAAAGGTTAGTATCACCTTTGAGAGTGAGTAATCTATTCTGATTTGATAGGTGGCTATTTTGTGGGTTATGGGAAGCCAAATTTTCGTGCGTCTGGGCTTGGTGAAATTTTAAATAGTTTCTAAAGCATTTATTTTTTTAACCGCATGTATAAGTAAAATTATGAATGAGGCTTATGTAATTCAACTTGGGACTAGGAATTGTTTAATATATTCTGGTCGAATGGACAATCATATTTATAGGGTTTTAAGTATGTTCGACCGGAGGTTAATTCTGGATTTTATACTGAAATTTCCCTTTTTTCTTGACTCGGTTTAGAATATTGTTAAGCAACTCGCCCGTCGATCTTCATGTTAGGGATTTGGGTAATTTTAAGTTTTGATTTAAGTGAAAGTATTTCATTTTTTGCAGGATAGGTTAAATTCCGTTGGGTAAATTGATAAAAAACAAAGGTCGGATGTCAAGTTAGATGGAATAAAATAAGAGTGGTCAAAAATTCAAGATTAAAATATGATAGAATACGTTTTCTTATCCAGTCAGGATAAAATAGCTTTGGTTGGTTTATATTAGACTAGGTTGGGTGGGATTAGACTAGGTTGGGTTAAATTAGTTTAAGTTGGGTTAATAATACAAGACGTTGCCATCTGATTGATTTGGTATGGATGTGTTATTCATAAAAAGAGGTCGGTGAAATGATTTTTGCCCGGTAAATATATGGTCAGGTGAATTTAGTACATGGTATTTGTTAATGGTATCGGAAAATGAATTGATGATGGTGTTTGAAAGTTGAACATAGAACATAGATTGAAAGACATTGCACATATCGATTTGTCATTTGAGACGATGGTGTATCTAATTGTGTTGGATAATTGTGGTTATTTTTACAAGTGTGCTTGGCATGTATTTGTGTATGTGTGTGTGTGTGTGTGTGTGGGAGTGTGTGTAGAGTGTGAGCGTTGGGATGATGGGGTGTGTGTGTGTGTTTGTTTGTGTGTGTGTGTTGGTCCGCCCCCGGTCTGTGCTGGTTTTTGCGCGGGCGGACCTCTTTTTGAGGTTCCGAAGGAAAACTAAAAAAAAAATGCGCAAAAAAAAAAAAAAAAAAAATTTCATAAAAATCTGGGTGGCCGCGCCGAGTAAAGAAGGACTGTAGTGCGTACGTGTAGGGTGTGGGCGCATTCTCGGAAACGGCTGGTCCCAGCGCGCTCAAATTTGGTGAGCAGAAAGACCCCCATCTCGACATTATCTGTGCCAAGTTTCGTTTCGATCGTGCGAAAATTTTGAATTTAATGAAGGTTCAATGGGGAAAAATGGCCAAAAATTGCAATTTTTCAAACTGCTGCCAAACATACTTAGAATGCACTTAGGTGGCTCAAATTACAGGATGTGGTAGATAAAATGTTGGAGTAGGTGCTGAGGTTGCCATTTTGCGATACGTTGATAAAAAATATCCTTTTGAGCTCCTCAAAGTTGACCAAAAATTTTTTTTCGATTTCAGTCGAAATTTTGACATTCTTTATTGGACAAACTACGCAAGTTTGCAAACTCAAACTTTGATAGGTGATAGATTTTCAAAAGTTCTACTCACTATGAAATCAGCGGTTCTCAAAACGATCAAGTTTCGATGCAACTTTGGAACAAAAACTGACACGAAATTTCTGTGAGTTTGGGTGAGTTTCAAAACATGTTTGTCCGGGGTTTTGGTGATACTTGAGAGTTCGAGCAGTTGACATCTTATTCGAAAAGCTTGGTCCTAGTTGCAGCAAGTTTTACAGAGTGCCATCTTTCGAAATTCAAATTTTGTGCAACTTTAAAGTTGAAGTAAAAAAACGCGTTTTTTCAAAGGTCATTTTTGGCCGCCATTTGTGACGTTGTTTGACCGAGTGAGGACTTCAAAAGTTGATACCACCCAGATTTAAACTTTTTCTCAAAGGTATCAAGTTTACAGTTTGCCATGAGTGATGCTTTTCTCAAAAAAATGTCCCAAACACAAGCCCCAAACCCTCAAAAAACCGCCTCAAACTTGTTTGAGGAAAATGGGTGCGACCCACGAAAAACTTTACTTAACACTTTCTGCTCGGTTTTTGGTCGTACATACCATAATTCTTTTGCTGGTCGAATTTCGGCTTCGTTTGAGCGTCAGAATTTTTTTTCCATTTTTTCAGTTTATTTCGGATATTCGTCCCCCCCAAAAGCCCACTTGCTTACCTTCGACAGAGTTGAAAAAACACTTGAATGATGCGCCTCGACGAGACCTTTCGTTTGGTACCACGCTCAAAGTTGTAGCTCATCAAACTTTTGGAAAAAGTCCAAAAAACTAAAATTGGGGTTCAAATCTCGTGAATTTTTCTAAGTCCTTAGGGGTGAAATATTCGATCCCAATTTAAGGCCTTTAAAAGGCTTTTCATGGGTTTTCGACCACTCGCATGTCCAAGTAACGACAGGAAATTGATGTTTTCGTTAGTTTTGTTAAGAAATGAGTGCTTGATAATGATTTTTTCGATTTCGAAGTTTTACTCATTTTATGTCCATTTAGGCACTCGCAGCTATTTTTCAAGGCTTCGACAGTGTTACTAGAGTTGTTAGAAATATTTGTTCTCTTCGAAGTGACCCCGAAAACACGTATTTTTGAGCACTCATTTTTCCCTCAATTAGAGTATGCATCAATTTTTACTTTTTTGATGCGTTTATCGACGTCCTACGAAAAAATTTATAGAGATGAAATGTGTTGAAAATTGCCGATTTACCCTATGGTAAAGTCTTTGCACCTCCGAAGGCTTGTTTGAAATTATTTTTTTCAAATCCAAAATTTCGAGTTCGTAAAATTTACAAGTCCAGATGCTTAGAGACAAGGGGCCGATGACTGCAAGTCGACGTAATATTTGATATCGATTTTCTCTAAATGTTTCGATGTTTTAAACGTCAATTTTTGATGACTATAGCACATTATTTGAATGTTAAGAAATCCATTGATTGATACATACCAGAAAATGAGCTCATTTTTTTCTCGTACATCGATTTCGCTGTTAATTTGTGCGACGCTAGTCCTAAGAACCGCGATGCCATTTGTTTCAAACTTGAGGTAAGCACTAATGTTGTTCGTTTCAATGTATGCCACCAAGATAAAAGTCTTGTAATAGATGCTCTCATATACATGCAAAGTGAGTGAAATTTTAAAACGCTCATTTCTGCTCACTTAGCGTTTTGAAGAGAAAGAAACTGTTGGCGACTGATGAAGAATAAGAGGGTTTGCAGAGTTGCCGGCTAGTGATTTTAATTATGGTACATTGAGCGTGCAAACAATATAATACTCGGCATATGTCATCAATGACTCATCAAAATCGAGCGATATCTCGTATTTGAGCTCTTTGATTGTGGATCAAAATTCATGATGAGTTTTTATTGGCGTATTTTATTCATGGAATTCTGAAATATGCCTGCAAATGATCGAGATACTGACACACACATTTCGTATTGTAAACGGCTCATTAATAAACGAGCGTTTTGGAATAGAGCGCATCATGCTGGGGCTGTCGATCACGATATGGGGTACTGTGAGTTGATGTTTCACTCAGTAATTTTGATGATTGAGAGAAGATATTGGAGGGTCTTTTGAGTCAGGAACTTTTGAGCTGTGCACTGAAACTTTGTTTGGGAATAAGTACGAGAACTCATTGATTTACTCACTCATATTCCCATCAGTTGCACGTATCGTTTCTAGGAAAAACTGAGTGTAAGTGAGTAGACACCATTTCGACGCTCACTCATGGCTCATATTTTGTGAGTGTGTGTTCCTGATATGGTTTGAATTTTTGAGAGGTTTTGCGGATCTCAAATATTTTATTTACGGAAACTAAAATATTATTACTGAAATATTTCCGAAAATTCGTAAATTCTCACTCGGACTTTGTTCAGGCTTCTATTTCGGTCAGAAATTTGGACATAGAGGTGGTAACACATTACATTGTTTCCGCTCATGAAATGCCTCATTTTGAGGAATTATGATCTTAAATGGGGAATTTAACTCACTCAAACGTAGATGCTGTTAGTGAGTTCATTGGGGGCTGCAAATCGGTCAAGCTATTGTATATGATGAGACAAAAGATTTTGTAATGTTTTTCGGGACGAAAATTGACCAGTTGCGTGTTCAAATCCCAAAACATGAATTTATTTAGAAATTCAGAAAATCACTCATTTCACATTCTTCAGTGCCGAAATTTGCATGATACGTGAGGATGTAGATATGTGATAGCATTTCTTTCGTCTTCAGCAAGTGGGAGTTATCTAAGATATTGATTTTTTTTCATTTTCAATGATGATGCATCGGTGAACTCGGTCAACAATTGAGTGAAATTTTAATTAGGCATATCTTTTTCTGCATTGAAGCTATATGTCCGATATTTTGATACAACGTAGATATGAATGAGTAGTGTCTATATTGACATTTTGAGAACGGTGCAAATGATATTTTGGGGAAAATGAGTAATTTTCTAAAATTCCATACTTGTTTAATTTGACGATTTGGGGTACTTAGAAATAAGCTAGAAACTTCATTTTGGGCTCAAATGAAGCGAAATCCAAAGCAGGGTGTGAATTATGGGGTTAAAATTTTTTTCATTCATTAATTTTTGATATATGGACAAATGAGTTTTTAAAAATGTTTTGGCCGTTATTTCGTCATTGGAACGTGTTTTGAACCGTTTTTGGGGCCAAATGGGACATTTCGACTTGTGCAATGACCACGCATTTGAAAAAATTGGGAAAAATTCGATAAAAGTCCACGGATATTAAAATGTTATTTTCAATGGAAATACGCTAAAAAATGAGAATCGCTGCAACTACCAATTTGATCACTATACAGACAGATACTTTTAGGGCCGTTAGTAAACTCTACGGGGTGAATACGCTAAAAATGCGTAAAAATGGCACAAAAATTGTATTTTTCAGAGTTTGGAAGTGATTCGAAGTAAATGCAGTGTCCCTCGAGTTAGACTAATATCTGAGCAACAATTATGCCGCTCGGCGAGTTGCGTAGCGCTCGTCGAGCGGCCCCAAAACTTAAGCTCGATTTACTCGACCCCTGAATTTAACGCGCGACAGCGCGTTTCCCCAATGATTATCTGTAAGGAGCTGAACAGGTGTCGATATTTTTCTATTAAACGAGAATTATCTTTGGTTTTGATGCCGGATGGCGGTTGTAGTTTCATTTAGTGATTTTTATTTTATTGATGATTTATTGCTGTTTTGTTTTTGATTGTTGCGGGATTGGATTATTTAAAGGCTCTGCATGATTATCTGAGACGCCATCTGATGTGTGGGGATTTACAGGTAATTCACATCATGTATTCCTGGAAACAAATATATTTTAGATTTTTGGGGTTCATTTGAGAATATTGATAATAATTGAATATGTCATGAAGTTGGTGAATATTTGGCGTTTTCTGTTGAAGGTTTCAAATGAATTTTCAGAACAAAAGGTTAGTTTCCCCTGTGAAAGTGAGTATTCTATTCTGATTTGAGAGGTGGGTTATGTGGGTATTTGTGGGTTATGGGAAGCCAAATATTCGTACGTCTGGATTTGGTGAAATTTTGAATAGCTTTTAAAGAATGTATTTTTTTAACCACATGTGTAAGTAGAATTTTGAATGAGGCTTATGTAGGTCAACTTGGGACTAGGAATTGTTTAATATATTCTGGTCGAATGGACAATCATATTTATATGGTTTTAAGTATGTTCGACCGGAGGTAATTTCTGGATTTTATACCGAAATTTCTCTTTCTTCTTGACCTGGTTTAGAATATTGTGAAGCAACTTGCAGTCGATCTTCATGTAAGGGATTTAGGTAATTTTAAGTTTTGATTTAGGTGAAGGTATTCCATTTTTTGCAGCATAGGTTAAATTCCGTTGGGTGAATTGATACGAAACAGAGGTTGGACGTCAAGTTAGATGGAATAAAATAAGAGAGGTCAAAAATTCAACAATAAAATATGATAGAATAGGTTTTCTTTTCTACTCAGGATAAAATAGCTTTGGTTGGTTTAGAATAGACTAGGTTGGGTTAGATTAGACTAGGTTGGGTTAGATTAGTTTAGGTTGGGTTAGATTAGTTTAGGTTGGGTTAAATTAGTTTAGGTTGTGTTAATAATATAAGACGTTGCCATCTGATTGATTTGGTATCGATGTGTTATTCATAAAAGAGGTCGGTGAAATGATTTTTGCCCTGTAAATATATGGTTAGGTGAATTTAATACATGGTATTTGTTAATGGTATCGGAAAATGAATTTATGATGGTGTTTGAAAGTTAAACATAGAACATAGAGTGAAAGACATTGCACATATCGATTTGTCATTTGAGACGATGGTGTATCTGATTGTGTTGGATAATTGTGGTTATTTTTACAAGTGTGCGCGACACGTTGGTGTGTATATGTGTGTATGTGTGTGGGAGTGTGTGTAAGAGTGTGAATGTTTGGGGTTATGAGGTGTGCGAGTGTGTGTTTGTGTGTGTGTGTGGTCCGCCCCCGGTCTTTGCTGGTTTTTGCGCGGGCGGACCCTCGGAGAGGTTCCGGAGGAAAAACTAAAAAAAAAATGCGCAAAAAGAAAAAAAAAAAAAAAAAAAAAATTCTGGTCGACCGCGTTGAGTTCCGGACAGATGGCATATATACCGGATCTGGCGTGAGCACAGGAGCGAGCCCCTAGAACGCGTGGTCGCAGCGCGCTCAAATTCGGTGAGCAGAAAGACGACCATCTCGATATTACCCGTGCCAAGTTTCGTTTCGATCGTGCGAGAACTTTTCATTCAATGGCGGAAAAATGGTCAAAAATCGCCGAAAATTGAGCTTTTTCAAACTGCTGCCAAACATACTTAGAATGCACTTAGGTGGCTCAAATTACAGGATGTGGTAGATGAAATGTTCGAGTAGGTGCTCAGGTTGCCATTTTGCGATACGTTAATAAAAAGTATCCCTCTGGGCTCCTCAAAGTTGACCAAAAATTTTTTTTCGATTTCAGTTGAAATTTTGACATTTTTTATTGGACAAACTACGTGAGTTTTCAATTTCAAACTTTGATAGGTGATAGATTTTCGAAAGTTCTACTCACCAAAAAATCAGCAATTCTCAAAACGATCAAGTTTGGACGCAACTTTGGAACGAAAATTGACACGAAATTTCCGTGAGTTTGGGTGAGTTTCAAAACATGTTTGTCCGGGGTTTTGGTGATACTTGAGAGTTCGAGCAGTTGACATCTTATTCGAAAAGCTTGGTCCTAGTTGCAGCAAGTTTTACAGAGTGCCATCTTTCGAAATTCAAATTTTGTGCAACTTTAAAGTTGAAGTAAAAAAACGCGTTTTTTCAAAGGTCATTTTTGGCCGCCATTTGTGACGTTGTTTGACCGAGTGGGAACTTCAAAAGTTGATACCACCCAGATTTGAACTTTTTCTCAAAGTTATCAAGTTTACAACTTGCCATGATTGATGCTTTTCTCAAAAAATTGTCCCAAACACAACCCCCAAACCCTCAAAAAACCGCCTCAAACTTGTTTGAGGAAAATGGGTGGGACCCACGAAAAACTTTATTTAACATTTTTTGCGAGTTTTTAGATCCTACATACGAAAAAAGTTTTGTGGAAAGATCGCTTGAAAATTTTTTTCGTTTTATTGAATTTTCCGATTTCAACAGTAAAATGGCACTTTCCATCTACCCCAAGTCACTCTGTTTTATGCCTCAGGATATCGAAATTCTCATGAATGATACGCCTTGGCGAGACCTTTCGTTTGGTACCACACTCAAAGTTGTAGCTTAATAAACTTTTGAGTTAAATCCAAAAAACTTAAATTGCGGCCCAAGTCTCGTGAATTTTTCTAAGTCCTTAGGGGTGAAATATTCGATCTCAATTTAAGGCCTCAATAAGGCGTTTCATGGATTTTCGACCACTCTCATGTCCAAGTAACGACAGGAAATTGATGTTTTCGTTAGTTTTGTTAGGAAATGAGTGCTTGATAATGATTTTTTCGATTTCGAAGTTTTTCTCCTTTTATATGCATTTAGGGACTCGCAGCAATTTTTCGAGGCATCGACAGTGTTGCTAGAGTTGTTAAAAATATTTGTTCTCTTCGAAAGGAACTCGATAACACGTATTTTTGAGCACTCATTTTTCACTCAATTAGAGTATGCATCATTTTTTACTTTTTTGAGGCGTTTGTCGACGTCGTACGAAAAAATTTATAGAGATGAAATGTGTTGCAAATTGCTGATTTACCCTTAGATAAAGTCTTTGCACCTCCGACGGCTCATTTGAAATTTTTTTTCCAGATCCAAAATTTCGAGTCGTAAAATTTACAAGTCCAGATTCATGTAGACAAGGGGCCGATGACTGCAAGTCGACGCAATATTTGATATCGATTTTCTCGAAAAGTTTCGGTGTCTCAAACGTCAATTTTTGATGAATATATCACATTTTTGACACGTAAAGAAATCCACGGAATGAAATATACCAGAAAATGAGCTCATTTTTTTCTCGTACATCGATTTCGCTGTTAATTTGTGCGACGCTGGTCCTATAGGAGTCGCGATGCCATTTGTCTCAACCTTGGATTAAGCATTAATGCTGTTCGTCTCAAAGAGTTTCACCATGATCAAAGTCTTGTCATAGATGCACTCATATATGGAAAGTGAGTGAAATTTAAAAACGCTCATTTCTGCTCACTTAGCATTTTGAACCGGAACAAACTCTCGGCGAATGTTGAAGAATAAGAGGGCTTGCAGAGTTGCCACCTAGTGATTTTAGTCAAGGTACGCTGTGACTGCAAACCGTATAACACTCAAAAAATGTCATCACTAACTCATCAAATTGATGCGATATGTCGTTTTAAGCTCTTCTTGTGGTTCAAAATTGATGAAGTGTTTTTCAGAGCTTATTTCATGGTTGGAAATCAGAAATTTGACTTGCACGTGGTGGAAGAATTAATACTCTAATTTCGTGTTGAAAAAGAACTCATTAATGATCGAGCGTTTAGTAATAAAGCGCATCATGCTGACGCTGTCGTTAACGTTAGAGGGTATTGTGAGTTGATATTTCACTCATTAATTTTGATGATTGAGTGAAGAAATAGGAGGATCTTTTGAGTCAAGAACGTTTGGGCTGTGCACTCAAATTTGGTTCTGGAATAGATATGAGAACTCGTTGATTTACTCACTCATATTCCCATCGGTTGTATGTTTCGCTTGTAGGGAAAACTGAGTGTGAATTAGTAGACACCGTTTCGAGGCTCACTCAGGGTTCATATTTTGGGAGTATGTGTCCCTGATATAGATTGAATTTTTGAGTGGGTTCACGGGTCTCAAATATGTTATTTACGGAAACTAGAATATTATTACTGAAATATTTTCGAAAATTCGTAAATTCTCACTCGGACTTTGTTCAGGCTTCTATTTCGGTCAGAAATTAGGAAATAATTGTGACAACACATGAAAATTGTTTCCGCTCATGAAATGCCTCATTTTGAGGAATTATGACCGCATATGATGAATTTCACTCATTCAAACGTAGATGCTGTTCGTGGGTTCTTTGGGCGCTGCAAATCGGTCAAGCTATTGTGTTTGATGAGACGGTGGATTTTGTAGTGTTTTTCGGGATGAAAATTGACAAGTTGCGGGTTCAAATCCCAAAACATGAATTTATTTCGAAATTCGAAAAATCACTCATTTCACATAGTTCAGTGCCGAAATTTGCATGAAACTTGCGTCATGATGTAGAGAAGCGATAGCATTTCTTTCGTCTTCAGAAAGTAGGAGTTATGAAAGATATTGAATTTTTTCCATTTTCAATGATGATGCATCGGTGAACTCGGTCAGCAATTGAGTGAAATTTTAATTAGGCATATATTTCTTTCCATCGAAGGTAGAAGTCCGAAATTTTGATAGAACGTTGACATCAATGAGTAGTGTCTATATTGTCATTTTGAGAACGGTCCAAATGATATTTTGGGGAAAATGAGTAATTTTCTAAAATTCCATACTTGTTTAATTTGACGATTTAGGGTACTTAGAAATAAGCTAGAAACCTCATTTTGGGCTCAAATGAAGCGGAATCCAAAGCAGGGTCTGAATTATGGTGTTAAAAATTTTTTTATTCATTATTTTTTATTATATGGACAAATGAGTTTTTAAGAATGTTTTGGTCGTTATTTCGTCATTGGAACGTGTTTTGAACCGTTTTTAGGGCCAAATGGGACATATCGAGTTGTGAAATGACCACGCATTTGAAAAATTAGGGAAAAAATTCGATTAAAGTCCACGGATATTAAAATGTTATTTTCAATGGAAAACCTCTAAAAAATGAGAATCGCTGCAGCTACCAATTTGATTACCATACAGACAGATACTTTTAGGGCCGTTAGTAAACTCTACGGGGTAAATACACTAAAAATGCATAAAAATGACACAACAATTGCATTTTTCAGAGTTTGAAAGTGATTCGAAGTAAATGCAGTGTCCTTCGAGTTTGACTTATATTTGAGCAACAATTATGCCGCTCGGCGAGTTGCGTAGCGCTCGTCGAGCGGCCCCAAAACTTAAGCTCGATTTACTCAACCCCTGAATTTAACGCGCGACAGCGCGGTCCACAACTATTATCTGTAAGGAGATGAACAGGTGTCTATGTTTTTCTATTAAACGAGAATTACCTTTGGTTTTGATGTCGGATTGCGATGGTAGTTTTATTTAGTGATGATTTTTATTTTGTTGTGGATTAATGGTTGATTTGTTTTAGATTGGATCATGTTTAGTTTATTCAAGGGCCCTGCATGAATTACTGAGACTCTATCTGATGTATGCTAATTAACCGCTTGTTTGATCATTTAATGCTGAAAACAAATATAAATTGGGTTGTTGGGGTTAATTTGAGAAATTATTGATAGTAATTGGATGTGTAATGAAGTTGGTGAATATTTGGCGTTTTCTGGTGAAGGTTTCAAATGAATTTTCAGAACGAAAGGTTAGTATCGCCTTTGAAGGGGAGTAATCTATTCTGATATGAAAGGTGGCTGTTTTTGTGGGTTATGGAAAGCCAAATTTCCGTACGTCAGGGTTTGGTGAAATTTTAAACAGTTTCTAAAGAATTTACTTATTTTAACTGCATGTATTAGTGAAATTTTTAATGAGGCTTACGTAATTATTCAACTTGGGACTAGGAATTGTTTAATCTATTCTGGTCGAATGGACAATAATATTTATAGGGTTTTGAGTATGTTCGACCGGAGGTAAATTTTGGATTTTTTTATACTGAAATTTCCCTTTCTTCTTGACCCTGTTTAGAATATTGTGAAGCAACTTGCAGTGGAACTTCATGTAAGGGATTTAGGTAATTTCTAGTTTTGATTTAGGTGAAAGTATTTCATTTTTTGCAGGATAGGTGAAATTCCGTTGGGTAAATTGATAAAAAACAAAGGTCGGATGTCAAATTAGATGGATTAAAATATGAGTGGTCAAAAATTCAACATTAAAATATGATAGAATAGGTTTTCTTATCCAGTCAGGATAAAATAGCTTTGGTTGGTTTATATTAGACTAGGTTGGGTTAGATTAGACTAGGTTGGGTTAAATTAGTTTAGGTTGTGTTAATAATATAAGACATTGCCATCTGATTGATTTGGTATGGATGTATTATTCATAAAAAGAGGTCGGTGAAATGATTTTTGCCCGGTAAATATATGGTTAGGTGAATTTAATACATGGTATCGGAAAATGAATTGATGATGGTGTTTGAAAGTTAAACATAGAACATAGAGTGATAGACATTGCACATATCGATTTGTCATTGAGACGATGGTGTATCTGATTGTGTTGGATGATTGTGGTTATATTTACAAGTGTGCGCGACATGTTGGTGTGTATATGTGTGTATGTGTGTGGGAGTGTGTGTAGAGTGTGAGCGTTGGGATGATGGGGTGTGTGTGTGTTTGTGTGTGTGTGTGTGTTGGTCCGCCCCCGGTCTGTGCTGGTTTTTGCGCGGGCGGACCTCTCTTTGAGGTTCCGAAGGAAAACTAAAAAAAAAATGCGCAAAAAAAAAAAAAAAAAAAATTTCATAAAAATCTGGGTGGCCGCGCCGAGTAAAGAAGGACTGTAGTGCGTACGTGTAGTGCATGGGCGCATTCTCGGAAACGGCTGGTCCCAGCGCGCTCAAATTTGGTGAGCAGAAAGACCCCCATCTCGACATTATCTGTGCCAAGTTTCGTTTCGATCGTGCGAAAATTTTAAATTTAATGAAGGTTCAATGGTGAAAAATAGCCAAAAATTGCACTTTTTCAAACTGCTGCCAAACATACTTAGAATGCACCTAGGCGGCCCAAATTACAGGATGTGGTAGATAAAATGTTGGAGTAGGTGCTGAGGTTGCCATTTTGCGATACGTTGATAAAAAATATCCCTTTGAGCTCCTCAAAGTTGACCAAAAATTTTTTTTCGATTTCAGTCGAAATTTTGACATTCTTTATTGGACAAACTACGCAAGTTTGCAAACTCAAACTTTGATAGGTGATAGATTTTCAAAAGTTCTACTCACTATGAAATCAGCGGTTCTCAAAACGATCAAGTTTCGATGCAACTTTGGAACAAAAACTGACACGAAATTTCCGTGAGTTTGGGTGAGTTTCAAAACATGTTTGTCCGGGGTTTTGGTGATACTTGAGAGTTCGAGCAGTTGACATCTTATTCGAAAAGCTTGGTCCTAGTTGCAGCAAGTTTTACAGAGTGCCATCTTTCGAAATTCAAATTTTGTGCAACTTTAAAGTTGAAGTAAAAAAACGCGTTTTTTCAAAGGTCATTTTTGGCCGCCATTTGTGACGTTGTTTGACCGAGTGAGGACTTCAAAAGTTGATACCACCCAGATTTAAACTTTTTCTCAAAGGTATCAAGTTTACAGTTTGCCATGAGTGATGCTTTTCTCAAAAAAATGTCCCAAACACAAGCCCCAAACCCTCAAAAAACCGCCTCAAACTTGTTTGAGGAAAATGGGTGCGACCCACGAAAAACTTTATTTAACACTTTCTGCTCGGTTTTTGGTCGTACATACCATAATTCTTTTGCTGGTCGAATTTCGGCTTCGTTTGAGCGTCAGAATTTTTTTTCCATTTTTTCAGCTTATTTCGGATATTCGTCCCCCCCAAAAGCCCACTTGCTTACCTTCGACAGAGTTGAAAAAACACTTGAATGATGCGCCTCGACGAGACCTTTCGTTTGGTACCACGCTCAAAGTTGTAGCTCATCAAACTTTTGAAAAAAGTCTAAAAAACTAAAATTGGGGCTCAAATCTCGTGAATTTTTCTAAGTCCTTAGGGGTGAAATATTCGATCCCAATTTAAGGCCTTTAAAAGGCTTTTCATGGGTTTTCGACCACTCGCATGTCCAAGTAACGACAGGAAATTGATGTTTTCGTTAGTTTTGTTAGGAAATGAGTGCTTGATAATGATTTTTTCGATTTCGAAGTTTTACTCATTTTATGTCCATTTAGGCACTCGCAGCTATTTTTCAAGGCTTCGACAGTGTTACTAGAGTTGTTAGAAATATTTGTTCTCTTCGAAGTGACCCCGAAAACACGTATTTTTGAGCACTCATTTTTCACTCAATTAGAGTATGCATCAATTTTTACTTTTTTGATGCGTTTATCGACGTCCTACGAAAAAATTTATGGAGATGAAATGTGTTGAAAATTGCCGATTTACCCTATGGTAAAGTCTTTGCACCTCCGAAGGCTTGTTTGAAATTATTTTTTTCAAATCCAAAATTTCGAGTCGTAAAATTTACAAGTCCAGATGCTTAGAGACAAGGGGCCGATGACTGCAAGTCGACGTAATATTTGATATCGATTTTCTCTAAATGTTTCGATGTTTTAAACGTCAATTTTTGATGACTATAGCACATTATTTGAATGTTAAGAAATCCATTGATTGATACATACCAGAAAATGAGCTCATTTTTTTCTCGTACATCGATTTCGCTGTTAATTTGTGCGACGCTAGTCCTAAGAACCGCGATGCCATTTGTTTCAAACTTGAGGTAAGCACTAATGTTGTTCGTTTCAATGTATGCCACCAAGATAAAAGTCTTGTAATAGATGCTCTCATATACATGCAAAGTGAGTGAAATTTTAAAACGCTCATTTCTGCTCACTTAGCGTTTTGAAGAGGAAGAAACTGTTGGCGACTGATGAAGAATAAGAGGGTTTGCAGAGTTGCCGGCTAGTGATTTTAATTATGGTACATTGAGCGTGCAAACAATATAATACTCGGCATATGTCATCAATGACTCATCAAAATCGAGCGATATCTCGTATTTGAGCTCTTTGATTGTGGATCAAAATTCATGATGAGTTTTTATTGGCGTATTTTATTCATGGAATTCTGAAATATGCCTGCAAATGATCGAGATACTGACACACACATTTCGTATTGTAAACGGCTCATTAATAAACGAGCGTTTTGGAATAGAGCGCATCATGCTGGGGCTGTCGATCACGATATGGGGTACTGTGAGTTGATGTTTCACTCAGTAATTTTGATGATTGAGAGAAGATATTGGAGGGTCTTTTGAGTCAGGAACTTTTGAGCTGTGCACTGAAACTTTGTTTGGGAATAAGTACGAGAACTCATTGATTTACTCACTCATATTCCCATCAGTTGCACGTATCGTTTCTAGGAAAAACTGAGTGTAAGTGAGTAGACACCATTTCGACGCTCACTCATGGCTCATATTTTGTGAGTGAGTGTTCCTGATATGGTTTGAATTTTTGAGAGGTTTTGCGGATCTCAAATATTTTATTTACGGAAACTAAAATATTATTACTGAAATATTTCCGAAAATTCGTAAATTCTCACTCGGACTTTGTTCAGGCTTCTATTTCGGTCAGAAATTTGGACATAGAGGTGGTAACACATTTAAATTGTTTCCGCTCATGAAATGCCTCATTTTGAGGAATTATGATCTTAAATGGGGAATTTAACTCACTCAAACGTAGATGCTGTTAGTGAGTTCATTGGGGGCTGCAAATCGGTCAAGCTATTGTATATGATGAGACAAAAGATTTTGTAATGTTTTTCGGGACGAAAATTGACCAGTTGCGTGTTCAAATCCCAAAACATGAATTTATTTAGAAATTCAGAAAATCACTCATTTCACATTCTTCAGTGCCGAAATTTGCATGATACGTGAGGATGTAGATATGTGATAGCATTTCTTTCGTCTTCAGCAAGTGGGAGTTATCTAAGATATTGATTTTTTTTCATTTTCAATGATGATGCATCGGTGAACTCGGTCAACAATTGAGTGAAATTTTAATTAGGCATATCTTTTTCTGCATTGAAGCTATATGTCCGATATTTTGATACAACGTAGATATGAATGAGTAGTGTCTATATTGACATTTTGAGAACGGTGCAAATGATATTTTGGGGAAAATGAGTAATTTTCTAAAATTCCATACTTGTTTAATTTGACGATTTGGGGTACTTAGAAATAAGCTAGAAACTTCATTTTGGGCTCAAATGAAGCGGAATCCAAAGCAGGGTGTGAATTATGGGGTTAAAATTTTTTTCATTCATTAATTTTTGATATATGAACAAATGAGTTTTTAAAAATGTTTTGGCCGTTATTTCGTCATTGGAACGTGTTTTGAACCGTTTTTGGGGCCAAATGGGACATTTCGACTTGTGCAATGACCACGCATTTGAAAAAATTGGGAAAAATTCGATAAAAGTCCACGGATATTAAAATGTTATTTTCAATGGAAATACGCTAAAAAATGAGAATCGCTGCAACTACCAATTTGATCACTATACAGACAGATACTTTTAGGGCCGTTAGTAAACTCTACGGGGTGAATACGCTAAAAATGCGTAAAAATGGCACAAAAATTGTATTTTTCAGAGTTTGGAAGTGATTCGAAGTAAATGCAGTGTCCCTCGAGTTAGACTAATATCTGAGCAACAATTATGCCGCTCGGCGAGTTGCGTAGCGCTCGTCGAGCGGCCCCAAAACTTAAGCTCGATTTACTCGACCCCTGAATTTAACGCGCGACAGCGCGTTCCCCAATGATTATCTGTAAGGAGCTGAACAGGTGTCGATATTTTTCTATTAAACGAGAATTATCTTTGGTTTTGATGCCGGATTGCGGTTGTAGTTCCATTTAGTGATTTTTATTTTATTGATGATTTATTGATGTTTAGTTTTTGATTGTTGCGGGATTGGATTATTTAAAGGCTCTGCATGAATAACTGAGACGCCATCTGATGTGTGGTGATTTACAGCTAATTCACATCAATTATTCCTGGAAACAAATATATTTCAGATTTTTGGGATTCATTTGAGAGTGTTGATAGTAATTGGACCTGTTATGAAGTTGGTGAGTATTTGGCGTTTTCTGTTGAAGGTTTCAAATGAATTTTCAGAACGAAAGGTTTGTATCGCTTTTGAAACTGAGTAATCTATTTTGATTTGAGAGGTAGCAATTTTTGTGGGTTATGGGAAGCCAAATTTTCGTGCGTCTGTGTTTGGTAAAATTTCGAATAGCTTTTAAAGAATATATTTTTTTTAACCGCATGTATAAGTAAAATTTTGAATGAGGCTTATTTAATTCAACTTGGGACCAGGAATTGTTTAATATGTTCTGGTCGAATGGACAATCATATTTATAGGGTTTTAAGTATGTTCGACCGGAGGTTAATTCTGGATTTTACACTGAAAGTTCCCTTTCTTCTTGACTCGGTTTAGAATATTGTGAAGCAACTTACAGTCGATCTTCATGTAAGGGTTTTAGGTAATTTTAAGTTTTGATTTAGGTGAAGGTATTCCATTCTTTGCAGCATAGGTTGAATTCCGTTGGGTGAATTGATACGAAACAGAGGTTGGACGTCAAGTTAGATGGAATAAAATAAGAGAGGTCAAAAATTCAACAATAAAATATGATAGAATAGGTTTTCTTTTCTACTCAGGATAAAATAGCTTTGGTTGGTTTAGAATAGACTAGGTTGGGTTAGATTAGACTAGGTTGGGTTATATTAGTTTAGGTTGGCTTAGATTAGTTTAGGTTGGGTTAGATTAGTTTAGGTTGGGTTAGATTAGTTTAGGTTGGGGTAATAATATAAGACGTTTCCATCTGATTGATTTGTTAAGGATGTGTTATTCATAAGAAGAGGTCGAAGAAATGATTTTTGACCTGTAAATACATGGTTGGGGAGTTTTATACATGGTATTTGTTAATGGTATCGGAAAATGAATTGATGTTGGTGTTTGAAAGTTCAACATAGAGCATAGAGTGAAGGAAAATGCAGATATCGTTTTGTGATTTGAGACGATGGTGTATCTGATTGTGTTGGATAATTGTGGTTATTTTTAGAAGTGTGCACTGCATGTGTGTGTGTATGTGTGTGTCTGTGTGTGGGAGTGTGTGTAAGAGTGTGAATGTTTGGGGTTATGAGGTGTTTGTGTGTGTTTGTGTGTGTGTGTGTGGTCCGCCCCCGGTCTGTGCTGGTTTTTGCGCGGGCGGACCTCTCTTTGAGGTTCCGAAGGAAAACTAAAAAAAAAATGCGCAAAAAAAAAAAAAAAAAAATTTCATAAAAATCTGGGTGGCCGCGCCGAGTAAAGAAGGACTGTAGTGCGTACGTGTAGTGCATGGGCGCATTCTCGGAAACGGCTGGTCCCAGCGCGCTCAAATTTGGTGAGCAGAAAGACCCCCATCTCGACATTATCTGTGCCAAGTTTCGTTTCGATCGTGCGAAAATTTTAAATTTAATGAAGGTTCAATGGTGAAAAATAGCCAAAAATTGCACTTTTTCAAACTGCTGCCAAACATACTTAGAATGCACCTAGGCGGCCCAAATTACAGGATGTGGTAGATAAAATGTTGGAGTAGGTGCTGAGGTTGCCATTTTGCGATACGTTGATAAAAAATATCCTTTTGAGCTCCTCAAAGTTGACCAAAAATTTTTTTTCGATTTCAGTCGAAATTTTGACATTCTTTATTGGACAAACTACGCAAGTTTGCAAACTCAAACTTTGATAGGTGATAGATTTTCAAAAGTTCTACTCACTATGAAATCAGCGGTTCTCAAAACGATCAAGTTTCGATGCAACTTTGGAACAAAAACTGACACGAAATTTCCGTGAGTTTGGGTGAGTTTCAAAACATGTTTGTCCGGGGTTTTGGTGATACTTGAGAGTTCGAGCAGTTGACATCTTATTCGAAAAGCTTGGTCCTAGTTGCAGCAAGTTTTACAGAGTGCCATCTTTCGAAATTCAAATTTTGTGCAACTTTAAAGTTGAAGTAAAAAAACGCGTTTTTTCAAAGGTCATTTTTGGCCGCCATTTGTGACGTTGTTTGACCGAGTGAGGACTTCAAATGTTGATACCACCCAGATTTAAACTTTTTCTCAAAGGTATCAAGTTTACAGTTTGCCATGAGTGATGCTTTTCTCAAAAAAATGTCCCAAACACAAGCCCCAAACCCTCAAAAAACCGCCTCAAACTTGTTTGAGGAAAATGGGTGCGACCCACGAAAAACTTTACTTAACACTTTCTGCTCGGTTTTTGGTCGTACATACCATAATTCTTTTGCTGGTCGAATTTCGGCTTCGTTTGAGCGTCAGAATTTTTTTTCCATTTTTTCAGCTTATTTCGGATATTCGTCCCCCCCAAAAGCCCACTTGCTTACCTTCGACAGAGTTGAAAAAACACTTGAATGATGCGCCTCGACGAGACCTTTCGTTTGGTACCACGCTCAAAGTTGTAGCTCATCAAACTTTTGGAAAAAGTCCAAAAAACTAAAATTGGGGTTCAAATCTCGTGAATTTTTCTAAGTCCTTAGGGGTGAAATATTCGATCCCAATTTAAGGCCTTTAAAAGGCTTTTCATGGGTTTTCGACCACTCGCATGTCCAAGTAACGACAGGAAATTGATGTTTTCGTTAGTTTTGTTAAGAAATGAGTGCTTGATAATGATTTTTTCGATTTCGAAGTTTTACTCATTTTATGTCCATTTAGGCACTCGCAGCTATTTTTCAAGGCTTCGACAGTGTTACTAGAGTTGTTAGAAATATTTGTTCTCTTCGAAGTGACCCCGAAAACACGTATTTTTGAGCACTCATTTTTCACTCAATTAGAGTATGCATCAATTTTTACTTTTTTGATGCGTTTATCGACGTCCTACGAAAAAATTTATAGAGATGAAATGTGTTGAAAATTGCCGATTTACCCTATGGTAAAGTCTTTGCACCTCCGAAGGCTTGTTTGAAATTATTTTTTTCAAATCCAAAATTTCGAGTCGTAAAATTTACAAGTCCAGATGCTTAGAGACAAGGGGCCGATGACTGCAAGTCGACGTAATATTTGATATCGATTTTCTCTAAATGTTTCGATGTTTTAAACGTCAATTTTTGATGACTATAGCACATTATTTGAATGTTAAGAAATCCATTGATTGATACATACCAGAAAATGAGCTCATTTTTTTCTCGTACATCGATTTCGCTGTTAATTTGTGCGACGCTAGTCCTAAGAACCGCGATGCCATTTGTTTCAAACTTGAGGTAAGCACTAATGTTGTTCGTTTCAATGTATGCCACCAAGATAAAAGTCTTGTAATAGATGCTCTCATATACATGCAAAGTGAGTGAAATTTTAAAACGCTCATTTCTGCTCACTTAGCGTTTTGAAGAGGAAGAAACTGTTGGCGACTGATGAAGAATAAGAGGGTTTGCAGAGTTGCCGGCTAGTGATTTTAATTATGGTACATTGAGCGTGCAAACAATATAATACTCGGCATATGTCATCAATGACTCATCAAAATCGAGCGATATCTCGTATTTGAGCTCTTTGATTGTGGATCAAAATTCATGATGAGTTTTTATTGGCGTATTTTATTCATGGAATTCTGAAATATGCCTGCAAATGATCGAGATACTGACACACACATTTCGTATTGTAAACGGCTCATTAATAAACGAGCGTTTTGGAATAGAGCGCATCATGCTGGGGCTGTCGATCACGATATGGGGTACTGTGAGTTGATGTTTCACTCAGTAATTTTGATGATTGAGAGAAGATATTGGAGGGTCTTTTGAGTCAGGAACTTTTGAGCTGTGCACTGAAACTTTGTTTGGGAATAAGTACGAGAACTCATTGATTTACTCACTCATATTCCCATCAGTTGCACGTATCGTTTCTAGGAAAAACTGAGTGTAAGTGAGTAGACACCATTTCGACGCTCACTCATGGCTCATATTTTGTGAGTGTGTGTTCCTGATATGGTTTGAATTTTTGAGAGGTTTTGCGGATCTCAAATATTTTATTTACGGAAACTAAAATATTATTACTGAAATATTTCCGAAAATTCGTAAATTCTCACTCGGACTTTGTTCAGGCTTCTATTTCGGTCAGAAATTTGGACATAGAGGTGGTAACACATTTAAATTGTTTCCGCTCATGAAATGCCTCATTTTGAGGAATTATGATCTTAAATGGGGAATTTAACTCACTCAAACGTAGATGCTGTTAGTGAGTTCATTGGGGGCTGCAAATCGGTCAAGCTATTGTATATGATGAGACAAAAGATTTTGTAATGTTTTTCGGGACGAAAATTGACCAGTTGCGTGTTCAAATCCCAAAACATGAATTTATTTAGAAATTCAGAAAATCACTCATTTCACATTCTTCAGTGCCGAAATTTGCATGATACGTGAGGATGTAGATATGTGATAGCATTTCTTTCGTCTTCAGCAAGTGGGAGTTATCTAAGATATTGATTTTTTTTCATTTTCAATGATGATGCATCGGTGAACTCGGTCAACAATTGAGTGAAATTTTAATTAGGCATATCTTTTTCTGCATTGAAGCTATATGTCCGATATTTTGATACAACGTAGATATGAATGAGTAGTGTCTATATTGACATTTTGAGAACGGTGCAAATGATATTTTGGGGAAAATGAGTAATTTTCTAAAATTCCATACTTGTTTAATTTGACGATTTGGGGTACTTAGAAATAAGCTAGAAACTTCATTTTGGGCTCAAATGAAGCGGAATCCAAAGCAGGGTGTGAATTATGGGGTTAAAATTTTTTTCATTCATTAATTTTTGATATATGAACAAATGAGTTTTTAAAAATGTTTTGGCCGTTATTTCGTCATTGGAACGTGTTTTGAACCGTTTTTGGGGCCAAATGGGACATTTCGACTTGTGCAATGACCACGCATTTGAAAAAATTGGGAAAAATTCGATAAAAGTCCACGGATATTAAAATGTTATTTTCAATGGAAATACGCTAAAAAATGAGAATCGCTGCAACTACCAATTTGATCACTATACAGACAGATACTTTTAGGGCCGTTAGTAAACTCTACGGGGTGAATACGCTAAAAATGCGTAAAAATGGCACAAAAATTGTATTTTTCAGAGTTTGGAAGTGATTCGAAGTAAATGCAGTGTCCCTCGAGTTAGACTAATATCTGAGCAACAATTATGCCGCTCGGCGAGTTGCGTAGCGCTCGTCGAGCGGCCCCAAAACTTAAGCTCGATTTACTCGACCCCTGAATTTAACGCGCGACAGCGCGTTCCCCAATGATTATCTGTAAGGAGCTGAACAGGTGTCGATATTTTTCTATTAAACGAGAATTATCTTTGGTTTTGATGCCGGATTGCGGTTGTAGTTCCATTTAGTGATTTTTATTTTATTGATGATTTATTGATGTTTAGTTTTTGATTGTTGCGGGATTGGATTATTTAAAGGCTCTGCATGAATAACTGAGACGCCATCTGATGTGTGGTGATTTACAGCTAATTCACATCAATTATTCCTGGAAACAAATATATTTCAGATTTTTGGGATTCATTTGAGAGTGTTGATAGTAATTGGATCTGTTATGAAGTTGGTGAGTATTTGGCGTTTTCTGTTGAAGGTTTCAAATGAATTTTCAGAACGAAAGGTTTGTATCGCTTTTGAAACTGAGTAATCTATTTTGATTTGAGAGGTAGCAATTTTTGTGGGTTATGGGAAGCCAAATTTTCGTGCGTCTGTGTTTGGTAAAATTTCGAATAGCTTTTAAAGAATATATTTTTTTTAACCGCATGTATAAGTAAAATTTTGAATGAGGCTTATTTAATTCAACTTGGGACCAGGAATTGTTTAATATGTTCTGGTCGAATGGACAATCATATTTATAGGGTTTTAAGTATGTTCGACCGGAGGTTAATTCTGGATTTTACACTGAAAGTTCCCTTTCTTCTTGACTCGGTTTAGAATATTGTGAAGCAACTTACAGTCGATCTTCATGTAAGGGTTTTAGGTAATTTTAAGTTTTGATTTAGGTGAAGGTATTCCATTCTTTGCAGCATAGGTGGAATTCCGTTGGGTGAATTGATACGAAACAGAGGTTGGACGTCAAGTTAGATGGAATAAAATAAGAGAGGTCAAAAATTCAACAATAAAATATGATAGAATAGGTTTTCTTTTCTACTCAGGATAAAATAGCTTTGGTTGGTTTAGAATAGACTAGGTTGGGTTAGATTAGACTAGGTTGGGTTATATTAGTTTAGGTTGGCTTAGATTAGTTTAGGTTGGGTTAGATTAGTTTAGGTTGGGTTAGATTAGTTTAGGTTGGGGTAATAATATAAGACGTTTCCATCTGATTGATTTGTTAAGGATGTGTTATTCATAAGAAGAGGTCGAAGAAATGATTTTTGACCTGTAAATACATGGTTGGGGAGTTTTATACATGGTATTTGTTAATGGTATCGGAAAATGAATTGATGTTGGTGTTTGAAAGTTCAACATAGAGCATAGAGTGAAGGAAAATGCAGATATCGTTTTGTGATTTGAGACGATGGTGTATCTGATTGTGTTGGATAATTGTGGTTATTTTTAGAAGTGTGCACTGCATGTGTGTGTGTATGTGTGTGTCTGTGTGTGGGAGTGTGTGTAAGAGTGTGAATGTTTGGGGTTATGAGGTGTTTGTGTGTGTTTGTGTGTGTGTGTGTGGTCCGCCCCCGGTCTGTGCTGGTTTTTGCGCGGGCGGACCCTCGGAGAGGTTCCGGAGGAAAAACTAAAAAAAAAATGCGCAAAAAGAAAAAAAAAAAAAAAAAAAAAATTCTGGTCGACCGCGTTGAGTTCCGGACAGGTGGCATATATACCGGATCTGGCGTGAGCACAAGAGCGAGCCCCTAGAACGCGTGGTCGCAGCGCGCTCAAATTCGGTGAGCAGAAAGACGACCATCTCGATATTACCCGTGCCAAGTTTCGTTTCGATCGTGCAAGAACTTTTCATTCAATGGCGGAAAAATGGTCAAAAATCGCCGAAAATTGAGCTTTTTCAAACTGCTGCCAAACATACTTAGAATGCACTTAGGTGGCTCAAATTACAGGATGTGGTAGATGAAATGTTCGAGTAGGTGCTCAGGTTGCCATTTTGCGATACGTTAATAAAAAGTATCCCTTTGAGCTCCTCAAAGTTGACCAAAAATTTTTTTTCGATTTCAGTCGAAATTTTGACATTTTTTATTGGACAAACTACGCAAGTTTGCGAACTCAAACTTTGATAGGTGATAGATTTTTGAAAGTTCTACTCACTATAGAATCAGCGGTTCTCAAAACGATCAAGTTTGGACGCAACTTTGGAACAAAAATTGACACGAAATTTCCGTGAGTTTGGGTGAGTTTCAAAACATGTTTGTCCGGGGTTTTGGTGATACTTGAGAGTTCGAGCAGTTGACATCTTATTTGAAAAGCTTGGTCCTAGTTGCAGCAAGTTTTACAGAGTGCCATCTTTCGAAATTCGAATTTTGTGCAACTTTAAAGTTGAAGTAAAAAAACGCGTTTTTTCAAAGGTCATTTTTGGCCGCCATTTGTGACGTTGTTTGACCGAGTGGGAACTCCAAAAGTTGATACCACCCAGATTTGAACTTTTTCTCAAAGTTATCAAGTTTACAATTCGCCATGATTGATGCTTTTCTCAAAAAATTGTCCCAAACACAACCCCCAAACCCTCAAAAAACCGCCTCAAACTTGTTTGAGGAAAATGGGTGGGACCCACGAAAAACTTTATTTAACATTTTTTGCGAGTTTTTGGATGCTACATACGAAAAAAGTTTTGTGGAAAGATCCCTCGAAAATTTTTTTCGTTTTATTGAATTTTGCGACTTTAACATTAAAATGGCACATTCCATCTCTTCTAAGGCCTCCTTTTTCATGCCTCAGGATATCGAAATTCTTATGAGTGATGCGCCTCAGCGAGACCTTTCGTTTGGTACCAAACTTAAAGTTGTAGCTCAACAAACTTTTGAGAAAAATCCAAAAAACTAAAATTGGGGCTCAAATCGCGTGAATTTTTCTAAGTCCTTGGGGTGAAATATTCGATCTCAATTTAAGGCCTCTATAAGGCTTTTCATGGATTTTCGACCACACCCATGTTTAAGTAACGACAGAAAATTGATGTTTTCGTTAGTTTTGTTAAGAAATGAGTGCTTGATAATGATTTTTTCGATTTCGAAGTTTTACTCATTTTATACCCATTTATGGACTCGCAGCCATTTTTCGAGGCATCGAGAGTGTTGCTAGAGTTGTTAAAAATATTTGTTCTCTTCGAAAGGAACTCGACAACACGTATTTTTGAGCACTCATTTTTCACTCAATTAGAGTATGCATCAATTTTTACTTTTTTGATGCGTTTATCGACGTCCTACGAAAAAATTTATAGAGATGAAATGTGTTGCAAATTGCCGATTTACCCTATGGTAGAGTCTTTGCACCTCCGAAGGCTTGTTTGAAATAATTTTTTTCAAATCCAAAATTTCGAGTCGTAAAATTTACAAGTCCAGATGCTTAGAGACAAGGGGCCGATGACTGCAAGTCGACGTAATATTTGATATCGATTTTCTCTAAATGTTTCGATGTTTCAAACGTCAATTTTTGATGACTATAGCACATTATTTGAATGTTAAGAAATCCATTGATTGATACATACCAGAAAATGAGCTCATTTTTTTCTCGTACATCGATTTCGCTGTTAATTTGTGCGACGCTAGTCCTAAGAACCGCGATGCCATTTGTTTCAAACTTGAGGTAAGCACTAATGTTGTTCGTTTCAATGTATGCCACCAAGATAAAAGTCTTGTAATAGATGCTCTCATATACATGCAAAGTGAGTGAAATTTTAAAACGCTCATTTCTGCTCACTTAGCGTTTTGAAGAGGAAGAAACTGTTGGCGACTGATGAAGAATAAGAGGGTTTGCAGAGTTGCCGGCTAGTGATTTTAATTATGGTACATTGAGCGTGCAAACAATATAATACTCGGCATATGTCATCAATGACTCATCAAAATCGAGCGATATCTCTTTTTTGAGCTCTTTGATTGTGGATGAAAATTTATGATGAGTTTTTATTGGCGTATTTTATTCATGGAATTCTGAAATATGCCTGCGAATGGCCGAGATACTGACACACAAATTTCGTATTGTAAATGGCTCATTAATAAACGAGCGTTTTGGAATAGAGCGCATCATGCTGGGGCTGTCGATCACGATATGGGGAACTGTGAGTTGATGTTTCACTCATTAATTTTGATGATTGAGAGAAGATATTGGAGGGTCTTTTGAGTCAAGAACTTTTGAGCTGTGCACTGAAACTCTGTTTGGGAATAAGTACGAGAACTCATTGATTTATTCACTCATATTCCCATCAGTTGCATGTATCGTTCCTAGGAAAAACTGAGTGTGAGTGAGTAGACACCGTTTCTACGCTCACTCATGGCTCATATTTTGTGAGTGTGTGTTCCTGATATGGATTGAATTTTTGAGAGGTTTTGCGGATCTCAAATATTGTATTTACGGAAACTAAAATATTATTACTGAAATATTTTCGAAAATTCGTAAATTCTCACTCGGACTTTGTTCAGGCTTCTACTTCGGTCAGAAATTGGGAAATAGAGGTGGTAACACATGTAAATTGTTTCCGCTCATGAAATGCCTCATTTTGAGGAATTATGATCTTAAATGGGGAATTTCACTCACTCAAACGTAGATGCTGTTGGTGAATTCATTGTGGGCTGCAAATCGGTCAAGCTATTGTGTTTGATGAGACGATGGATTTTGTAATGTTTTTCGGGATGAAAATTGACAAGTTCCGGGTTCAAATCCCAAAACATGAATTTATTTCGAAATTCGAAAAATCACTCATTTCACATAGTTCAGTGCCGAAATTTGCATGAAACTTGCGTCATGATGTAGAGAAGCGATAGCATTTCTTTCGTCTTCAGAAAGTGGGAGTTATGAAAGATATTGATTTTTTTTTCATTTTCAATGATGATGCATCGGTGAACTCGGTCAGCAATTGAGTGAAATTTTAATTAGGCATATCTTTATTTCCATCGAAGGTAGAAGTCCGAAATTTTGATAGAACGTAGGCATCAATGAGTAGTGTCTATATTGACATTTTGAGAACGGTCCAAATGATATTTTGGGGAAAATGAGTAATTTTCTAAAATTCCATACTTGTTTAATTTGACGATTTAGGGTACTTAGAAATAAGCTAGAAACCTCATCTTGGGCTCAAATGAAGCGGAATCCAAAGCAGGGTTTGAATTATGGTGTGAAAAATTTTTTCATTCATCATTTTTTATTATATGGACAAATGAGTTTTCAAGAATGTTTTGGTCGTTATTTCGTCATTGGAACGTGTTTTGAACCGTTTTTAGGGCCAAATGGGACATATCGAGTTGTGAAATGACCACGCATTTGAAAAATTTTGGAAAAAATTCGATAAAAGTCCACGGATATTAAAATGTTATTTTCAATGGAAAATCGCTAAAAAATGAGAATCGCTGCAGATACTCATTTGATTACCATACAGACAGATACTTTTAGGGCCGTTAGTAAACTCTACGGGGTAAATACACTAAATATGCGTGAAAATGACACAAAAACTGAATTTTTCAGAGTTTGAAGGTGATTCGAAGTGAATGCAGTGTCCCTTGAGTTTTACTAATATTTGAACAACAATTATGCCGCTCGGCGAGTTGCGTAGCGCTCGTCGAGCGGCCCCAAAACTCAAGCTCGATTTACCCAACCCCTGAATTTAACGCGCGACAGCGCGTTCCACGATTATTATATGTAAGGCGATGAACAGGTGTCGATGTTTTTCTTTTGAACGAGAATTATCTTTGGTTTTGATGTCGGATTGCGATTGTAGTTTTAGTTAGTGATGATTTTTATTTTATTGAGGATTTATGGTTGTTTTGTTTTAGATTGGATCAGGTTTAGTTTATTCAAGGACCCTGCATGAATAACTGATACTCTATCTGATGTATGCTAATATACCGCTAATTTGATTATTTATTCTTGAAAACAAATATATATTGGGTTGCTGGGGTCACTTTGAGAAATTATTGATAGTAATTGCATGTGTCATGAAGTTGGGGAATATATGGCGTTTTCTGTTGAAGGTTTGAAATGAATTTTCAGAACGAAAGGTTAGTATCGCCTTTGAAAGTGAGTAATCTATTCTGATTTGAAGGGTGGGTATTTTTTGTGGGCTATGGGAAGGCAAATTTTCGTACGTCTGGGTATGGTGAAATTTTAAATAGCTTTTAAAGAATGTATTTTTTTAACCGCATGTATAAGTAAAATTTTGAATGAGGCTTATGTAATTCAACTTTGGATTAGGAATTGTTTAATATGTTCTGGTCGAATGGACAATCATATTTATAGGGTTATAAGTATGTTCGACCGGAGGTTAATTCTGGATTGTATACTGAAATTTCCCTATCTTCTTGACTCGGTTTAGAATATTGTGAAGCAAATTGCTGACGATCTTCATGTGAGGGATTTAGGTAATTTTAAGTTTTGATTTAGGTGAAAGCATTTCTTTTTTGGCAGGATAGGTTAAATTCCATTGGGTAAACTGATGCGAAATAGAGGTCGGACGTTAAATTAGATGGAATAAAATAGGAGTGGTCAAAAATTCAACAATAAAATGTGATAGAATAGGTTTTCTTATTCAGTCATGATAAAATAGCTTTGGTTGGTTTAGATTAGACTAGGTTGGGTCAGATTAGACTAGGTTGGGTTAGATTAGTTTAGGTTGGGGTAATAACATGAGATGTTGCCATCTGATTGATTTGGTAAGGATGTATTATTCATAAAAAGAGGTCGGTGAAATGATTTTTGCCCTGCAAATATATGGTTATGTGAATTGAATCCATGGTATTTGTTAATGGTATCGGAAAATGAATTGATGTTGGTGTTTGAAAGTTGAACATAGAGCGTAGAGTGGAATATATTGTACGTATCGCTTTGTGATTTGAGACGATGGTGTATCTGATTGTGTTGGATAATTGTGATTATTTTTAAAAGTGTGCTTGGCATGTATTTGTGTATGTGTGTGTGTGTGTGTGGGAGTGTGTGTAAGAGTGTGAATGTTTGGGGTTATGAGGTGTTTGTGTGTGTTTGTGTGTGTGTGTGTGGTCCGCCCCCGGTCTGTGCTGGTTTTTGCGCGGGCGGACCCTCGGAGAGGTTCCGGAGGAAAACTAAAACTAAATAGCGCAAAAAGAAGAAAAAAAAAAAAAAAAATTCTGGTCGACCGCGTTGAGTTCCGGACAGATGGCATATATACCGGATCTGGCGTGAGCACAAGAGCGAGCCCCTAGAACGCGTGGTCGCAGCGCGCTCAAATTCGGTGAGCAGAAAGACGACCATCTCGATATTACCCGTGCCAAGTTTCGTTTCGATCGTGCGAGAACTTTTCATTCAATGGCGGAAAAATGGTCAAAAATCGCCGAAAATTGGGCTTTTTCAAACTGCTGCCAAACATACTTAGAATGCACTTAGGTGGCTCAAATTACAGGATGTGGTAGATAAAATGTTCGAGTAGGTGCTCAGGTTGCCATTTTGTGATACGTTAATAAAAAATATCCATCTGGGCTCCTCAAAGTTGACCAAAAATTTTTTTTCGATTTTAGTCGAAATTTTGACATTTTTTATTGAACAAACTACGCAAGTTTGCAAACTCAAACTTTGATAGGTGATAGATTTTCAAAAGTTCTACTCACCAAAAAATCAGCCTTTCTCAAAACGATCAAGTTTGAACGCAACTTTGGAACAAAAATTGACACGAAATTTCCGTGAGTTTGGGTGAGTTTCAAAACATGTTTGTCCGGGGTTTTGGTGATACTTGAGAGTTCGAGCAGTTGACATCTTATTCGAAAAGTATGTTCCTAGTTGCCACAAGTTTTACAGAGTGCCATCTTTCGAAATTCAAATTTTGTGCAACTTTAAAGTTGAAGTGAAAAAACGCGTTTTTTCAAAGGTCATTTTTGGCCGCCATTTGTGACGTTGTTTGACCGAGTGGAAACTCCAAAAGTTGATACCACCCAGATTTGAACTTTTTCTCAAAGTTATCAAGTTTACAATTTGCCATGATTCATGCTTTTCTCAAAAAATCGTCCCAAACACAACCCCCAAACCCTCAAAAAACCGCCTCAAACTTGTTTGAGGAAAATGGGTGGGACCCACGAAAAACTTTATTTAACATTTTTTGCGAGTTTTTGGATCCTACATACGAAAAAAGTTTTGTGGAAAGATCGCTTGAAAAATTTTTTCGTTTTATTGAATTTTCCGATTTCACCAGTAAAATGGCACTTTCCATCTTCCCCAAGTCACCCTGTTTTATGCCTCAGGATATCGAAATTCTCATGAATGATACGCCTTGGCGAGGCCTTTCGTTTGGTACCACACTCAAAGTTGTAGCTTAACAAACTTTTGAGTAAAATCCAAAAAACTTAAATTGCGGCCCAAGTCTCGTGAATTTTTCTAAGTCCTTAGGGGTGAAATATTCGATCTCAATTTAAGGCCTCAATAAGGCGTTTCATGGATTTTCGACCACTCTCATGTCCAAGTAACGACAGGAAATTGATGTTTTCGTTAGTTTTGTTAGGGAATGAGTGCTTGATAATGATTTTTTCGATTTCGAAGTTTTTCTCATTTTATATGCATTTAGGGACTCGCAGCAATTTTTCGAGGCATTGACAGTGTTGCTAGAGTTGTTAAAAATATTTGTTATCTTCGAAAGGAACTCGATAACACGTATTTTTGAGCACTCATTTTTCACTCAATTTGAGTATGCATCATTTTTTCCTTTTTTGAGGCGTTTATCGACGTCGTACGAAAAAATTTATAGAGATGAAATGTCTTGCAAATTGCCGATTCACCCTTGGGTAAAGTTTTTGCACCTTCGACTGCTCGTTTAAAAATTTTTTTTTCAAATCCATAATTCCCAGTCGTTAAATTTACAAGTCCAGATGCTAGTAGACAAGGGGCCGATGACTGCAAGTGGACGCAATATTTGACATCGATTTTCTCGAAAAGTTTCGGTGTCTCAAACGTCAATTTTTGATGACTCTATCACATTATTTTCATGTTAAGAATTTTATTCAATGATATATACCAGAAAATGAGCTCATTTTTTTCTCGTACATCGATTTCGCTGTTAATTTGTGCGACGCTGGTCCTATAGGAGGCGCGATGCCATTTGTCTCAACCTTGGATTAAGCATTAATGCTGTTCGTCTCAAAGAGTTTCACCATGATCAAAGTCTTGTAATAGATGCACTCATATATGGAAAGTGAGTGAAATTCAAAAACGCTCATTTCTGCTCACTTAGCATTTTGAGCCGGAACAAACTGTCTGCGAATGTTGAAGAATAAGAGGGTTTGCAGAGTTGCCACCTAGTGATTTTAGTCAAGGTACGCTGTGACTGCAAACCGTACAGCACTCAAAAAATGTCATCACTAACTCATCAAAATGATGCGATATGTCGTTTTAAGCTCTTCTTGTGGTTCGAAATTGATGAAGTGTTTTTCAGGGCATATTTTATTGTTGGAAATCAGAAATTTGACTTGCACATGGTGGAAGAATTGATACTCTAATTTCGTGTTGAAAAAGAACTCATTAATGATCGAGCGTTTAGTAATAAAGCGCATCATGCTGACGCTGTCGTTAACGATAGAGGGTATTGTGAGTTGATATTTCACTCATTAATTTTGATGATTGAGAGAAGAAATAGGAGGGTCTTTTGAGTCAGGAACGTTTGAGCTGTGCACTGAAATTTGGTTCTGGAATAGATATGAGAACTCGTTGATTTACTCACTCATATTCCCATCAGTTGCATGTTTCGCTTCTAGGAAAAGCTGAGTGTGAGTGAGTAAACACCGTTTCGACGCTCACTGAGGGTTCATATTTGGGGAGTATGTGTCCCTGACTTGGTTTGAATTTTTGAGTGGGTTTACGTGTCTCAAATATGTTATTTACGGAAACTAAAATATTATTACTGAAATATTTTCGAAAATTCGAAAATTCTCACTCGGACTTTGTTCAGGCTTCTATTTCGGTCAGTAATTGGGATATAGGTGTGGTCCCCCATGAAAATTGTTTCCGCTCATGAAATGCCTCATTTTGAGGAATTATGATCTTAAATGGGGAATTCCACTCACTAAAACGTAGATGCTGTTGGTGAGTTCATTGGGGGCTGCAAATCGGTCAAGCTATTGTGTTTGATGAGACGATGGATTTTGTAATGTTTTTCGAAATGAAAATTGACAAGTTGCGGGTTCAAATCCCAAAACATGATTTTATTTCAAAATTCGATAAATCTCTCATTTCACATAGTTCAGTGCCCAAATTTGCATGAAACTTGCGTCATGATGTAAAGAAGCGATGGCATTTATTTCGTCTTGCGAGAGGGGTAGTGATGATATGTATTGAGTTTTTTTCATTTTCGATGATGATGCATTGGTTAACTCGGTCGGCAATTGAGTGAAATTTCAATTGGGCATATCTTTGTTTGCATTGAAGGTAGAAGTCCGAAACTTTGATACAATGTAGATATCTATGAGTAGTGTCTATATTGACATTTTGAGAACGGTCTAAATGATATTTTGGGGAAAATGAGTAATTTTTTAAAATTCCATACTTGTTTAATTTGGCGATTTGGGGTACTTAGAAATAAGCTAGAAACTTCATTTTGGGCTCAAATGAAGCGGAATCCAGAGCAGGGTGTGAATTATGGTGTTAAAATTTTTTTATTTCAATAATTTTTAATATATGGACAATTGAGTTTTTAAAAATGTTTTGGCCGTTATTTCGTCAATGGAACGTGTTTTGAACAGTTTTTCGGGCCAAATGGGACATTTCAACTTGTGCAATGACCAAGCAATTGAAAAATTTCGGAAAAAATTCCATAAAGTCCAATGATATTGAAATGTTATTTTCAAAGGAAAATCGCTAAAAAATGAGAATCGCTGCAGCTACCAATTTGATTACCATACAGACAGACACTTTTAGGGCCGTTAATAAACTCTACGGTGTAAATACGCTAGAAATGCGTGAAAATGACATAAAAATTGTATTTTTCAGAGTTTGAAGGTGATTCGAAGTGAATGCAGTGTCCCTCGAGTTTGACTAATATCATAGCAACAACTATGCCGCTCGGCGAGTTGCGTAGCGCTCGTCGAGCGGCCCAAAAACTCAAGCTCGATTTACTCAACCCCTGAATTTAACGCGCGACAGCGCGTTCCACAATTATTATCTGTAAGGAGATTAACAGGTGTCGATGTTTTTCTATTAAACGAGAATTATCTTTGGTTTTGATGTCGGATTGCGATGGTAGTTTGAGTTAGTGGTGATTTTTATTTTATTGAGGATTTATTTCTGTTTTGTTTTAGATTGTTGCGGGATTAGATTATTTAAGGGCTCTGCATGAATAACTGAGACGCCATCTGATGTATGGTGATTTACAGCTCATCCACATCATTTATTCCTGGAAACAAATATATTTTAGATTTTTGATGTTCATTTGAAAGTATTGATAGTAACTGGATCTGTCATGAAGTTGGTTAATATTTTGCGTTTTCTGATGAAGGTTTCAAATGAATTTTCAGAACGAAAGGTTAGTATCGCCTATGGAAGTGAGTAATCTATTCTGATATGCAAGGTGGCTTTTTTTGTGGGTTATGAGAAACCAAATTTTCGTACGTCTGGGTTTGGTGAAATTTTACATAGCTTCTTGAGAATTTTATTTTTTTAACCGCATGTATGAGTAAAATTTTAAATTAGGGCCATGTTATTCAAATTGGGACTAGGAATCGTTCAATATATTCTGGTCGAATGGACAATCATATTTATAGGGTTTTGAGTATGTTCGACCGGAGGTTAATTCTGGATTTTATACTGAAATTTCCCTTTCTTCTTGACTAGGTTTAGAATATTGTGATGCAACTTGTAGTCGATGTTCATGTAAGGGATTAAGGTAATTTTAGGTTTTGATTTAGGTGAAAGTATTTCATTTTTTGCAGGATAGGTTAAATTCCGTTGGGTAAATTGATACGAAACAGAGGTCGGACGTTAAGTTAGATGGAATAAAATACGAGTGATCAAAAATTCAACAATAAAATATGATAGAATAGGTTTTCTTATCCAGTCAGGATAAAATAGCTTTGGTTGGTTTAGATTAGACTAGGTTGGGTTAGATTAGACTAGGTTGGGTTAGATTAGTTTAGGTTGGGTTAATAATATAAGACGTTGCCATCTGATTGATTTTATATGAATTTGTTACTTATAAAAAGAGGTCGGTGATATGGTATTTTAACACAAATGTATGGGGTTAGGTCGCGTTTTTATTTGATAATTGTTAATGGTGTCGGAAAATCCATTGACGGTGGTGTTTGAAAGTTCAACATAGTGCTTAGAGTGGAATGAACTCTCCATATCGTTTTGTGACTTGAAACGATGGTGTATCTGATTGTGTTGGATAATTGGGGTTATTTTTAAAAGTGTGCCTCACATGTGTATGTGTATATGTGTGTGTGTGTGTGTGGGAGTGTGTGTAGAGTGTGAGCGTTGGGATGATGGGGTGTGTGTGTGTGTATGTGGGTGTGTGTGTGTTGGTCCGCCCCCGGTCTGTGCTGGTTTTTGCGCGGGCGGACCTCTTTTTGAGGTTCCGAAGGAAAACTAAAAAAAAAATGCGCAAAAAAAAAAAAAAAAAAAAATTTCATAAAAATCTGGGTGGCCGCGCCGAGTAAAGAAGGACTGTAGTGCGTACGTGTAGGGTGTGGGCGCATTCTCGGAAACGGCTGGTCCCAGCGCGCTCAAATTTGGTGAGCAGAAAGACCCCCATCTAGACATTATCTGTGCCAAGTTTCGTTTCGATCGTGCGAAAATTTTGAATTTAATGAAGGTTCAATGGTGAAAAATGGCCAAAAATTGCAATTTTTCAAACTGCTGCCAAACATACTTAGAATGCACTTAGGTGGCTCAAATTACAGGATGTGGTAGATAAAATGTTGGAGTAGGTGCTGAGGTTGCCATTTTGCGATACGTTGATAAAAAGTATCCCTTTGAGCTCCTCAAAGTTGACCAAAAATTTTTTTTCGGTTTCAGTCGAAATTTTGACATTTTTTATTGGACAAACTACGTGAGTTTGAAATTTCAAACTTTGATAGGTGATAGATTTTCAAAAGTTCTACTCACTATAAAATCAGCGGTTCTCAAAACGATCAAGTTTCGATGCAACTTTGAATTGAATTTTTTCTAAAAATTCATCAGATTTTGGGACGTCGTCCAAACATGTTTGCCTGGGGTTTTGGTGATACTTGAGAGTCTGAGCAGTTGACATCTTGTTTGAAAAGCTTTGTAGTATTTCAAATATGTTTTACAGAGAGCCATCATGGGTTACTTAGATTTTGTGCAACTTTAAAGTTGAGGTAAAAAAACGCGTTTTTACAAAGGTCATTTTTGGCCGCCATTTTTGGCGTTGTTTGATCGAGTCGAGATTTCAAACTTTGATACCATCTAGAACCAATCTTTTTCTCAAAGTTATCAAGTTTACAGTTCATCATGAGCCATACTTTTCTCAAAAAAATGTCTCAAACACAGCCCCCAAACCCTCGAAAAACCGCCCCAAACATGTTTGAGGAAAATGGGTGCGACCCACGAAAAACTTTATTTAACATTTTTTGCGAGTTTTGCGGTCCTACATACGAAGAAAGTTTTGTGGAAAGATCGCGTGTAAATTTTTTTCGTTTTATTGAATTTTCCGATTTCAACAGTAAAATGGCACTTTCCATCTTCCCCAAGTCACCCTGTTTTATGCCTCAGGATATCGAAATTCTCATGAATGATACGCCTTGGCGAGACCTTTCGTTTGGTACCACACTCAAAGTTGTAGCTTAATAAACTTTTGAGTAAAATCCAAAAAACTTAAATTGCGGCCCAAGTCTCGTGAATTTTTCTAAGTCCTTAGGGGTGAAATATTCGATCTCAATTTAAGGCCTCAATAAGGCGTTTCATGGATTTTCGACCACTCTCATGTCCAAGTAACGACAGGAAATTGATGTTTTCGTTAGTTTTGTTAGGAAATGAGTGCTTGATAATGATTTTTTCGCTTTCGAAGTTTTTCTCATTTTATATGCATTTAGGGACTCGCAGCAATTTTTCGAGGCATTGACAGTGTTGCTAGAGTTGTTAAAAATATTTGTTCTCTTAGAAAGGAACTCGATAACACGTATTTATGAGCACTCATTTTTCACTCAATTTGAGTATGCATCATTTTTTACTTTTTTGAGGCGTTTATCGACGTCGTACGAAAAAATTTATAGAGATGAAATGTGTTGCAAATTGCCGATTCACCCTTGGGTAAAGTTTTTGCACCTTCGACGGCTCGTTTAAAAATTTTTTTTCAAATCCATAATTCCGAGTCGTTAAATTTACAAGTCCAGATACTTGTAGACAAGGGGCCGATGACTGCAAGTGGACGCAATATTTGACATCGATTTTCTCGAAAAGTTTTGGTGTCTCAAACGTCAATTTTTGATGAATATATCACATTTTTGACACGTAAAGAAATCCATGGAATGAAATATACCAGAAAATGAGCTCATTTTTTTCTCGTACATCGATTTCGCTGTTAATTTGTGCGACGCTGGTCCTATAGGAGTCGCGATGCCATTTGTCTCAACCTTAGATTAAGCATTAATGCTGTTCGTTTCAACGAGTGTCACCATGATCAAAGTCTTGTAATAGATGCTCTCATATATGGAAAGTGAGTGAAATTTAAAAACGCTCATTTATGCTCACTTAGCATTTTGAACAGGAACAAACTGGCGGCGAGTGTTGAAGAATAAGAGGGTTTGCAGAGTTGCCACCTAGTGATTTTAGTCACGGTACAGTGTGACTGCAAACCGTATAACACTCAAAAAATGGCATCACTAACTCATCAAAATGATGCGATATGTCGTTTTAAGCTCTTCTTGTGGTTCAAAATTGATGAATTGTTTTTGAGAGCTTATTTTATTGTTGGAAATCAGAAATTTGACTTGCACATGGTGGATGAATTGATACTCTAATTTCGTGTTGAAAAAGAACTCATTAATGATCGAGCGTTGAGTAATAAAGCGCATCATGCTGACGCTGTCGTTAACGATAGAGGGTATTGTGAGTTGATATTTCACTCATTAATTTTGATGATTGAGAGAAGAAATAGGAGGGTCTTTTGAGTCAGGAACGTTTGAGCTGTGCACTCAAATTTAGTTCTGGAATAGATATGAGAACTCGTTGATTTACTCACTCATATTCTCATCAGTTGCATGTTTCGCTTCTAGGAAAAACTGAGTGTGAGTGAGTAGACATCGTTTCGACGCTCACTCAGGGTTCATATTTTGGGAGTGTGTGTCCCTGATATGGATCGAATTTTTGAGAGGTTTTGCGGAGCTCAAATATTCTATTTACGGAAACTAAAATATTATTTCTGAAATATTTTCGAAAATTCGAAAATTCTCACTCGGACTTTGTTCAGGCTTCTATTTCGGTCAGTAATTGGGATATAGGTGTGGTCCCCCATGAAAATTGTTTCCGCTCATGAAATGCCTCATTTTGAGCAATTATGCTCCTAAATGGGGAATTTCACTCATTCCAACGTAAATGCTGTTGGTGAGTTCTTTGGGCGCTGCAAATCGGTCAAGCTATTGTGTTTGATGAGACGGTGGATTTTGTAGTGTTTTTCGGGATGAAAATTGACAAGTTGCGGGTTCAAATCCCAAAACATGAATTTATTTCGAAATTCGAAAAATCACTCATTTCACATAGTTCAGTGCCGAAATTTGCATGAAACTTGCGTCATGATGTAGAGAAGCGATAGCATTTCTTTCGTCTTCAGAAAGTAGGAGTTATGAAAGATATTGAATTTTTTCCATTTTCAATGATGATGCATCGGTGAACTCGGTCAGCAATTGAGTGAAATTTTAAATAGGCATATCTTTCTTCGCATCGAAAGTAGAAGTCCGAAATTTTGATACAACGTGGACATCAATGAGTAGTGTCTATATTGACATTTTGAGAACGGTCCAAATGGTATTTTGGGGAAAATGAGTAATTTTCTAAAATTCCATACTTGTTTATTTTGACGATTTAGGGTACTTAGAAATAAGCTAGAAACCTTATTTTGGGCTCAAATGAAGCGGAATCCAAAGCAGGGTTTGAATTATGGTGTTAAAAATTTTTTCATTCATTATTTTTTAATATATGGACAAATGAGTTTTTAAGAATGTTTTGGTCGTTATTTCGTCATTGGAACGTGTTTTGAACCGTTTTTAGGGCCAAATAGGACATTTCGAGTTGTGCAATGACCACGCATTTGAAAAATTTTGGAAAAATTCGATAAAAGTCTACGGATATTAAAATGTTATTTTCAATGGAAAATCGCTAAAAAATGAGAATCGCTGCAGATACTCATTTGATTACCATACAGACAGATACTTTTAGGGCCGTTAGTAAACTCTACGGGGTAAATACACTATATATGCGTGAAAATGACACAAAAACTGAATTTTTCAGAGTTTGAAGGTGATTCGAAGTGAATGCAGTGTCCCTCGAGTTTGACTAATATCATAGCAACAACTATGCCGCTCGGCGAGTTGCGTAGCGCTCGTCGAGCGGCCCAAAAACTCAAGCTCGACTTACTCAACCCCTGAATTTAACGCGCGACAGCGCGTTCCACAATTATTATCTGTAAGGAGATGAACAGGTGTCAATGTTTTTCTATTAAACGAGAATTATCTTTGGTTTTCATTTCGGATTACGATGGTAGTTTTAGTTAGTGATGATTTTATTATATTGAGGATTTCTGGTTGTTTTGTTTTGGATTGGAGCAGGTTTAGTTCATTCAAGGGCCCTGCATGAATAACTCAGACTCTATCTGATGTATACTAATATACCGCTTATTCGCATCATTTATTCGTGAAATGAAATACATATTGGGTTGCTGGGGTTAATTTGAGAAATTATTGATAGTAATTGGACGTGTCATGAAGTTGGTGAATATTTGGCGTTTTCTGTTGAAGGTTTCAAATGAATTTTCAGAACGAAAAGTTAGTATCGCCTTTGAAAGTGAGTAATCTATTCTGATATGAGGGGTGGCTATTTTTTGTGGGTTATGGGAAAACAAATTTTCGTACGTCTGTGTTTGGTGAAGTTTTAAATAGCTTTTAAAGAATGTAATTTTTTTAACAGCATGTATAAGTAACATTTTGAATGAGGCTTATGTAATTCAACTTGGGATTAGGAATTGTTTAATATATTCTGGTCGAATGGACAATCATATTTATGGGGTTTTGAGTATGTTCGACTGGAGGTTATTTCTGGATTTTATTGTGAAATTTCCTTTTCTTCTTGACTCGGTTTAGAATATTGTGAAGCAACTCTCAGTCGATCTTCATGTAAGGGATTTAGGTAATTTTAAGTTTTGATTTGGTTGAAAGTATTTCATTTTTTTGCAGGATAGGTTAAATTCCGTTGTGTAAATTGATACGAAACAGAGGTCGGACGTTAAGTTAGATGAAATATAATAAGAGTGGACAAAAAATGATCAATAAAATATGATTGAATAGGTTATCTTATCCAGTCAGGATAAAATAGCTTTGGTTGGTTTAGATTAGACTAGGTGGGGTTAGATTAGACTAGGTTGGGCTAGATTAGTTTAGGTTGGGTTAATAATATAAAACGTTTGCATTTGATTGATTTGTTAAGGATGTGTTATTCATAAAAGAGGTCGGTGAAATGATTTTTGACCTGTAAATATATGGTTGGGTAAATTTTATACCTGGTATTTGTTAATGGTATCGGAAAATGAATTGATGTTGGTGTTTGAAAGTTGAACATAGAGGTTAGAGTGAAAGACAATGCAGATTTCGGTTTGTGATTTGAGACGATGGTGTATCTGATTGTGTTGGATAATTGTGGTTATTTTTAAAAGTGTGCACTGCATGTGTGTGTGTATGTGTGTGTGTGTGTGTGTGGGAGTGTGTGTAGAGTGTGAGCGTTGGGATGATGGGGTGTGTGTGTGTTTGTGTGTGTGTGTGTGTGTTGGTCCGCCCCCGGTCTGTGCTGGTTTTTGCGCGGGCGGACCTCTTTTTGAGGTTCCGAAGGAAAACTAAAAAAAAAATGCGCAAAAAAAAAAAAAAAAAAATTTCATAAAAATCTGGGTGGCCGCGCCGAGTAAAGAAGGACTGTAGTGCGTACGTGTAGGGTGTGGGCGCATTCTCGGAAACGGCTGGTCCCAGCGCGCTCAAATTTGGTGAGCAGAAAGACCCCCATCTCGACATTATCTGTGCCAAGTTTCGTTTCGATCGTGCGAAAATTTTGAATTTAATGAAGGTTCAATGGGGAAAAATGGCCAAAAATTGCAATTTTTCAAACTGCTGCCAAACATACTTAGAATGCACCTAGGCGGCCCAAATTACAGGATGTGGTAGATAAAATGTTGGAGTAGGTGCTGAGGTTGCCATTTTGCGATACGTTGATAAAAAGTGTCCCTCTGGGCGCCTCAAAGTTGACCAAAAATTTTTTTTTGATTCCAGTCGAATTTTTGACATTATGTATTGGACAAACTACGCAAGTTTGCAAACTCAAACTTTGATAGATGATAGATTTTCAAAAGTTCTACTCACTATAAAATCAGCGGTTCTCAAAACGATCAAGTTTCGATGCAACTTTGGAACAAAAATTGACACGAAATTTCCGTGAGTTTGGGTGAGTTTCAAAACATGTTTGTCCGGGGTTTTGGTGATACTTGAGAGTTCGAGCAGTTGACATCTTATTCGAAAAGCTTGGTCCTAGTTGCAGCAAGTTTTACAGAGTGCCATCTTTCGAAATTCAAATTTTGTGCAACTTTAAAGTTGAAGTAAAAAAACGCGTTTTTTCAAAGGTCATTTTTGGCCGCCATTTGTGACGTTGTTTGACCGAGTGGGAACTCCAAAAGTTGATACCACCCAGATTTGAACTTTTTCTCAAAGTTATCAAGTTTACAATTTGCCATGATTGATGCTTTTCTCAAAAAATTGTCCCAAACACAACCCCCAAACCCTCAAAAAACCGCCTCAAACTTGTTTGAGGAAAATGGGTGGGACCCACGAAAAACTTTATTTAACACTTTCTGCTCGGTTTTTGATCGTACATACCATAATTCTTTTTCTGGTCGAATTTCGGCTTCGTTTGAGTGTCAGATATTTTTTTCCAATTTTCCTGGCGATTTCGGACTTTCGTCCCCCCCAGAAGCCCCTTTGCTCACCTTTGAGGGAGTTGAAAAAACACTTAAATGATGCGCCTTAACGAGACTTTTCGTTTGGTACCACACTCAAAGTTGTAGCTCATCAAACTTTTGAGAAAAGTCCAAAAAACAAAAATTGGGGCTCAAATCTCGTGAATTTTTCTAAGTCCTTGGGGTGAAATATTCGATCCCAATTTAAGGCCTCTATAAGGCTTTTCATGGATTTTCTACCACACCCATGTTTAAGTAACGACAGAAAATTGATGTTTTCGTTAGTTTTGTTAAGAAATGAGTGCTTGATAATGATTTTTTCGATTTCGAAGTTTTACTCATTTTATATCCATTTAGGGACTCGCAGCCGTTTTTCGAGGCATCGAGAGTGTTGCTAGAGTTGTTAAAAATATTTGTTCTCTTAGAAAAGAACTCGATAACACGTATTTTTGAGCACTCATTTTTCACTCAATTAGAGTATGCATCAAATTTTACTCTTTTGATGCGTTTATCGACGTCGTACGAAAAAATTTATAGAGATGAAATGTGTTGCAAATTGCCGATTTACCCTTGGGTAAAGTTTTTGCACCTCCAGCGGCTCGTTTAAAATTTTTTTTTTCAAATCCATAATTTCGAGTCGAAAAATTTACAAGTCCAGATGCTTAGAGACAAAGGGCCGATGACTGCAGGTTGACTCAATATTTGATATCGATTTTCTCGACAAGTTTTGGTGTTTCAAACGTCAATCTTTGATGACTATATCACATTATTTTCATGTTTAGAAATCTATTGAATGATATATACCAGAAAATGAGCTCATTTTTTTCTCGTACATCGATTTCGCTGTTATTTTGTGCGACGCTAGTCCTAAGAACCGCGATGCTATTTGTTTCAAACTTGACGTAAGCACTAATGTTGTTCGTTTCAATGTATGCCACCAAGATAAAAGTCTTGTAATAGATGCTCTCATATACATGCAAAGTGAGTGAAATTTTAAAACGCTCATTTTTGCTTACTTAGCGTTTTGAAGAGGAAGAAACTGTTGGCGACTGATGAAGAATAAGAGGGTTTGCAGAGTTGCCGGCTAGTGATTTTAATTATGGTACATTGAGCGTGCAAACAATATAATACTCGGCATATGTCATCAATGACTCATCAAAATCGAGCGATATCTCGTATTTGAGCTCCTTGATTGTGGGTCAAAATTCATGATGAGTTTTTATTGGCGTATTTTATTCATGGAATTTTGAAATATGCCTGCAAATGGTCGAGATACTGATACACACATTTCGTATTGGAAACGGCTCATTAATAAACAAGCGTTTTGGAATAGAGCGCATCATGCTGGGGCTGTCGATCACGATATGGGGTACTGTGAGTTGATGTTTCACTCATTAATTTGGATGATTGAGAGAAGATATTGGAGGGTCTTTTGAGTCAGGAACTTTTGAGCTGTGCACTGAAACTTTGTTTGGGAATAAGTACGAGAACTCATTGATTTACTCACTCATATTCCAATCAGTTGCACGTATCGTTCCTAGGAAAAACTGAGTGTGAGTGAGTAGACACCGTTTCTACGCTCACTCATGGCTCATATTTTGTGAGTGTGTGTTCCTGATATGGATTGAATTTTTGAGAGGTTTTGCGGATCTCAAATATTTTATTTACGGAAACTAAAATATTATTACTGAAATATTTCCGAAAATTCGTAAATTCTCACTCGGACTTTGTTCAGGCTTCTATTTCGGTCAGAAATTTGGACATAGAGGTGGTAACACATTTAAATTGTTTCCGCTCATGAAATGCCTCATTTTGAGGAATTATGATCTTAAATTGGGAATTTCACTCACTCAAACGTAGATGCTGTTAGTGAGTTCATTGGGGGCTGCAAATCGGTCGAGCTATTGTATATGATGAGACAAAAGATTTTGTAATGTTTTTCGGGACGAAAATTGACCAGTTGCGTGTTCAAATCCCAAAACATGAATTTATTTAGAAATTCAGAAAATCACTCATTTCACATTCTTCAGTGCCGAAATTTGCATGATACGTGAGGATGTAGATAAGTGATAGCATTTCTTTCGTCTTCAGCAAGTGGGAGTTATCTAAGATATTGATTTTTTTTCATTTTCAATGATGATGCATCGGTGAACTCGGTCAACAATTGAGTGAAATTTTAATTAGGCATATCTTTTTCTGCATTGAAGCTATATGTCCGATATTTTGATACAACGTAGATATAAATGAGTAGTGTCTATATTGACATTTTGAGAACGGTGCAAATGATATTTTGGGAAAAATGAGTAATTTTCTAAAATTCCATACTTGTTTAATTTGACGATTTGGGGTACTTAGAAATAAGCTAGAAACTTCATTTTGGGCTCAAATGAAGCGGAATCCAAAGCAGGGTGTGAATTATGGTGTTAAAATTTTTTCATTCATTAATTTTTGATATATGGACAAATGAGTTTTTAAAAATGTTTTGGCCGTTATTTCGTCATTGGAACGTGTTTTAAACCGTTTTTGGGGCCAAATGGGACATTTCGACTTGTGCAATGACCACGCATTTGAAAAAATTAGGGAAAATTCGATAAAAGTCCACGGATATTAAAATGTAATTTTCAATGGAAATACGCTAAAAGATGAGAATCGCTGCAACTACCAATTTGATTACCATACAGACCGATAATTTTAGGGCCGTTAGTAAACTCTACGGGGTAAATACGCTAAAAATGCGTAAAAATGACACAAAAATTGCATTTTTCCGAGTTTGAAAGTGATTCGAGGTAATTGCAGTGTCCCGCGAGTTTGACTAATATCTGAGTAACAATTATGCCGCTCGGCGAGTTGCGTAGCGCTCGTCGAGCGGCCCCAAAACTTAAGCTCGATTTAATCGACCCCTGAATTTAACGCGCGACAGCGCGTTCCCCAATGATTATCTTTAAGGAGCTGAACAGGTGTCGATATTTTTCTATTAAACGAGAATTATCTTTGGTTTTGATGCCGGATTGCGGTTGTAGTTTCATTTAGTGATTTTTATTTTATTGATGATTTATTGCTGTTTTGTTTTTGATTGCTGCGGGATTGGATTATTTAAAGGCTCTGCATGAATAACTGAGACGCCATCTGATGTGTGGTGATATACAGCTAACTCACATCATTTATTCCTGGAAACAAATATATTTTAGATTTTTGGGGTTCATTTGAGAATATTGATAATAATTGAATATGTCATGAAGTTGGTGAATATTTGGCGTTTTCTGTTGAAGGTTTCAAATGAATTTTCAGATCAAATGGTTAGTATCGCCTGTGAAAGTGAGTATTCTATTCTGATTTGAGAGGTGGCTAATTTTTGTGGGTTATGGGAAGCCAAATTTTCGTACGTCTGGGTTTGGTGAAATTTTGAATAGCTTTTAAAGAATGTGTTTTTTTAACCACATGTATAAGTAGAATTTTGAATGAGGCTTATGTAGTTCAACTTGGGACTAGGAATTGTTTAATATATTCTGGTCGAATGGACAATCATACTTATATGGTTTTAGGTATGTTCGACCGGAGGTAATTTCTGGATTTTATACTGAAATTTCTCTTTCTTCTTGACTCGGTTTAGAATATTGTGAAGCAACTTGCAGTCGATCTTCATGTAAGGGATTTAGGTAATTTTAAGTTTTGATTCAGGTGAAGGTATTCCATTTTTTGCAGCATATGTTAAATTCCGTTGGGTGAATTGATACGAAACAGAGGTTGGACGTCAAGATAGATGGAATAAAATAAGAGAGGTCAAAAATTCAACAATAAAATATGATAGAATAGGTTTTCTTTTCTACTCAGGATAAAATAGCTTTGGTTGGTTCAGAATAGACTAGGTTGGGTTAGATTAGACTAGGTTGGGTTAGATTAGTTTAGGTTGGGTTAGATTAGACTTTTTGGGTTAGGTTAGTTTAAGTTGGGTTAATAATATAAGACGTTTTCATCTGATTGATTTGTTAGGGATGTGTTATTCATAAAAAGAGGTCGGTGAAATGATTTTTGACCTGTAAATATATGGTTGGGAAGTTTTATACATGTTATTTGTTAATGGAATCGGAAAATGAATTGATGTTGGTGTTTGGAAGTTAAACATAGAGCGTAGAGTGGAATATATATATTGTACGTATCGTTTTGTGATTTGAGACGATGGTGTATCTGATTGTGTTGGATAATTGTGGTTATTTTTAGAAGTGTGCACTGCATGTGTGTGTGTATGTGTGTGTGTGTGTGTGGGAGTGTGTGTAGAGTGTGAGCGTTGGGATGATGGGGTGTTTGTGTGTGTGTGTGTGTGGTCCGCCCCCGGTCTGTGCTGGTTTTTGCGCGGGCGGACCTCTCTTTGAGGTTCCGAAGGAAAACTAAAAAAAAAATGCGCAAAAAAAAAAAAAAAAAAAATTTCATAAAAATCTGGGTGGCCGCGCCGAGTAAAGAAGGACTGTAGTGCGTACGTGTAGTGCATGGGCGCATTCTCGGAAACGGCTGGTCCCAGCGCGCTCAAATTTGGTGAGCAGAAAGACCCCCATCTCGACATTATCTGTGCCAAGTTTCGTTTCGATCGTGCGAAAATTTCAAATTTAATGAAGGTTCAATGGTGAAAAATAGCCAAAAATTGCACTTTTTCAAACTGCTGCCAAACATACTTAGAATGCACCTAGGCGGCCCAAATTACAGGATGTGGTAGATAAAATGTTGGAGTAGGTGCTGAGGTTGCCATTTTGCGATACGTTGATAAAAAATATCCCTTTGAGCTCCTCAAAGTTGACCAAAAATTTTTTTTCGATTTCAGTCGAAATTTTGACATTCTTTATTGGACAAACTACGCAAGTTTGCAAACTCAAACTTTGATAGGTGATAGATTTTCAAAAGTTCTACTCACTATGAAATCAGCGGTTCTCAAAACGATCAAGTTTCGATGCAACTTTGGGACAAAAACTGACACGAAATTTCCGTGTGTTTGGGTGAGTTTCAAAACATGTTTGTCCGGGGTTTTGGTGATACTTGAGAGTTCGAGCAGTTGACATCTTATTCGAAAAGCTTGGTCCTAGTTGCAGCAAGTTTTACAGAGTGCCATCTTTCGAAATTCAAATTTTGTGCAACTTTAAAGTTGAAGTAAAAAAACGCGTTTTTTCAAAGGTCATTTTTGGCCGCCATTTGTGACGTTGTTTGACCGAGTGAGGACTTCAAAAGTTGATACCACCCAGATTTAAACTTTTTCTCAAAGGTATCAAGTTTACAGTTTGCCATGAGTGATGCTTTTCTCAAAAAAATGTCCCAAACACAAGCCCCAAACCCTCAAAAAACCGCCTCAAACTTGTTTGAGGAAAATGGGTGCGACCCACGAAAAACTTTATTTAACACTTTCTGCTCGGTTTTTGGTCGTACATACCATAATTCTTTTGCTGGTCGAATTTCGGCTTCGTTTGAGCGTCAGAATTTTTTTTTCATTTTTTCAGCTTATTTCGGATATTCGTCCCCCCCAAAAGCCCACTTGCTTACCTTCGACAGAGTTGAAAAAACACTTGAATGATGCGCCTCGACGAGACCTTTCGTTTGGTACCACGCTCAAAGTTGTAGCTCATCAAACTTTTGGAAAAAGTCCAAAAAACTAAAATTGGGGCTCAAATCTCGTGAATTTTTCTAAGTCCATAGGGGTGAAATATTCGATCCCAATTTAAGGCCTTTAAAAGGCTTTTCATGGGTTTTCGACCACTCGCATGTCCAAGTAACGACAGGAAATTGATGTTTTCGTTAGTTTTGTTAAGAAATGAGTGCTTGATAATGATTTTTTCGATTTCGAAGTTTTACTCATTTTATGTCCATTTAGGCACTCGCAGCTATTTTTCAAGGCTTCGACAGTGTTACTAGAGTTGTTAGAAATATTTGTTCTCTTCGAAGTGACCCCGAAAACACGTATTTTTGAGCACTCATTTTTCACTCAATTAGAGTATGCATCAATTTTTACTTTTTTGATGCGTTTATCGACGTCCTACGAAAAAATTTATAGAGATGAAATGTGTTGAAAATTGCCGATTTACCCTATGGTAAAGTCTTTGCACCTCCGAAGGCTTGTTTGAAATTATTTTTTTCAAATCCAAAATTTCGAGTCGTAAAATTTACAAGTCCAGATGCTTAGAGACAAGGGGCCGATGACTGCAAGTCGACGTAATATTTGATATCGATTTTCTCTAAATGTTTCGATGTTTTAAACGTCAATTTTTGATGACTATAGCACATTATTTGAATGTTAAGAAATCCATTGATTGATACATACCAGAAAATGAGCTCATTTTTTTCTCGTACATCGATTTCGCTGTTAATTTGTGCGACGCTAGTCCTAAGAATCGCGATGCCATTTGTTTCAAACTTGAGGTAAGCACTAATGTTGTTCGTTTCAATGTATGCCACCAAGATAAAAGTCTTGTAATAGATGCTCTCATATACATGCAAAGTGAGTGAAATTTTAAAACGCTCATTTCTGCTCACTTAGCGTTTTGAAGAGGAAGAAACTGTTGGCGACTGATGAAGAATAAGAGGGTTTGCAGAGTTGCCGGCTAGTGATTTTAATTATGGTACATTGAGCGTGCAAACAATATAATACTCGGCATATGTCATCAATGACTCATCAAAATCGAGCGATATCTCGTATTTGAGCTCTTTGATTGTGGATCAAAATTCATGATGAGTTTTTATTGGCGTATTTTATTCATGGAATTCTGAAATATGCCTGCAAATGATCGAGATACTGACACACACATTTCGTATTGTAAACGGCTCATTAATAAACGAGCGTTTTGGAATAGAGCGCATCATGCTGGGGCTGTCGATCACGATATGGGGTACTGTGAGTTGATGTTTCACTCAGTAATTTTGATGATTGAGAGAAGATATTGGAGGGTCTTTTGAGTCAGGAACTTTTGAGCTGTGCACTGAAACTTTGTTTGGGAATAAGTACGAGAACTCATTGATTTACTCACTCATATTCCCATCAGTTGCACGTATCGTTTCTAGGAAAAACTGAGTGTAAGTGAGTAGACACCATTTCGACGCTCACTCATGGCTCATATTTTGTGAGTGTGTGTTCCTGATATGGTTTGAATTTTTGAGAGGTTTTGCGGATCTCAAATATTTTATTTACGGAAACTAAAATATTATTACTGAAATATTTCCGAAAATTCGTAAATTCTCACTCGGACTTTGTTCAGGCTTCTATTTCGGTCAGAAATTTGGACATAGAGGTGGTAACACATTTAAATTGTTTCCGCTCATGAAATGCCTCATTTTGAGGAATTATGATCTTAAATGGGGAATTTAACTCACTCAAACGTAGATGCTGTTAGTGAGTTCATTGGGGGCTGCAAATCGGTCAAGCTATTGTATATGATGAGACAAAAGATTTTGTAATGTTTTTCGGGACGAAAATTGACCAGTTGCGTGTTCAAATCCCAAAACATGAATTTATTTAGAAATTCAGAAAATCACTCATTTCACATTCTTCAGTGCCGAAATTTGCATGATACGTGAGGATGTAGATATGTGATAGCATTTCTTTCGTCTTCAGCAAGTGGGAGTTATCTAAGATATTGATTTTTTTTCATTTTCAATGATGATGCATCGGTGAACTCGGTCAACAATTGAGTGAAATTTTAATTAGGCATATCTTTTTCTGCATTGAAGCTATATGTCCGATATTTTGATACAACGTAGATATGAATGAGTAGTGTCTATATTGACATTTTGAGAACGGTGCAAATGATATTTTGGGGAAAATGAGTAATTTTCTAAAATTCCATACTTGTTTAATTTGACGATTTGGGGGTACTTAGAAATAAGCTATAAACTTCATTTTGGGCTCAAATGAAGCGGAATCCAAAGCAGGGTGTGAATTATGGGGTTAAAATTTTTTTCATTCATTAATTTTTGATATATGGACAAATGAGATTTTAAAAATGTTTTGGCCGTTATTTCGTCATTGGAACGTGTTTTGAACCGTTTTTGGGGCCAAATGGGACATTTCGACTTGTGCAATGACCACGCATTTGAAAAAATTGGGAAAAATTCGATAAAAGTCCACGGATATTAAAATGTTATTTTCAATGGAAATACGCTAAAAAATGAGAATTGCTGCAACTACCAATTTGATCACTATACAGACAGATACTTTTAGGGCCGTTAGTAAACTCTACGGGGTGAATACGCTAAAAATGCGTAAAAATGGCACAAAAATTGTATTTTTCAGAGTTTGGAAGTGATTCGAAGTAAATGCAGTGTCCCTCGAGTTAGACTAATATCTGAGCAACAATTATGCCGCTCGGCGAGTTGCGTAGCGCTCGTCGAGCGGCCCCAAAACTTAAGCTCGATTTACTCGACCCCTGAATTTAACGCGCGACAGCGCGTTCCCCAATGATTATCTGTAAGGAGCTGAACAGGTGTCGATATTTTTCTATTAAACGAGAATTATCTTTGGTTTTGATGCCGGATTGCGGTTGTAGTTCCATTTAGTGATTTTTATTTTATTGATGATTTATTGATGTTTAGTTTTTGATTGTTGCGGGATTGGATTATTTAAAGGCTCTGCATGAATAACTGAGACGCCATCTGATGTGTGGTGATTTACAGCTAATTCACATCAATTATTCCTGGAAACAAATATATTTCAGATTTTTGGGATTCATTTGAGAGTGTTGATAGTAATTGGATCTGTTATGAAGTTGGTGAGTATTTGGCGTTTTCTGTTGAAGGTTTCAAATGAATTTTCAGAACGAAAGGTTTGTATCGCTTTTGAAACTGAGTAATCTATTTTGATTTGAGAGGTAGCAATTTTTGTGGGTTATGGGAAGCCAAATTTTCGTGCGTCTGTGTTTGGTAAAATTTCGAATAGCTTTTAAAGAATATATTTTTTTTAACCGCATGTATAAGTAAAATTTTGAATGAGGCTTATTTAATTCAACTTGGGACCAGGAATTGTTTAATATGTTCTGGTCGAATGGACAATCATATTTATAGGGTTTTAAGTATGTTCGACCGGAGGTTAATTCTGGATTTTACACTGAAAGTTCCCTTTCTTCTTGACTCGGTTTTGAATATTGTGAAGCAACTTACAGTCGATCTTCATGTAAGGGTTTTAGGTAATTTTAAGTTTTGATTTAGGTGAAGGTATTCCATTCTTTGCAGCATAGGTTGAATTCCGTTGGGTGAATTGATACGAAACAGAGGTTGGACGTCAAGTTAGATGGAATAAAATAAGAGAGGTCAAAAATTCAACAATAAAATATGATAGAATAGGTTTTCTTTTCTACTCAGGATAAAATAGCTTTGGTTGGTTTAGAATAGACTAGGTTGGGTTAGATTAGACTAGGTTGGGTTATATTAGTTTAGGTTGGCTTAGATTAGTTTAGGTTGGGTTAGATTAGTTTAGGTTGGGTTAGATTAGTTTAGGTTGGGGTAATAATATAAGACGTTTCCATCTGATTGATTTGTTAAGGATGTGTTATTCATAAGAAGAGGTCGAAGAAATGATTTTTGACCTGTAAATACATGGTTGGGGAGTTTTATACATGGTATTTGTTAATGGTATCGGAAAATGAATTGATGTTGGTGTTTGAAAGTTCAACATAGAGCATAGAGTGAAGGAAAATGCAGATATCGTTTTGTGATTTGAGACGATGGTGTATCTGATTGTGTTGGATAATTGTGGTTATTTTTAGAAGTGTGCACTGCATGTGTGTGTGTATGTGTGTGTCTGTGTGTGGGAGTGTGTGTAAGAGTGTGAATGTTTGGGGTTATGAGGTGTTTGTGTGTGTTTGTGTGTGTGTGTGTGGTCCGCCCCCGGTCTGTGCTGGTTTTTGCGCGGGCGGACCTCTCTTTGAGGTTCCGAAGGAAAACTAAAAAAAAAATGCGCAAAAAAAAAAAAAAAAAAAATTTCATAAAAATCTGGGTGGCCGCGCCGAGTAAAGAAGGACTGTAGTGCGTACGTGTAGTGCATGGGCGCATTCTCGGAAACGGCTGGTCCCAGCGCGCTCAAATTTGGTGAGCAGAAAGACCCCCATCTCGACATTATCTGTGCCAAGTTTCGTTTCGATCGTGCGAAAATTTTAAATTTAATGAAGGTTCAATGGTGAAAAATAGCCAAAAATTGCACTTTTTCAAACTGCTGCCAAACATACTTAGAATGCACCTAGGCGGCCCAAATTACAGGATGTGGTAGATAAAATGTTGGAGTAGGTGCTGAGGTTGCCATTTTGCGATACGTTGATAAAAAATATCCTTTTGAGCTCCTCAAAGTTGACCAAAAATTTTTTTTCGATTTCAGTCGAAATTTTGACATTCTTTATTGGACAAACTACGCAAGTTTGCAAACTCAAACTTTGATAGGTGATAGATTTTCAAAAGTTCTACTCACTATGAAATCAGCGGTTCTCAAAACGATCAATATTCGATGCAACTTTGGAACAAAAACTGACACGAAATTTCCGTGAGTTTGGGTGAGTTTCAAAACATGTTTGTCCGGGGTTTTGGTGATACTTGAGAGTTCGAGCAGTTGACATCTTATTCGAAAAGCTTGGTCCTAGTTGCAGCAAGTTTTACAGAGTGCCATCTTTCGAAATTCAAATTTTGTGCAACTTTAAAGTTGAAGTAAAAAAACGCGTTTTTTCAAAGGTCATTTTTGGCCGCCATTTGTGACGTTGTTTGACCGAGTGAGGACTTCAAAAGTTGATACCACCCAGATTTAAACTTTTTCTCAAAGGTATCAAGTTAACAGTTTGCCATGAGTGATGCTTTTCTCAAAAAAATGTCCCAAACACAAGCCCCAAACCCTCAAAAAACCGCCTCAAACTTGTTTGAGGAAAATGGGTGCGACCCACGAAAAACTTTATTTTACACTTTCTGCTCGGTTTTTGGTCGTACATACCATAATTCTTTTGCTGGTCGAATTTCGGCTTCGTTTGAGCGTCAGAATTTTTTTTCCATTTTTTCAGCTTATTTCGGATATTCGTCCCCCCCAAAAGCCCACTTGCTTACCTTCGACAGAGTTGAAAAAACACTTGAATGATGCGCCTCGACGAGACCTTTCGTTTGGTACCACGCTCAAAGTTGTAGCTCATCAAACTTTTGGAAAAAGTCCAAAAAACTAAAATTGGGGTTCAAATCTCGTGAATTTTTCTAAGTCCTTAGGGGTGAAATATTCGATCCCAATTTAAGGCCTTTAAAAGGCTTTTCATGGGTTTTCGACCACTCGCATGTCCAAGTAACGACAGGAAATTGATGTTTTCGTTAGTTTTGTTAAGAAATGAGTGCTTGATAATGATTTTTTCGATTTCGAAGTTTTACTCATTTTATGTCCATTTAGGCACTCGCAGCTATTTTTCAAGGCTTCGACAGTGTTACTAGAGTTGTTAGAAATATTTGTTCTCTTCGAAGTGACCCCGAAAACACGTATTTTTGAGCACTCATTTTTCACTCAATTAGAGTATGCATCAATTTTTACTTTTTTGATGCGTTTATCGACGTCCTACGAAAAAATTTATAGAGATGAAATGTGTTGAAAATTGCCGATTTACCCTATGGTGAAGTCTTTGCACCTCCGAAGGCTTGTTTGAAATTATTTTTTTCAAATCCAAAATTTCGAGTCGTAAAATTTACAAGTCCAGATGCTTAGAGACAAGGGGCCGATGACTGCAAGTCGACGTAATATTTGATATCGATTTTCTCTAAATGTTTCGATGTTTTAAACGTCAATTTTTGATGACTATAGCACATTATTTGAATGTTAAGAAATCCATTGATTGATACATACCAGAAAATGAGCTCATTTTTTTCTCGTACATCGATTTCGCTGTTAATTTGTGCGACGCTAGTCCTAAGAACCGCGATGCCATTTGTTTCAAACTTGAGGTAAGCACTAATGTTGTTCGTTTCAATGTATGCCACCAAGATAAAAGTCTTGTAATAGATGCTCTCATATACATGCAAAGTGAGTGAAATTTTAAAACGCTCATTTCTGCTCACTTAGCGTTTTGAAGAGGAAGAAACTGTTGGCGACTGATGAAGAATAAGAGGGTTTGCAGAGTTGCCGGCTAGTGATTTTAATTATGGTACATTGAGCGTGCAAACAATATAATACTCGGCATATGTCATCAATGACTCATCAAAATCGAGCGATATCTCGTATTTGAGCTCTTTGATTGTGGATCAAAATTCATGATGAGTTTTTATTGGCGTATTTTATTCATGGAATTCTGAAATATGCCTGCAAATGATCGAGATACTGACACACACATTTCGTATTGTAAACGGCTCATTAATAAACGAGCGTTTTGGAATAGAGCGCATCATGCTGGGGCTGTCGATCACGATATGGGGTACTGTGAGTTGATGTTTCACTCAGTAATTTTGATGATTGAGAGAAGATATTGGAGGGTCTTTTGAGTCAGGAACTTTTGAGCTGTGCACTGAAACTTTGTTTGGGAATAAAAACGATAACTCATTGATTCATATTCCCATCAGTTGCATGTTTCGCTTTTAGGAAAAACTGAGTGTGAGTGAGTAGACACCATTTCGACGCTCACTCATGGCTCATATTTTGTGAGTGTGTGTTCCTGATATGGTTTGAATTTTTGAGAGGTTTTGCGGATCTCAAATATTTTATTTACGGAAACTAAAATATTATTACTGAAATATTTCCGAAAATTCGTAAATTCTCACTCGGACTTTGTTCAGGCTTCTATTTCGGTCAGAAATTTGGACATAGAGGTGGTAACACATTTAAATTGTTTCCGCTCATGAAATGCCTCATTTTGAGGAATTATGATCTTAAATGGGGAATTTAACTCACTCAAACGTAGATGCTGTTAGTGAGTTCATTGGGGGCTGCAAATCGGTCAAGCTATTGTATATGATGAGACAAAAGATTTTGTAATGTTTTTCGGGACGAAAATTGACCAGTTGCGTGTTCAAATCCCAAAACATGAATTTATTTAGAAATTCAGAAAATCACTCATTTCACATTCTTCAGTGCCGAAATTTGCATGATACGTGAGGATGTAGATATGTGATAGCATTTCTTTCGTCTTCAGCAAGTGGGAGTTATCTAAGATATTGATTTTTTTTCATTTTCAATGATGATGCATCGGTGAACTCGGTCAACAATTGAGTGAAATTTTAATTAGGCATATATTTTTCTGCATTGAAGCTATATGTCCGATATTTTGATACAACGTAGATATGAATGAGTAGTGTCTATATTGACATTTTGAGAACGGTGCAAATGATATTTTGGGGAAAATGAGTAATTTTCTAAAATTCCATACTTGTTTAATTTGACGATTTGGGGTACTTAGAAATAAGCTAGAAACTTCATTTTGGGCTCAAATGAAGCGGAATCCAAAGCAGGGTGTGAATTATGGGGTTAAAATTTTTTTCATTCATTAATTTTTGATATATGAACAAATGAGTTTTTAAAAATGTTTTGGCCGTTATTTCGTCATTGGAACGTGTTTTGAACCGTTTTTGGGGCCAAATGGGACATTTCGACTTGTGCAATGACCACGCATTTGAAAAAATTGGGAAAAATTCGATAAAAGTCCACGGATATTAAAATGTTATTTTCAATGGAAATACGCTAAAAAATGAGAATCGCTGCAACTACCAATTTGATCACTATACAGACAGATACTTTTAGGGCCGTTAGTAAACTCTACGGGGTGAATACGCTAAAAATGCGTAAAAATGGCACAAAAATTGTATTTTTCAGAGTTTGGAAGTGATTCGAAGTAAATGCAGTGTCCCTCGAGTTAGACTAATATCTGAGCAACAATTATGCCGCTCGGCGAGTTGCGTAGCGCTCGTCGAGCGGCCCCAAAACTTAAGCTCGATTTACTCGACCCCTGAATTTAACGCGCGACAGCGCGTTCCCCAATGATTATCTGTAAGGAGCTGAACAGGTGTCGATATTTTTCTATTAAACGAGAATTATCTTTGGTTTTGATGCCGGATTGCGGTTGTAGTTCCATTTAGTGATTTTTATTTTATTGATGATTTATTGATGTTTAGTTTTTGATTGTTGCGGGATTGGATTATTTAAAGGCTCTGCATGAATAACTGAGACGCCATCTGATGTGTGGTGATTTACAGCTAATTCACATCAATTATTCCTGGAAACAAATATATTTCACATTTTTGGGATTCATTTGAGAGTGTTGATAGTAATTGGATCTGTTATGAAGTTGGTGAGTATTTGGCGTTTTCTGTTGAAGGTTTCAAATGAATTTTCAGAACGAAAGGTTTGTATCGCTTTTGAAACTGAGTAATCTATTTTGATTTGAGAGGTAGCAATTTTTGTGGGTTATGGGAAGCCAAATTTTCGTGCGTCTGTGTTTGGTAAAATTTCGAATAGCTTTTAAAGAATATATTTTTTTTAACCGCATGTATAAGTAAAATTTTGAATGAGGCTTATTTAATTCAACTTGGGACCAGGAATTGTTTAATATGTTCTGGTCGAATGGACAATCATATTTATAGGGTTTTAAGTATGTTCGACCGGAGGTTAATTCTGGATTTTACACTGAAAGTTCCCTTTCTTCTTGACTCGGTTTAGAATATTGTGAAGCAACTTACAGTCGATCTTCATGTAAGGGTTTTAGGTAATTTTAAGTTTTGATTTAGGTGAAGGTATTCCATTCTTTGCAGCATAGGTTGAATTCCGTTGGGTGAATTGATACGAAACAGAGGTTGGACGACAAGTTAGATGGAATAAAATAAGAGAGGTCAAAAATTCAACAATAAAATATGATAGAATAGGTTTTCTTTTCTACTCAGGATAAAATAGCTTTGGTTGGTTTAGAATAGACTAGGTTGGGTTAGATTAGACTAGGTTGGGTTATATTAGTTTAGGTTGGCTTAGATTAGTTTAGGTTGGGTTAGATTAGTTTAGGTTGGGTTAGATTAGTTTAGGTTGGGGTAATAATATAAGACGTTTCCATCTGATTGATTTGTTAAGGATGTGTTATTCATAAGAAGAGGTCGAAGAAATGATTTTTGACCTGTAAATACATGGTTGGGGAGTTTTATACATGGTATTTGTTAATGGTATCGGAAAATGAATTGATGTTGGTGTTTGAAAGTTCAACATAGAGCATAGAGTGAAGGAAAATGCAGGTATCGTTTTGTGATTTGAGACGATGGTGTATCTGATTGTGTTGGATAATTGTGGTTATTTTTAGAAGTGTGCACTGCATGTGTGTGTGTATGTGTGTGTCTGTGTGTGGGAGTGTGTGTAAGAGTGTGAATGTTTGGGGTTATGAGGTGTTTGTGTGTGTTTGTGTGTGTGTGTGTGGTCCGCCCCCGGTCTGTGCTGGTTTTTGCGCGGGCGGACCTCTCTTTGAGGTTCCGAAGGAAAACTAAAAAAAAAATGCGCAAAAAAAAAAAAAAAAAAAATTTCATAAAAATCTGGGTGGCCGCGCCGAGTAAAGAAGGACTGTAGTGCGTACGTGTAGTGCATGGGCGCATTCTCGGAAACGGCTGGTCCCAGCGCGCTCAAATTTGGTGAGCAGAAAGACCCCCATCTCGACATTATCTGTGCCAAGTTTCGTTTCGATCGTGCGAAAATTTTAAATTTAATGAAGGTTCAATGGTGAAAAATAGCCAAAAATTGCACTTTTTCAAACTGCTGCCAAACATACTTAGAATGCACCTAGGCGGCCCAAATTACAGGATGTGGTAGATAAAATGTTGGAGTAGGTGCTGAGGTTGCCATTTTGCGATACGTTGATAAAAAATATCCCTTTGAGCTCCTCAAAGTTGACCAAAAATTTTTTTTCGATTTCAGTCGAAATTTTGACATTCTTTATTGGACAAACTACGCAAGTTTGCAAACTCAAACTTTGATAGGTGATAGATTTTCAAAAGTTCTACTCACTATGAAATCAGCGGTTCTCAAAACGATCAAGTTTCGATGCAACTTTGGAACAAAAACTGACACGAAATTTCCGTGAGTTTGGGTGAGTTTCAAAACATGTTTGTCCGGGGTTTTGGTGATACTTGAGAGTTCGAGCAGTTGACATCTTATTCGAAAAGCTTGGTCCTAGTTGCAGCAAGTTTTACAGAGTGCCATCTTTCGAAATTCAAATTTTGTGCAACTTTAAAGTTGAAGTAAAAAAACGCGTTTTTTCAAAGGTCATTTTTGGCCGCCATTTGTGACGTTGTTTGACCGAGTGAGGACTTCAAATGTTGATACCACCCAGATTTAAACTTTTTCTCAAAGGTATCAAGTTTACAGTTTGCCATGAGTGATGCTTTTCTCAAAAAAATGTCCCAAACACAAGCCCCAAACCCTCAAAAAACCGCCTCAAACTTGTTTGAGGAAAATGGGTGCGACCCACGAAAAACTTTACTTAACACTTTCTGCTCGGTTTTTGGTCGTACATACCATAATTCTTTTGCTGGTCGAATTTCGGCTTCGTTTGAGCGTCAGAATTTTTTTTCCATTTTTTCAGCTTATTTCGGATATTCGTCCCCCCCAAAAGCCCACTTGCTCACCTTCGACAGAGTTGAAAAAACACTTGAATGATGCGCCTCGACGAGACCTTTCGTTTGGTACCACGCTCAAAGTTGTAGCTCATCAAACTTTTGGAAAAAGTCCAAAAAACTAAAATTGGGGCTCAAATCTCGTGAATTTTTCTAAGTCCTTAGGGGTGAAATATTCGATCCCAATTTAAGGCCTTTAAAAGGCTTTTCATGGGTTTTCGACCACTCGCATGTCCAAGTAACGACAGGAAATTGATGTTTTCGTTAGTTTTGTTAAGAAATGAGTGCTTGATAATGATTTTTTCGATTTCGAAGTTTTACTCATTTTATGTCCATTTAGGCACTCGCAGCTATTTTTCAAGGCTTCGACAGTGTTACTAGAGTTGTTAGAAATATTTGTTCTCTTCGAAGTGACCCCGAAAACACGTATTTTTGAGCACTCATTTTTCACTCAATTAGAGTATGCATCAATTTTTACTTTTTTGATGCGTTTATCGACGTCGTACGAAAAAATTTATAGAGATGAAATGTGTTGAAAATTGCCGATTTACCCTATGGTAAAGTCTTTGCACCTCCGAAGGCTTGTTTGAAATTATTTTTTTCAAATCCAAAATTTCGAGTCGTAAAATTTACAAGTCCAGATGCTTAGAGACAAGGGGCCGATGACTGCAAGTCGACGTAATATTTGATATCGATTTTCTCTAAATGTTTCGATGTTTTAAACGTCAATTTTTGATGACTATAGCACATTATTTGAATGTTAAGAAATCCATTGATTGATACATACCAGAAAATGAGTTCATTTTTTTCTCGTACATCGATTTCGCTGTTAATTTGTGCGACGCTAGTCCTAAGAACCGCGATGCCATTTGTTTCAAACTTGAGGTAAGCACTAATGTTGTTCGTTTCAATGTATGCCACCAAGAATAAAGTCTTGTAATAGATGCTCTCATATACATGCAAAGTGAGTGAAATTTTAAAACGCTCATTTCTGCTCACTTTGCGTTTGAAGAGGAAGAAACTGTTGGCGACTGATGAAGAATAAGAGGGTTTGCAGAGTTGCCGGCTAGTGATTTTAGTTATGGTACATTGAGCGTGCAAACAATATAATACTCGGCATATGTCATCAATGACTCATCAAAATCGAGCGATATCTCGTATTTGAGCTCTTTAATTGTGGGTCAAAATTCATGATGAGTTTTTATTGGCGTATTTTATTCATGGAATTTTGAAATATGCCTGCAAATGGTCGAGATACTGATACACACATTTCGTATTGGAGACGGCTCATTAATAAACAAGCGTTTTGGAATAGAGCGCATCATGCTGGGGCTGTCGATCACGATATGGGGTACTGTGAGTTGATGTTTCACTCATTAATTTTGATGATTGAGAGAAGATATTGGAGGGTGTTTTGAGTCAGGAACTTTTGAGCTGTGCACTGAAACTTTGTTTGGGAATAAGTGCGATAACTCATTGATTCATATTCCCATCAGTTGCATATTTCGCTTCTAGGAAAAACTGAGTGTGAGTGAGTAGACACCGTTTCGACGCTCACTCAGGGTTCATATTTTGTGAGTGTGTGTTCCTGATATGGATTGAATTTTTGAGAGGTTTTGCGGGTCTCAAATATTTTATTTACGGAAACTAAAATATTATTAGTGAAATATTTTCGAAAATTCGAAAATTCTCACTCGGACTTAGTTCAGGCTTCTATTTCGGTCAGTAATTGGGATTTAGGTGTGGTAACACATGAAAATTGTTTCCGCTCATGAAATGCCTCATTTTGAGGAATTATTCTCTTAAATGGGGAATTTCACTCATTCAAACGTAGATGCTGTTGGTGAGTTCATTGGGCGCTGCAAATCGGTCAAGCTATTGTGTTTGATGAGACGATGGATTTTGTAATGTTTTTCAGGACGAAAATTGACAAGTTGCGGGTTCAAATCCCAAAACATGAATTTATTTCGAAATTCGAAAAATCACTCATTTCGCTCAGTTCAGTGCCGAATTTTGCATGAAACTTGCATCATTGAGTACATAAGCGATAGCATTTCTTTCGTCTTAAGAAAGTGAGAATTGTGAAAGATATTGAATTTTTTTAATTTTCAATGATGATGCATCGGTGAACTAGGTCAGCAATTGAGTGAAATTTTAATTAGGCATATCTTTCTTTGCATCGAAGGTAGAAGTCCGAAATTTTGATACAACGTAGACATCAATGAGTAGTGTCTATATTGTCATTTTGAGAACGGTCCAAATGATATTTTGGGGAAAATGAGTAATTTTCTAAAATTCCATACTTGTTTAATTTGACGATTTAGGGTACTTAGAAATAAGCTAGAAACTTCATTTTAGACTCAAATGAAGCAGAATCCAAAGCAGGGTGTGAATTAAGGTGGTAAAATTTTTTTTATTCAATACTTTTCAAAATATGGACAAATGAGTTTTTAAAAACGTTTTGGCTGTTATTTCGTTATAGGAACTTGTTTTGAACCGTTTTTGGGGCCAAATCGGAAATTTCGACTTGTGCAATGACCACGCATTTGAAAAAATTAGAAAAAATTCGATAAAAGTCCACGGATATTAAAATGTAATTTTCAATGGAAATACGCTAAAAAATGAGAATCGCTGCAACTACCAATTTGATTACCATACAGACCGATACTTTTGGGGTTTTTAGTAAACTCTACGGGGTAAATACGCAAAAAATGCGTAAAAAGGACACAAAAATTGCATTTTTCAGAGTTTGAAAGTGATTCGAGGTAATTGCAGTGTCCCGCGAGTTTGACTAATATCTGAGTAACAATTATGCCGCTCGGCGAGTTGCGTAGCGCTCGTCGAGCGGCCCCAAAACTTAAGCTCGATTTACTCAACCCCTGAATTTAACGCGCGACAGCGCGTACCCCAATTATTATCTGTAAGGAGATGAACAGGTGTCGATGTTTTTCTATTAAACGAGAATTATCTTTGGTTTTTAATCCGGATTGCGATTGTAGTTTAATTTAGTAATGATTTTTATTTTATTGATGATTGATTGCTGTTTTGTTTTTGATTGTTGCGGGATTGGATTATTTAAGGGGCTCTGCACGAATAACTGAGACGCCATCTGATGAATGGTGATTTACAGAGACGCCATCAGATGTATGGTGATTTACAGCTAATTCACATCATTTATTCTTGGAAACAAATATATTTTAGAATTTTGGGGTTGTTTCGAGAATATTGATGATAATTGGATATGTCATGAAGTTGGTGAATATTTGGCGTTTTCTGTTGAAGGTTTCGTCGAATGAATTTTCAGAACGAAAGGTTAGTATCGCCTTTTAATGTGAGTAATCTATTCTGATATGAGAGGTGGAAATTATTGTGGGTTATGGAAAGCCAAATTTTCGTACTCCTGGGTTCGGTGAAATCTTAAATAGCTTTCAGAGAATTTAATTATTTTTCCCGCATGTTTAAGTATAATTTTGAATGAGGCTTATGTAATTGAACTCGGGTCTTGGTATTGTTTACTGCATTCTGGCCAAATGGACAATCAGATTTTGAGGATTATTCAGGTTCTACAGGAGGGTAATTCAGACTACGACTTTGTACTGAAATTTCACTATCTTCTTGACTCTGTTTAGAATATTGATTAGCAACCTGCCGTCGCTCATCATATTAGGGATTTAGCTAATTTTAGGCTTTGATTTAGGTGAAGGTATTTAATTTTTGCAGGGTAGGTTAAATTCCGTTGGGTAAATTGATTAGAAACAAAGGTCGGATGTTAAGTTAGATGGAATAAAATAGGAGTGGTCAAAAATTCAACAATAAAATGAGATTAATTGGGTAATCATATGCAGTCGGGATTAAATAGCTTTTGTTTGGTTAGATTTGACTAGGTTGGGTTAGAATAGTTTAGGTTGGGTTAATAATATAAGACGTTGCCACATGATTGATTTGGTGCGGATGTGTTTTTCATAAAAAGAGGTCGGTTAAATGATTTTTGATCTGTAAATATATGGTTAGGTAAATTGTACACTTGGAATATGTTAATGGTATCGGAAAATGAATTGATGTTGGTGTTTGAAAGTTTAACATAGAGCGTAGAGAGGAATATTTTGTACGTATCGCTCTGTGATTTGAGACGATGGTGTATCTGATTGTGTTGGATAATTGTGGTTATTTTTAAAAGTGTGCGCGATATGTTGGTGTGTATATGTGTGTATGTGTGTGTGGGAGTGTGTGTAGAGTGTGAGCGTTGGGATGATGGGGTGTGTGTGTGTGTTTGTGTGTGTGTGTGTTGGTCCGCCCCCGGTCTTTGCTGGTTTTTGCGCGGGCGGACCCTCGGAGAGGTTCCGGAGGAAAAACTAAAAAAAAAATGCGCAAAAAGAAAAAAAAAAAAAAAAAAAAATTCTGGTCGACCGCGTTGAGTTCCGGACAGATGGCATATATACCGGATCTGGCGTGAGCACAAGAGCGAGCCCCTAGAACGCGTGGTCGCAGCGCGCTCAAATTCGGTGAGCAGAAAGACGACCATCTCGATATTACCCGTGCCAAGTTTCGTTTCGATCGTGCGAGAACTTTTCATTCAATGGCGGAAAAATGGTCAAAAATCGCCGAAAATTGAGCTTTTTCAAACTGCTGCCAAACATACTTAGAATGCACTTAGGTGGCTCAAATTACAGGATGTGGTAGATGAAATGTTCGAGTAGGTGCTCAGGTTGCCATTTTGCGATACGTTAATAAAAAGTATCCCTCTGGGCTCCTCAAAGTTGACCAAAAATTTTTTTTCGATTTCAGTTGAAATTTTGACATTTTTTATTGGACAAACTACGTGAGTTTTCAATTTCAAACTTTGATAGGTGATAGATTTTTAAAAGTTCTACTCACCAAAAAATCAGCAATTCTCAAAACGATCAAGTTTGGACGCAACTTTGGAACGAAAATTGACACGAAATTTCCGTGAGTTTGGGTGAGTTTCAAAACATGTTTGTCCGGGGTTTTGGTGATACTTGAGAGTTCGAGCAGTTGACATCTTATTCGAAAAGCTTGGTCCTAGTTGCAGCAAGTTTTACAGAGTGCCATCTTTCGAAATTCAAATTTTGTGCAACTTTAAAGTTGAAGTAAAAAAACGCGTTTTTTCAAAGGTCATTTTTGGCCGCCATTTGTGACGTTGTTTGACCGAGTGGGAACTTCAAAAGTTGATACCACCCAGATTTGAACTTTTTCTCAAAGTTATCAAGTTTACAACTTGCCATGATTGATGCTTTTCTCAAAAAATTGTCCCAAACACAACCCCCAAACCCTCAAAAAACCGCCTCAAACTTGTTTGAGGAAAATGGGTGGGACCCACGAAAAACTTTATTTAACATTTTTTGCGAGTTTTTAGATCCTACATACGAAAAAAGTTTTGTGGAAAGATCGCTTGAAAATTTTTTTCGTTTTATTGAATTTTCCGATTTCAACAGTAAAATGGCACTTTCCATCTACCCCAAGTCACTCTGTTTTATGCCTCAGGATATCGAAATTCTCATGAATGATACGCCTTGGCGAGACCTTTCGTTTGGTACCACACTCAAAGTTGTAGCTTAATAAACTTTTGAGTTAAATCCAAAAAACTTAAATTGCGGCCCAAGTCTCGTGAATTTTTCTAAGTCCTTAGGGGTGAAATATTCGATCTCAATTTAAGGCCTCAATAAGGCGTTTCATGGATTTTCGACCACTCTCATGTCCAAGTAACGACAGGAAATTGATGTTTTCGTTAGTTTTGTTAGGAAATGAGTGCTTGATAATGATTTTTTCGATTTCGAAGTTTTTCTCCTTTTATATGCATTTAGGGACTCGCAGCAATTTTTCGAGGCATCGACAGTGTTGCTAGAGTTGTTAAAAATATTTGTTCTCTTCGAAAGGAACTCGATAACACGTATTTTTGAGCACTCATTTTTCACTCAATTAGAGTATGCATCATTTTTTACTTTTTTGAGGCGTTTGTCGACGTCGTACGAAAAAATTTATAGAGATGAAATGTGTTGCAAATTGCTGATTTACCCTTAGGTAAAGTCTTTGCACCTCCGACGGCTCATTTGAAATTTTTTTTCCAGATCCAAAATTTCGAGTCGTAAAATTTACAAGTCCAGATTCATGTAGACAAGGGGCCGATGACTGCAAGTCGACGCAATATTTGATATAGATTTTCTCGAAAAGTTTCGGTGTCTCAAACGTCAATTTTTGATGAATATATCACATTTTTGACACGTAAAGAAATCCACGGAATGAAATATACCAGAAAATGAGCTCATTTTTTTCTCGTACATCGATTTCGCTGTTAATTTGTGCGACGCTGGTCCTATAGGAGTCGCGATGCCATTTGTCTCAACCTTGGATTAAGCATTAATGCTGTTCGTCTCAAAGAGTTTCACCATGATCAAAGTCTTGTCATAGATGCACTCATATATGGAAAGTGAGTGAAATTTAAAAACGCTCATTTCTGCTCACTTAGCATTTTGAACCGGAACAAACTCTCGGCGAATGTTGAAGAATAAGAGGGCTTGCAGAGTTGCCACCTAGTGATTTTAGTCAAGGTACGCTGTGACTGCAAACCGTATAACACTCAAAAAATGTCATCACTAACTCATCAAATTGATGCGATATGTCGTTTTAAGCTCTTCTTGTGGTTCAAAATTGATGAAGTGTTTTTCAGAGCTTATTTCATGGTTGGAAATCAGAAATTTGACTTGCACGTGGTGGAAGAATTAATACTCTAATTTCGTGTTGAAAAAGAACTCATTAATGATCGAGCGTTTAGTAATAAAGCGCATCATGCTGACGCTGTCGTTAACGTTAGAGGGTATTGTGAGTTGATATTTCACTCATTAATTTTGATGATTGAGTGAAGAAATAGGAGGATCTTTTGAGTCAAGAACGTTTGGGCTGTGCACTCAAATTTGGTTCTGGAATAGATATGAGAACTCGTTGATTTACTCACTCATATTCCCATCGGTTGTATGTTTCGCTTGTAGGGAAAACTGAGTGTGAATTAGTAGACACCGTTTCGAGGCTCACTCAGGGTTCATATTTTGGGAGTATGTGTCCCTGATATAGATTGAATTTTTGAGTGGGTTCACGGGTCTCAAATATGTTATTTACGGAAACTAGAATATTATTACTGAAATATTTTCGAAAATTCGTAAATTCTCACTCGGACTTTGTTCAGGCTTCTATTTCGGTCAGAAATTAGGAAATAATTGTGACAACACATGAAAATTGTTTCCGCTCATGAAATGCCTCATTTTGAGGAATTATGACCGCATATGATGAATTTCACTCATTCAAACGTAGATGCTGTTCGTGGGTTCTTTGGGCGCTGCAAATCGGTCAAGCTATTGTGTTTGATGAGACGGTGGATTTTGTAGTGTTTTTCGGGATGAAAATTGACAAGTTGCGGGTTCAAATCCCAAAACATGAATTTATTTCGAAATTCGAAAAATCACTCATTTCACATAGTTCAGTGCCGAAATTTGCATGAAACTTGCGTCATGATGTAGAGAAGCGATAGCATTTCTTTCGTCTTCAGAAAGTAGGAGTTATGAAAGATATTGAATTTTTTCCATTTTCAATGATGATGCATCGGTGAACTCGGTCAGCAATTGAGTGAAATTTTAATTAGGCATATATTTCTTTCCATCGAAGGTAGAAGTCCGAAATTTTGATAGAACGTTGACATCAATGAGTAGTGTCTATATTGTCATTTTGAGAACGGTCCAAATGATATTTTGGGGAAAATGAGTAATTTTCTAAAATTCCATACTTGTTTAATTTGACGATTTAGGGTACTTAGAAATAAGCTAGAAACCTCATTTTGGGCTCAAATGAAGCGGAATCCAAAGCAGGGTCTGAATTATGGTGTTAAAAATTTTTTTATTCATTATTTTTTATTATATGGACAAATGAGTTTTTAAGAATGTTTTGGTCGTTATTTCGTCATTGGAACGTGTTTTGAACCGTTTTTAGGGCCAAATGGGACATATCGAGTTGTGAAATGACCACGCATTTGAAAAATTAGGGAAAAAATTCGATTAAAGTCCACGGATATTAAAATGTTATTTTCAATGGAAAACCTCTAAAAAATGAGAATCGCTGCAGCTACCAATTTGATTACCATACAGACAGATACTTTTAGGGCCGTTAGTAAACTCTACGGGGTAAATACACTAAAAATGCATAAAAATGACACAACAATTGCATTTTTCAGAGTTTGAAAGTGATTCGAAGTAAATGCAGTGTCCTTCGAGTTTGACTTATATTTGAGCAACAATTATGCCGCTCGGCGAGTTGCGTAGCGCTCGTCGAGCGGCCCCAAAACTTAAGCTCGATTTACTCAACCCCTGAATTTAACGCGCGACAGCGCGGTCCACAACTATTATCTGTAAGGAGATGAACAGGTGTCTATGTTTTTCTATTAAACGAGAATTACCTTTGGTTTTGATGTCGGATTGCGATGGTAGTTTTATTTAGTGATGATTTTTATTTTGTTGTGGATTAATGGTTGATTTGTTTTAGATTGGATCATGTTTAGTTTATTCAAGGGCCCTGCATGAATTACTGAGACTCTATCTGATGTATGCTAATTAACCGCTTGTTTGATCATTTAATCCTGAAAACAAATATAAATTGGGTTGTTGGGGTTAATTTGAGAAATTATTGATAGTAATTGGATGTGTAATGAAGTTGGTGAATATTTGGCGTTTTCTGGTGAAGGTTTCAAATGAATTTTCAGAACGAAAGGTTAGTATCGCCTTTGAAGGGGAGTAATCTATTCTGATATGAAAGGTGGCTGTTTTTGTGGGTTATGGAAAGCCAAATTTCCGTACGTCAGGGTTTGGTGAAATTTTAAACAGTTTCTAAAGAATTTACTTATTTTAACTGCATGTATTAGTGAAATTTTTAATGAGGCTTACGTAATTATTCAACTTGGGACTAGGAATTGTTTAATCTATTCTGGTCGAATGGACAATAATATTTATAGGGTTTTGAGTATGTTCGACCGGAGGTAAATTTTGGATTTTTTTATACTGAAATTTCCCTTTCTTCTTGACCCTGTTTAGAATATTGTGAAGCAACTTGCAGTGGAACTTCATGTAAGGGATTTAGGTAATTTCTAGTTTTGATTTAGGTGAAAGTATTTCATTTTTTGCAGGATAGGTGAAATTCCGTTGGGTAAATTGATAAAAAACAAAGGTCGGATGTCAAATTAGATGGATTAAAATATGAGTGGTCAAAAATTCAACATTAAAATATGATAGAATAGGTTTTCTTATCCAGTCAGGATAAAATAGCTTTGGTTGGTTTATATTAGACTAGGTTGGGTTAGATTAGACTAGGTTGGGTTAAATTAGTTTAGGTTGTGTTAATAATATAAGACATTGCCATCTGATTGATTTGGTATGGATGTATTATTCATAAAAAGAGGTCGGTGAAATGATTTTTGCCCGGTAAATATATGGTTAGGTGAATTTAATACATGGTATCGGAAAATGAATTGATGATGGTGTTTGAAAGTTAAACATAGAACATAGAGTGATAGACATTGCACATATCGATTTGTCATTGAGACGATGGTGTATCTGATTGTGTTGGATGATTGTGGTTATATTTACAAGTGTGCGCGACATGTTGGTGTGTATATGTGTGTATGTGTGTGGGAGTGTGTGTAGAGTGTGAGCGTTGGGATGATGGGGTGTGTGTGTGTTTGTGTGTGTGTGTGTGTTGGTCCGCCCCCGGTCTGTGCTGGTTTTTGCGCGGGCGGACCTCTCTTTGAGGTTCCGAAGGAAAACTAAAAAAAAAATGCGCAAAAAAAAAAAAAAAAAAAATTTCATAAAAATCTGGGTGGCCGCGCCGAGTAAAGAAGGACTGTAGTGCGTACGTGTAGTGCATGGGCGCATTCTCGGAAACGGCTGGTCCCAGCGCGCTCAAATTTGGTGAGCAGAAAGACCCCCATCTCGACATTATCTGTGCCAAGTTTCGTTTCGATCGTGCGAAAATTTTAAATTTAATGAAGGTTCAATGGTGAAAAATAGCCAAAAATTGCACTTTTTCAAACTGCTGCCAAACATACTTAGAATGCACCTAGGCGGCCCAAATTACAGGATGTGGTAGATAAAATGTTGGAGTAGGTGCTGAGGTTGCCATTTTGCGATACGTTGATAAAAAATATCCCTTTGAGCTCCTCAAAGTTGACCAAAAATTTTTTTTCGATTTCAGTCGAAATTTTGACATTCTTTATTGGACAAACTACGCAAGTTTGCAAACTCAAACTTTGATAGGTGATAGATTTTCAAAAGTTCTACTCACTATGAAATCAGCGGTTCTCAAAACGATCAAGTTTCGATGCAACTTTGGGACAAAAACTGACACGAAATTTCCGTGTGTTTGGGTGAGTTTCAAAACATGTTTGTCCGGGGTTTTGGTGATACTTGAGAGTTCGAGCAGTTGACATCTTATTCGAAAAGCTTGGTCCTAGTTGCAGCAAGTTTTACAGAGTGCCATCTTTCGAAATTCAAATTTTGTGCAACTTTAAAGTTGAAGTAAAAAAACGCGTTTTTTCAAAGGTCATTTTTGGCCGCCATTTGTGACGTTGTTTGACCGAGTGAGGACTTCAAAAGTTGATACCACCCAGATTTAAACTTTTTCTCAAAGGAATCAAGTTTACAGTTTGCCATGAGTGATGCTTTTCTCAAAAAAATGTCCCAAACACAAGCCCCAAACCCTCAAAAAACCGCCTCAAACTTGTTTGAGGAAAATGGGTGCGACCCACGAAAAACTTTATTTAACACTTTCTGCTCGGTTTTTGGTCGTACATACCATAATTCTTTTGCTGGTCGAATTTCGGCTTCGTTTGAGCGTCAGAATTTTTTTTCCATTTTTTCAGCTTATTTCGGATATTCGTCCCCCCCAAAAGCCTACTTGCTTACCTTCGACAGAGTTGAAAAAACACTTGAATGATGCGCCTCGACGAGACCTTTCGTTTGGTACCACGCTCAAAGTTGTAGCTCATCAAACTTTTGGAAAAAGTCTAAAAAACTAAAATTGGGGCTCAAATCTCGTGAATTTTTCTAAGTCCTTAGGGGTGAAATATTCGATCCCAATTTAAGGCCTTTAAAAGGCTTTTCATGGGTTTTCGACCACTCGCATGTCCAAGTAACGACAGGAAATTGATGTTTTCGTTAGTTTTGTTAAGAAATGAGTGCTTGATAATGATTTTTTCGATTTCGAAGTTTTACTCATTTTATGTCCATTTAGGCACTCGCAGCTATTTTTCAAGGCTTCGACAGTGTTACTAGAGTTGTTAGAAATATTTGTTCTCTTCGAAGTGACCCCGAAAACACGTATTTTTGAGCACTCATTTTTCACTCAATTAGAGTATGCATCAATTTTTACTTTTTTGATGCGTTTATCGACGTCCTACGAAAAAATTTATAGAGATGAAATGTGTTGAAAATTGCCGATTTACCCTATGGTAAAGTCTTTGCACCTCCGAAGGCTTGTTTGAAATTATTTTTTTCAAATCCAAAATTTCGAGTCGTAAAATTTACAAGTCCAGATGCTTGGAGACAAGGGGCCGATGACTGCAAGTCGACGTAATATTTGATATCGATTTTCTCTAAATGTTTCGATGTTTTAAACGTCAATTTTTGATGACTATAGCACATTATTTGAATGTTAAGAAATCCATTGATTGATACATACCAGAAAATGAGCTCATTTTTTTCTCGTACATCGATTTCGCTGTTAATTTGTGCGACGCTAGTCCTAAGAACCGCGATGCCATTTGTTTCAAACTTGAGGTAAGCACTAATGTTGTTCGTTTCAATGTATGCCACCAAGATAAAAGTCTTGTAATAGATGCTCTCATATACATGCAAAGTGAGTGAAATTTTAAAACGCTCATTTCTGCTCACTTAGCGTTTTGAAGAGGAAGAAACTGTTGGCGACTGATGAAGAATAAGAGGGTTTGCAGAGTTGCCGGCTAGTGATTTTAATTATGGTACATTGAGCGTGCAAACAATATAATACTCGGCATATGTCATCAATGACTCATCAAAATCGAGCGATATCTCGTATTTGAGCTCTTTGATTGTGGATCAAAATTCATGATGAGTTTTTATTGGCGTATTTTATTCATGGAATTCTGAAATATGCCTGCAAATGATCGAGATACTGACACACACATTTCGTATTGTAAACGGCTCATTAATAAACGAGCGTTTTGGAATAGAGCGCATCATGCTGGGGCTGTCGATCACGATATGGGGTACTGTGAGTTGATGTTTCACTCAGTAATTTTGATGATTGAGAGAAGATATTGGAGGGTCTTTTGAGTCAGGAACTTTTGAGCTGTGCACTGAAACTTTGTTTGGGAATAAGTACGAGAACTCATTGATTTACTCACTCATATTCCCATCAGTTGCACGTATCGTTTCTAGGAAAAACTGAGTGTAAGTGAGTAGACACCATTTCGACGCTCACTCATGGCTCATATTTTGTGAGTGTGTGTTCCTGATATGGTTTGAATTTTTGAGAGGTTTTGCGGATCTCAAATATTTTATTTACGGAAACTAAAATATTATTACTGAAATATTTCCGAAAATTCGTAAATTCTCACTCGGACTTTGTTCAGGCTTCTATTTCGGTCAGAAATTTGGACATAGAGGTGGTAACACATTTAAATTGTTTCCGCTCATGAAATGCCTCATTTTGAGGAATTATGATCTTAAATGGGGAATTTAACTCACTCAAACGTAGATGCTGTTAGTGAGTTCATTGGGGGCTGCAAATCGGTCAAGCTATTGTATATGATGAGACAAAAGATTTTGTAATGTTTTTCGGGACGAAAATTGACCAGTTGCGTGTTCAAATCCCAAAACATGAATTTATTTAGAAATTCAGAAAATCACTCATTTCACATTCTTCAGTGCCGAAATTTGCATGATACGTGAGGATGTAGATATGTGATAGCATTTCTTTCGTCTTCAGCAAGTGGGAGTTATCTAAGATATTGATTTTTTTTCATTTTCAATGATGATGCATCGGTGAACTCGGTCAACAATTGAGTGAAATTTTAATTAGGCATATCTTTTTCTGCATTGAAGCTATATGTCCGATATTTTGATACAACGTAGATATGAATGAGTAGTGTCTATATTGACATTTTGAGAACGGTGCAAATGATATTTTGGGGAAAATGAGTAATTTTCTAAAATTCCATACTTGTTTAATTTGACGATTTGGGGTACTTAGAAATAAGCTAGAAACTTCATTTTGGGCTCAAATGAAGCGGAATCCGAAGCAGGGTGTGAATTATGGGGTTAAAATTTTTTTCATTCATTAATTTTTGATATATGGACAAATGAGTTTTTAAAAATGTTTTGGCCGTTATTTCGTCATTGGAACGTGTTTTGAACCGTTTTTGGGGCCAAATGGGACATTTCGACTTGTGCAATGACCACGCATTTGAAAAAATTGGGAAAAATTCGATAAAAGTCCACGGATATTAAAATGTTATTTTCAATGGAAATACGCTAAAAAATGAGAATCGCTGCAACTACCAATTTGATCACTATACAGACAGATACTTTTAGGGCCGTTAGTAAACTCTACGGAGTGAATACGCTAAAAATGCGTAAAAATGGCACAAAAATTGTATTTTTCAGAGTTTGGAAGTGATTCGAAGTAAATGCAGTGTCCCTCGAGTTAGACTAATATCTGAGCAACAATTATGCCGCTCGGCGAGTTGCGTAGCGCTCGTCGAGCGGCCCCAAAACTTAAGCTCGATTTACTCGACCCCTGAATTTAACGCGCGACAGCGCGTTCCCCAATGATTATCTGTAAGGAGCTGAACAGGTGTCGATATTTTTCTATTAAACGAGAATTATCTTTGGTTTTGATGCCGGATGGCGGTTGTAGTTTCATTTAGTGATTTTTATTTTATTGATGATTTATTGCTGTTTTGTTTTTGATTGTTGCGGGATTGGATTATTTAAAGGCTCTGCATGATTATCTGAGACGCCATCTGATGTGTGGGGATTTACAGGTAATTCACATCATGTATTCCTGGAAACAAATATATTTTAGATTTTTGGGGTTCATTTGAGAATATTGATAATAATTGAATATGTCATGAAGTTGGTGAATATTTGGCGTTTTCTGTTGAAGGTTTCAAATGAATTTTCAGAACAAAAGGTTAGTTTCCCCTGTGAAAGTGAGTATTCTATTCTGATTTGAGAGGTGGGTTATGTGGGTATTTGTGGGTTATGGGAAGCCAAATATTCGTACGTCTGGATTTGGTGAAATTTTGAATAGCTTTTAAAGAATGTATTTTTTTAACCACATGTGTAAGTAGAATTTTGAATGAGGCTTATGTAGGTCAACTTGGGACTAGGAATTGTTTAATATATTCTGGTCGAATGGACAATCATATTTATATGGTTTTAAGTATGTTCGACCGGAGGTAATTTCTGGATTTTATACCGAAATTTCTCTTTCTTCTTGACCTGGTTTAGAATATTGTGAAGCAACTTGCAGTCGATCTTCATGTAAGGGATTTAGGTAATTTTAAGTTTTGATTTAGGTGAAGGTATTCCATTTTTTGCAGCATAGGTTAAATTCCGTTGGGTGAATTGATACGAAACAGAGGTTGGACGTCAAGTTAGATGGAATAAAATAAGAGAGGTCAAAAATTCAACAATAAAATATGATAGAATAGGTTTTCTTTTCTACTCAGGATAAAATAGCTTTGGTTGGTTTAGAATAGACTAGGTTGGGTTAGATTAGACTAGGTTGGGTTAGATTAGTTTAGGTTGGGTTAGATTAGTTTAGGTTGGGTTAAATTAGTTTAGGTTGTGTTAATAATATAAGACGTTGCCATCTGATTGATTTGGTATCGATGTGTTATTCATAAAAGAGGTCGGTGAAAGGATTTTTGCCCTGTAAATATATGTTGTTAGGTGAATTTAATACATGGTATTTGTTAATGGTATCGGAAAATGAATTTATGATGGTGTTTGAAAGTTAAACATAGAACATAGAGTGAAAGACATTGCACATATCGATTTGTCATTTGAGACGATGGTGTATCTGATTGTGTTGGATAATTGTGGTTATTTTTACAAGTGTGCGCGACACGTTGGTGTGTATATGTGTGTATGTGTGTGGGAGTGTGTGTAAGAGTGTGAATGTTTGGGGTTTTGAGGTGTGCGAGTGTGTGTTTGTGTGTGTGTGTGGTCCGCCCCCGGTCTTTGCTGGTTTTTGCGCGGGCGGACCTCTTTTTGAGGTTCCGAAGGAAAACTAAAAAAAAAATGCGCAAAAAAAAAAAAAAAAAAATTTCATAAAAATCTGGGTGGCCGCGCCGAGTAAAGAAGGACTGTAGTGCGTACGTGTAGGGTGTGGGCGCATTCTCGGAAACGGCTGGTCCCAGCGCGCTCAAATTTGGTGAGCAGAAAGACCCCCATCTAGACATTGTCTGTGCCAAGTTTCGTTTCGATCGTGCGAAAATTTCAAATTTAATGAAGGTTCAATGGGGAAAAATAGCCAAAAATGGCACTTTTTCAAACTGCTGCCAAACATACTTAGAATGCACCTAGGCGGCCCAAATTACAGGATGTGATAGACAAAATGTTGGAGTAGGTGCTGAGGTTGCCATTTTGCGATACGTTGATAAAAAGTATCCCTTTGAGCTCCTCAAAGTTGACCAAAAATTTTTTTTCGATTTCAGTCGAAATTTTGACATTTTTTATTGGACAAACTACGTGAGTTTGCAATTTCAAACTTTGATAGGTGATAGATTTTCAAAAGTTCTACTCACTATAAAATCAGCGGTTCTCAAAACGATCAAGTTTCGATGCAACTTTGGATTGAATTTTTTCTAAAAATTCATCAGATTTTGGGACGTCGTCCAAACATGTTTGCCTGGGGTTTTGGTGATACTTGAGAGTTTGAGCAGTTGACATCTTGTTTGAAAAGCTTTGTAGTACTCAAAACGAAAATTATAGAGTGTTTTCTTGAAAATTTGAACATTTGTGCATTTTTAAAGTTGAAGTAAAAAAATGCGTTTTTTGAAAAGTCATTTTTGGCCGCCATTTCTGGCGTTGTTTGATCGATTAGAGATTTCAAACTTTGATACCATCTAGAATCAATCTTTTTCTCAAAGTTATCAAGTGTACAGTTCATCATGAGCCATACTTTTCTCAAAAAAATGTCTCAAACACAGCCCCCAAACCCTCGAAAAACCGCCCCAAACATGTTTGAGGAAAATGGGTGCGACCCACGAAAAACTTGATTTAACATTTTTTGCGAGTTTTGCGGTCCTACATACGAAGAAAGTTTTGTGGAAAGATCGCGTGTAAATTTTTTTCGTTTTATTGAATTTTCCGATTTCAACAGTAAAATGGCACTTTCCATCTTTTCTAAGGCCCTTTTTTTCATGCTTCAGGATATCGAAATTCTAATGAGTGATGCGCCTTGGCGAGACCTTTCGTTTGATACCAAACTTAAAGTTGTAGCTCAACAAACTTTTGAGAAAAATCCAAAAAACTAAAATTGGGGCTCAAATCGCGTGAATTTTTCTAAGTCCTTAGGGGTGAAATATTCAATCCCAAATTAAGGCCTCTATAAGGCTTTTCATGGATTTTCGACCACACCCATGTTCAAGTAACGACGGAAAATTGATGTTTTTGTTAGTTTTGTTAAGAAATGAGTGCTTGATAATGATTTTCTCGATTTCGAAGTTTTACTCATTTTATATCCATTTAGGGACTCGCAGCCATTTTTCGAGGCTTCGAGAGTGTTGCTAGAGTTGTTAAAAATATTTGTTCTCTCGGAAAGAAACTCGATAACACGTATTTTTGAGCACTCATTTTTCACTCAATTAGAGTATGCATCAATTTTTACTTTTTTGATGCGTTTATCGACGTCGTACGAAAAAATTTATAGAGATGAAATGTGTTGGAAATTGCCGATTCACCCTTGGGTAAAGTTTTTGCACTTCCAACGGCTCGTTTGAAATTTTTTTTTCAGATCCATAATTTCAAGTCGTAAAATTTACAAGTCCAGATGCTTAGAGACAAAGGGCCGATGACTGCAGGTTACGCAATATTTGATATCGATTTTCTCGACAAGTTTTGGTGTTTCAAACGTCAATCTTTGATGACTATATCACATTATTTTCATGTTTAGAAATCTATTGAATGATATATACCAGAAAATGAGCTCATTTTTTTCTCGTTCATCGATTTCGCTGTTAATTTGTGCGACGCTAGTCCTAAGAACCGCGATGCCATTTGTTTCAAACTTGAGGTAAGCACTAATGTTGTTCGTTTCAATGTATGCCACCAAGATTAAAGTCTTGTAATAGATGCTCTCATATACATGCAAAGTGAGTGAAATTTTAAAACGCTCATTTCTGCTCACTTTGCGTTTGAAGAGGAAGAAACTGTTGGCGACTGATGAAGAATAAGAGGGTTTGCAGAGTTGCCGGCTAGTGATTTTAGTTATGGTACATTGAGCGTGCAAACAATATAATACTCGGCATATGTCATCAATGACTCATCAAAATCGAGCGATATCTCGTATTTGAGCTCTTTAATTGTGGGTCAAAATTCATGATGAGTTTTTATTGGCGTATTTTATTCATGGAATTTTGAAATATGCCTGCAAATGGTCGAGATACTGATACACACATTTCGTATTGGAAACGGCTCATTAATAAACAAGCGTTTTGGAATAGAGCGCATCATGCTGGGGCTGTCGATCACGATATGGGGTACTGTGAGTTGATGTTTCACTCATTAATTTTGATGATTGAGAGAAGATATTGGAGGGTCTTTTGAGACAGGAACTTTTGAGCTGTGCACTGAAACTTTGTTTGGGAATAAGTACGAGAACTCATTGATTCATATTCCCATCAGTTGCATGTTTCGCTTCTAGGAAAAAAATGAGTGTGAGTGAGTAGACACCGTTTCGAAGCTCACTCAGGGCTCATATTTTGTGAGTGTGTGTTCCTGATATGGATTGAATTTTTGAGAGGTTTTGCGGGCCTCAAATATTTTATTTACGGAAACTAAAATATTATTACTGAAATATTTTCGAAAATTCGTAAATTCTCACTCGGACTTTGTTCAGGCTTCTATTTCGGTCAGAAATTGGGACATAGATGTGATAACACATGAAAATTGTTTCCGCTCATGAAATGCCTCATTTTGAGGAATTATGACCTTAAATGGGGAATTTCACTCATTCAAACGTAGATGCTGTTGGTGAGTTCATTGGGCGCTGCAAATCGGTCAAGCTATTGTGTTTGATGAGACGATGGATTTTGTAATGTTTTTCAGGACGAAAATTGACAAGTTGCGGGTTCAAATCCCAAAACATGAATTTATTTCGAAATTCGAAAAATCACTCATTTCGCTTAGTTCAGTGCCGAATTTTGCATGAAACTTGCATCATTGAGTACATAAGCGATAGCATTTCTTTCGTCTTAAGAAAGTGAGAATTGTGAAAGATATTGAATTTTTTTAATTTTCAATGATGATGCATCGGTGAACTAGGTCAGCAATTGAGTGAAATTTTAATTAGGCATATCTTTCTTTGCATCGAAGGTAGAAGTCCGAAATTTTGATACAACGTAGACATCAATGAGTAGTGTCTATATTGACATTTTGAGAACGGTCTAAATGATATTTTGGGGAAAATGAGTAATTTTCTAAAATTCCATACTTGTTTAATTTGGCGATTTGGGGTACTTAGAAATAAGCTAGAAACTTCATTTTGGGCTCAAATGAAGCGGAATCCAAAGCAGGGTGTGAATTATGGCGTTAAAATTTTTTTAATTCAATTATTTTTAATATATGGACAAATGAGTTTTTAAAAATGTTTTGGTCGTTATTTCGTCATTGGAACGTGTTTTGAACCGTTTTTGGGGCCAAATATGACATTTCGACTTGTGCAATGCCGACGCATTTGAAAAAATTCGAAAAAATTCGATAAAAGTCCACGGATATTAAAATGTTATTTTCAATGGAATTACGCCAAAAAATGAGAATCGCTGCCACTACCAATTTGATTACCTTACAGACAGATACTTTTAGGGCCGTTAGTAAACTCTACGGGGTAAATACGCTAAAAATGCGTAAAAATGACACAAAAATTGCATTTTTTAGAGTTTGAAAGCGATTCGAAGTAAATGCAGTGTCCCTCGAGTTAGACTAATATCTTAGCAACAATTATGCCACTCGGCGAGTTGCGTAGCGCTCGCCGAGTGGCCCCAAAACTCAAGCTCGATTTACTCATCCCCTGAATTTAACGCGCGACAGCGCGTTCCACGATTATTATATGTAAGGAGATGAACAGGTGTCGATGTTTTTCTATTAAATGAGAATTATCTTTGGTTTTGATGTCGGATTGCGATGGTAGTTTTATTTAGTGATGATTTTTATATTATTGTGGATTATTGGTTGTTTTGCTTTAGGTTGGAGCAGGTTTAGTTTATTCAAGGGCCCTGCATGAATAACTCAGACTCTATGAGATGTATACTAATTTACAGCTTATTCGCATAATTTATTCGTGAAATCAAATACATATTGGGTTGTTGGGGTTAAGAAATTATTTATAGTAATTGGATGTGTCATGAAGTTGGTGAACATTTCGCGTTTTCTGTTGAAGGTTTCAAATGAATTTTCAGAACGAAAGGTTAGTATCGCCTTTGAAAGTGAGTAATCTATTCTGATATGAAGGGTGGGTATTTTTTGTGGGCTATGGGAAGGCAAATTTTCGTACGTCTGGGTATGGTGAAATTTTAAATAGCTTTTAAAGAATGTATTTTTTTAACCGCATGTATAAGTAAAATTTTGAATGAGGCTTATGTAATTCAACTTTGGATTAGGAATTGTTTAATATGTTCTGGTCGAATGGACAATCATATTTATAGGGTTATAAGTATGTTCGACCGGAGGTTAATTCTGGATTGTATACTGAAATTTCCCTATCTTCTTGACTCGGTTTAGAACATTGTGAAGCAAATTGCTGACGATTTTCATGTGAGGGATTTAGGTAATTTTAGGTTTTGATTTAGGTGAAAGTATTTCTTTTTTGGCAGGATAGGTTAAATTCCATTGGGTAAATTGATACGAAATAGAGGTCGGACGTTAAATTAGATGGAATAAAATATGAGTGGTCAAAAATTCAACAATAAAATATGATAGAATAGGTTTTCTTATTCAGTCATGATAAAATAGCTTTGGTTGGTTTAGATTAGACTAGGTTGGGTCAGATTAGACTAGGTTGGGTTAGATTAGTTTAGGTTGGGTTAATAATATGAGACGTTGCCATCTGATTGATTTGGTAAGGATGTATTATTCATAAAAAGAGGTCGGTGAAATGATTTTTGACCTGTAAATATTTGGTTAGGTAAACTTTATACTTGATATTTGTTAATGGTATCGGAAAATGAATTGATGTTGGTGTTTGAAAGTTAAACATAGTGCATAGAGTGGAATAAATTGTACATATCGTTTTGTGACTTGAGACGATGGTGTATCTGATTGTGTTGGATAATTGTGGTTATTTTGATAAGTGTGCGCGACATGTTGGTGTGTATGTGTGTGTGTGTGTGTGGGAGTGTGTGTAGAGTGTGAGCGTTGGGATGATGGGGTGTGTGTGTGTTTGTGTGTGTGTGTGTTGGTCCGCCCCCGGTCTGTGCTGGTTTTTGCGCGGGCGGACCTCTTTTTGAGGTTCCGAAGGAAAACTAAAAAAAAAATGCGCAAAAAAAAAAAAAAAAAAAATTTCATAAAAATCTGGGTGGCCGCGCCGAGTAAAGAAGGACTGTAGTGCGTACGTGTAGGGTGTGGGCGCATTCTCGGAAACGGCTGGTCCCAGCGCGCTCAAATTTGGTGAGCAGAAAGACCCCCATCTAGACATTGTCTGTGCCAAGTTTCGTTTCGATCGTGCGAAAATTTCAAATTTAATGAAGGTTCAATGGGGAAAAATAGCCAAAAATGGCACTTTTTCAAACTGCTGCCAAACATACTTAGAATGCACCTAGGCGGCCCAAATTACAGGATGTGATAGACAAAATGTTGGAGTAGGTGCTGAGGTTGCCATTTTGCGATACGTTGATAAAAAGTATCCCTTTGAGCTCCTCAAAGTTGACCAAAAATTTTTTTTCGATTTCAGTCGAAATTTTGACATTTTTTATTGGACAAACTACGTGAGTTTGCAATTTCAAACTTTGATAGGTGATAGATTTTTAAAAGTTCTACTCACTATAAAATCAGCGGTTCTCAAAACGATCAAGTTTCGATGCAACTTTGGATTGAATTTTTTCTAAAAATTTATCAGATTTTGGGACGTCGTCCAAACATGTTTGCCTGGGGTTTTGGTGATACTTGAGAGTCTGAGCAGTTGACATCTTGTTTGAAAAGCTTTGTAGTACTCAAAACGAAAATTATAGAGTGTTTCCTTGAAAAGTTGAACATTTGTGCAACTTTAAAGTTGAAGTAAAAAAACGTGTTTTTCCATAAGTCATTTTTGGCCGCCATTTGTGACGTTGTTTGACCGAGTGGGGACTTCAAAGTTTAATACCACCTAGAATCAAACTTTTTCTCAAAGTTATCAGGTGTACAGTTCATCATGAGCCATACTTTTCTCAAAAAAATGTCTCAAACACAGCTCCCAAACCCTCGAAAAACCGCCCCAAACATGTTTGAGGAAAATGGGTGCGACCCACGAAAAACTTTATTTAACATTTTTTGCGAGTTTTGCGGTCCTACATACGAAGAAAGTTTTGTGGAAAGATCGCGTGTAAATTTTTTTCGTTTTATTGAATTTTCCGATTTCAACAGTAAAATGGCACTTTCCATCTTCCCCAAGTCACCCTGTTTTATGCCTCAGGATATCGAAATTCTCATGAATGATACGCCTTGGCGAGACCTTTCGTTTGGTACCACACTCAAAGTTGTAGCTTAATAAACTTTAGAGTAAAATCCAAAAAACTTAAATTGCGGCCCAAGTCTCGTGAATTTTTCTAAGTCCTTAGGGGTGAAATATTCGATCTCAATTTAAGGCCTCAATAAGGCGTTTCATGGATTTTCGACCACTCTCATGTCCAAGTAACGACAGGAAATTGATGTTTTCGTTAGTTTTGTTAGGAAATGAGTGCTTGATAATGATTTTTTCGATTTCGAAGTTTTTCTCATTTTATATGCATTTAGGGACTCGCAGCAATTTTTCGAGGCATTGACAGTGTTGCTAGAGTTGTTAAAAATATTTGTTCTCTTAGAAAGGAACTCGATAACACGTATTTATGAGCACTCATTTTTCACTCAATTTGAGTATGCATCATTTTTTACTTTTTTGAGGCGTTTATCGACGTCGTACGAAAAAATTTATAGAGATGAAATGTGTTGCAAATTGCCGATTCACCCTTGGGTAAAGTTTTTGCACCTTCGACGGCTCGTTTAAAAATTTTTTTTTCAAATCCATAATTCCGAGTCGTTAAATTTACAAGTCCAGATACTTGTAGACAAGGGGCCGATGACTGCAAGTGGACGCAATATTTGACATCGATTTTCTCGAAAAGTTTTGGTGTCTCAAACGTCAATTTTTGATGAATATATCACATTTTTGACACGTAAAGAAATCCATGGAATGAAATATACCAGAAAATGAGCTCATTTTTTTCTCGTACATTGATTTCGCTGTTATTTTGTGCGACGCTGGTCCCATAGGAGTCGCGATGCCATTTGTCTCAACCTTAGATTAAGCATTAATGCTGTTCGTTTCAACGAGTGTCACCATGATCAAAGTCTTGTAATAGATGCTCTCATATATGGAAAGTGAGTGAAATTTAAAAACGCTCATTTATGCTCACTTAGCATTTTGAACAGGAACAAACTGGCGGCGAGTGTTGAAGAATAAGAGGGTTTGCAGAGTTGCCACCTAGTGATTTTAGTCACGGTACAGTGTGACTGCAAACCGTATAACACTCAAAAAATGGCATCACTAACTCATCAAAACGATGCGATATGTCGTTTTAAGCTCTTCTTGTGGTTCAAAATTGATGAATTGTTTTTGAGAGCTTATTTTATTGTTGGAAATCAGAAATTTGACTTGCACATGGTGGATGAATTGATACTCTAATTTCGTGTTGAAAAAGAACTCATTAATGATCGAGCGTTGAGTAATAAAGCGCATCATGCTGACGCTGTCGTTAACGATAGAGGGTATTGTGAGTTGATATTTTACTCATTAATTTTGATGATTGAGAGAAGAAATAGGAGGGTCTTTTGAGTCAGGAACGTTTGAGCTGTGTACTCAAATTTGGTTCTGGAATAGATATGAGAACTCGTTGATTTACTACCTCATATTCCCATCAGTTGCATGTTTCGCTTTTAGGGAAAATTGAGTGTGAATGAGTAGACACCGTTTCGACGCTCACTCAGGGTTCATATTTTGTGAGTGTGTGTTCCTGATATGGATTGAATTTTTGAGAGGTTTTGCGGGTCTCAAATATTTTATTTACGGAAACTAAAATATTATTACTGATATATTTTCGAAAATTCGAAAATTCTCACTCGAACTTGGTTCAGGCTTCTATTTCGGTCACTAATTGGAAAATAGTTGTGGTGACGCATGAAAATTGTTTTCGCTCATGAAATGCCTCATTTTGAGTAATTATGATCTTAAATGGCGAATTTCACTCACTCAAGCGTAGTTGCTGTTGGTGAGTTCATTGGGCGCTGCAAATCGGTCAAGCTATTGTGTTTGATGAGACGATGGATTTTGTAATGTTTTTCGGGATGAAAATTGGCAAGTTGCGTGTTCAAATCCCAAAACATGAATATATTTCGAAATTCGAAAAATCACTCATTTCACATAGTTCAGTGCCGAAATTTGAATGAAACTTGCGTCATGATGTAGAGAAGCGATAGCATTTCTTTCGTCTCGCGAAAGTGGTATTGATGATATATACTGAATTTTTTCCATTTTCAACGATGATGCATTGGGCAACTCGGTCGGCAAATGAGTGAAATTTGAATTGGGCATATCTTTCTTTGCATGGAAGGTAGAAGTCCGAAATTTTGATACAATGTAGACATCGATGAGTAGTGTCTATATTGACATTTTGAGAACGGTCCAAATGATATTTTGGGGAAAATGAGTAATTTTCTAAAATTCCATACTTGTTTAATTTGACGATTTAGGGTACTTAGAAATAAGCTAGAAACCTCATTTTGGGCTCAAATGAAGCGGAATCCAAAGCAGGGTCTGAATTATGGTGTTAAAAATTTTGTTATTCATTATATTTTAATATATGGACAAATGAGTTTTTAAGAATGTTTTGGTCGTTATTTCGTCATTGGAACGTGTTTTGAACCGTTTTTAGGGCCAAATGGGACATTTTGACTTGTGCAATGACCACGCATTTGAAAAATTTATGAAAAAATTCGATAAAAGTCCACGGATATTGAAATGTTATTTTCGATGGAAAATCGCTGAAAAATGAGAATCGCTGCAGTTACCGATTTGATTACCATACCGACAGATACTTTTAGGGCCGTTAGTAAGCTCTACGGGGTAAATACGCTAAAAATGCATATAAATGACACAGAAATTGCATTTTTCAGAGTTTGAAAGTGATTCGAAGTAAATGCAGTGTCCCTCGAGTTTGACTAATATCTAAGCAACAATTATGCCACTCGGCGAGTCGCGTAGCGCTCGTCGAGTGGCCCCAAAACTCAAGCTCGATTTACTCAACCCTTGAATTCAACGCGCGACAGCGCGTTCCACAATTATTATCTGTAAAGAGATGAACAGGTGTCAATGTTTTTCTATTAAACGAGAATTATCTTTCATTTTCATTTCGGATTGCGATGGTAGTTTTAGTTAGTGATGATTTTATTATATCGAGGATTTCTCGTTGTTTTGTTTTAGATTGGAGCAGGTTTAGTTCATTCAAGGGCCTTGCATGAATAACTCAGACTCTATCTGATGTATACTAATTTATAGCTTATTCGCATCATTTATTCCTGGAAACAAATATATTTTAAATTTTTGAGGTTCATTTGAGAGTATTGATAGTAATTGGATCTGTCATGAAGTTGGTGAATATTTGGCGTTTTCTGTTGAAGGTTTCAAATGAATTTTCAGAACGAAAGGTTAGTATCGCCTTCGAAAGTGAGTAATCTATTCTGATTTGAGAGGGGGCTATTATTGTGGGTTATGGTAAGCCAAATTTTCGTGCGTCTGGGTTTGGTGAAATTTTAAATAGCTTTTAAAGAATGTATTCTTTTTCACCCGCAAGTATAACTTAATTTTTGAGTGAGGCTTATGTAATTCAACTTGGGACTAGGAATTGTTTAATATATTCTGGTCGAATGGACAATCATATTTGTAGGGTTATAAGTATGTTCGACCGGAGGTTAATTCTGGATTGTATACTGAAATTTCCCTATCTTCTTGACTCGGTTTAGAATATTGTGAAGCAAATTGCTGACGATCTTCATGTGAGGGATTTAGGTAATTTTAAGTTTTGATTTAGGTGAAAGCATTTCTTTTTTGGCAGGATAGGTTAAATTCCATTGGGTAAACTGATACGAAATAGAGGTCGGACGTTAAGTTAGATGGAATAAAATATGAGTGGTCAAAAATTCAACAATAAAATATGATAGAATTTGTTTTCTTATTCAGTCAGGATAAAATAGCTTTCGTTGGTTTAGATTAGACTAGGTTGGGTTAGATTAGACTAGGTTGGGTTAGGTTAGTTTAGGTTGGGTTAGATTAGTTTAGGTTGGGTTAATAATATAAGACGTTTCCATCTGATTGATTTGTTAAGGATGTGTAATCTATAATAGGAGGTCGGTGAAATGATTTTTGACCTGTAAATATATGGTTGGGAAGTTTTATACATGGTATTTGTTAATGGTATCGGCAAATGAATTGATGTTGGTGTTTGGAAGTTCAACATAGAGCGTAGAGTGGAATATATTGAATGTATCGCTTTGTGCTTTGAGACGATGGTGAATCTGATTGTGTTGGATAATTGTGGTTATTTTTAAAAGTGTGCTTGGCATGTATTTGTGTATGTGTGTGTGTGTGTGTGGGAGTGTGTGTAAGAGTGTGAATGTTTGGGGTTATGAGGTGTTTGTGTGTGTTTGTGTGTGTGTGTGTGGTCCGCCCCCGGTCTGTGCTGGTTTTTGCGCGGGCGGACCCTCGGAGAGGTTCCGGAGGAAAACTAAAACTAAATAGCGCGAAAAGAAAAAAAAAAAAAAAAAAAATTCTGGTCGCCCGCTGCGAGTCCCGGAGACGTGTATATCACGACATGTCGGTAAAACCCCTACAAACTCCTAAACGCGCGGTCGCAGCGCGCTCAAATTTGCTGGGCAGAAAGATCCCCGTCTCGACATTACCGGTGCCTCATTTCGTCCTGATCGTGCGAATAGTTTACCCTCAACGGGGGGTCAAAGGTCGAAAATCGCCCAAAATTGGCTCTTTTCAAACTGCTCAACGAAAATTTCTATGGCACTTGAGATGCTCTCCACTCAGTATGTTGTAGGAAAAATCTTCAAGTGTGTGACCGTTTACGTGCCAAGGTCAAAAGTTTAAAAAAAGTATCCCTATTGGTGCCTCAAAGTTGATCAAAAATTTTTTTTCGATTTCAGACGAATTTTCGATATTTTTTTTTGAACAAACCGAGAAAGTTGGCGGGCTCAAACTTTGATAGCTGATAGATTTTCAGAAGTTCTATGCCCTTAAAAATCAGCAACGTCCAAAACGATCAAGTTTCGATGCAACTTTGGCTTGAATTTGTTCTAAAAATATCTTAGATTTTTGGAGGTCGTCCAAACATAGTCCTGACACTCGTGGGCGATACCTGGGGATCTCAAACTTTGAGGGCTCGTTCAAAAAGCTTTGTAATATTCCCAGTATGTTTTACAGAGTGCGATCATGCGCTACTTAGATTTTGTGCAGTTTTAAAGTTGAAGAAAAAAAACGTGTTTTTTCAAATGCCATTTTTGGCCGCCATTTCTGACGTTGTTTGATCAAGTGAAGACTCCAAAATTTGATACCACCTAGAAACAATTTTTTTCTCAAAGTTATCAAGTTTACAGACCATGATGAGCAATACTTTTCTCAAAAAAATGTCTCAAACACAGCCCCTAAACCCTCGAAAACCCACCCCAAACACGTTTGAGGAAAATGGGTGCGACCCACGAAAAACTTTATTTAACATTTTTTGCGAGTTTTGCGGTCCTACATACGGAAACTTTTTTGTGGAAAGATTACTTGAAATTTTTTTTCGTTTTATTGAATTTTGCGACTTTAACAGTAAAATGGCATTTTCCATCTCCTCTAAGGCCCCTTTTTTCATGCCTCAGGATATCGAAATTCTATTGAGTGATGCGCCTTGGCGAGACCTTTCGCTTGGTACCAAACTTGAAATTGTAGCTCAATAAACTTTTGAGAAAAATCCAAAAAACTAAAATTGGGGCTCATATCTCGTGATTTTTCTAAGTCCTTAGGGGTGAAAAATTCGATCTCAATTTAAGGCCTCTATAAGGCTTTTCATGGATTTTCGACCACACCCATGTTTAATTAACGACAGAAAATTGAAGTTTTCGTTAGTTTTGTTAAGAAATGAGTGCTTGATAATGATTTTTTCGATTTCGAAGTTTTACTCATTTTACATCCATTTAGGGACACGCAGCAATTTTTAGAGGCATCGACAGTCTTGCTAGAGTTGTTAAAAATATTTGTTCTCTCGGAAAGGAATTCGATAACACGTATTTTTGAGCACTCATTCTTCACTCAATTAGAGTATGCATCAATTTTTACTTATTTGATGCATTTATCGACGTCGTACGAAAAAATTTATAGAGATGAAATGTGTTGCAAATTGCCGATTCACCCTTAGGTAAAGTCTTTGCACCTCCGACGGCTCATTTAAAATTTTTTTTTTCAGATCCAAAATTTCGAGTCGTAAAATTTACAAGTCCAGATGCTTAGAGACAATGGGCCGAATACTGCAAGTCGACGCAATATTTGATATCGATTTTCTCGAGAAGTTTTGGTGTCTCAAACGTCAATTTTTGATCACTATATCACATTATTTTAATGTTAAGAAACCCATTGAATGATATATACCAGAAAATGAGCTCATTTTTTTCTCGTACATCGATTTCGCTGTTAATTTGTGCGACGCTAGTCCTAAGAACCGCGATGCCATTTGTTTCAAACTTGAGGTAAGCACCAATGTTGTGCGTTTCAATGAATGCGACCATGATAGAAGTGTTGTGGTAGATGCTCTCATATACATGCAAAGTGAGTGAAATTTTAAAACGCTCATTTCTGCTCACTTAGCGTTTTGAAGAGGAAGAAACTGTTGGCGACTGATGAAGAATAAGAGGGTTTGCATAGTTGCCGGCTAGTGATTTTAATTATGGTACATTGAGCGTGCAAACAATATAATACTCGGCATATGTCATCAATGACTCATCAAAATCGAGCGAAATCTCTTTTTTGAGCTCTTTGATTGTGGGTGAAAATTTATGATGAGTTTTTATTGGCGTATTTTATTCATGGAATTCTGAAATATGCCTGCAAATGGCCGAGATACTGACACACAAATTTCGTATTGTAAATGGCTCATTAATAAACGAGCGTTTTGGAATAGAGCGCATCATGCTGGGGCTGTCGATCACGATATGGGGAACTGTGAGTTGATGTTTCACTCATTAATTTTGATGATTGAGAGAAGATATTGGAGGGTCTTTTGAGTCAAGAACTTTTGAGCTGTGCACTGAAACTCTGTTTGGGAATAAGTACGAGAACTCATTGATTTACTCACTCATATTCCCATCAGTTGCATGTATCGTTCCTAGGAAAAACTGAGTGTGAGTGAGTAGACACCGTTTCGAGGCTCACTCAGGGTTCATATTTGGGGAGTATGTGTCCCTGATACAGATTGAATTTTTGAGTGGGTTTACGGGTCTCAAATATGTTATTTACGGAAACTAAAATATTATTACTGAAATATTTTCGAAAATTCGAAAATTCTCACTCGGACTTTGTTCAGGCGTCTTTTTCGGTCAGTAATTGGGATATAGGTGTGGTCCCCCATGAAAATTGTTTCCGCTCATGAAATGCCTCATTTTGAGCAATTATGCTCCTAAATGGGGAATTTCACTCATTCCAACGTAAATGCTGTTGGTGAGTTCTTTGGGCGCTGCAAATCGGTCAAGCTATTGTGTTTGATGACCCGGTGGATTTTGTAGTGTTTTTCGGGATGAAAATTGACAAGTTGCGGGTTCAAATCCCAAAACATGAATTTATTTCGAAATTCGAAAAATCACTCATTTCACATAGTTCAGTGCCGAAATTTGCATGAAATTTGCGTCATGATGTAGAGAAGCGATAGCATTTCTTTCGTCTTCAGAAAGTAGGAGTTATGAAAGATATTGAATTTTTTCCATTTTCAATGATGATGCATCGGTGAACTCGGTCAGCAATTGAGTGAAATTTTAATTAGGCATATATTTCTTTCCATCGAAGGTAGAAGTCCGAAATTTTGATAGAACGTTGACATCAATGAGTAGTGTCTATATTGTCATTTTGAGAACGGTCCAAATGATATTTTGGGGAAAATGAGTAATTTTCTAAAATTCCATACTTGTTTAATTTGACGATTTAGGGTACTTAGAAATAAGCTAGAAACCTCATTTTGGGCTCAAATGAAGCGGAATCCGAAGCAGGGTCTGAATTATGGTGTTAAAAATTTTTTTATTCATTATTTTTTATTATATGGACAAATGAGTTTTTAAGAATGTTTTGGTCGTTATTTCGTCATTGGAACGTGTTTTGAACCGTTTTTAGGGCCAAATGGGACATATCGAGTTGTGAAATGACCACGCATTTGAAAAATTAGGGAAAAAATTCGATTAAAGTCCACGGATATTAAAATGTTATTTTCAATGGAAAATCTCTAAAAAATGAGAATCGCTGCAGCTACCAATTTGATTACCATACAGACAGATACTTTTAGGGCCGTTAGTAAACTCTACGGGGTAAATACACTAAAAATGCATAAAAATGACACAACAATTGCATTTTTCAGAGTTTGAAAGTGATTCGAAGTAAATGCAGTGTCCCTCGAGTTTGACTTATATCTGAGCAACAATTATGCCGCTCGGCGAGTTGCGTAGCGCTCGTCGAGCGGCCCCAAAACTCAAGCTCGATTTACTCAACCCCTGAATTTAACGCGCGACAGCGCGGTCCACAACTATTATCTGTAAGGAGATGAACAGGTGTCTATGTTTTTCTATTAAACGAGAATTATCTTTGGTTTTGATGTCGGATTGCGATGGTAGTTTTATTTAGTGATGATTTTTATTTTGTTGTGGATTAATGTTTGATTTGTTTTAGATTGGATCATGTTTAGTTTATTCAAGGGCCCTGCATGAATTACTGAGACTCTATCTGATGTATGCTAATTAACCGCTTGTTTGATCATTTAATCCTGAAAACAAATATAAATTGGGTTGTTGGGGTTAATTTGAGAAATTATTGATAGTAATTGGATGTGTAATGAAGTTGGTGAATATTTGGCGTTTTCTGGTGAAGGTTTCAAATGAATTTTCAGAACGAAAGGTTAGTATCGCCTTTGAAAGGGAGTAATCTATTCTGATATGAAAGGTGGCTGTTTTTGTGGGTTATGGAAAGCCAAATTTCCGTACGTCAGGGTTTGGTGAAATTTTAAACAGTTTCTAAAGAATTTACTTATTTTAACCGCATGTATTAGTGAAAATTTTAATGAGGCTTATTTAATTATTCAACTTGGGACTAGGAATTGTTTAATCTATTCTGGTCGAATGGACAATAATATTTATAGGGTTTTGAGTATGTTAGGCCGGAGGTAAATTTTGGATTTTTTATAATGAAATTTCCCTTTCTTCTTGACCCGGCTTAGAATGTTGAGAAGCAACTTGCAGTCGAACTTCATGTAAGGGATTTAGGTAATTTCAAGTTTTGATTTAGGTGAAAGTATTTCATTTTTTGCAGGATAGGTGAAATTCCGTTGGGTAAATTGATAAAAAACAAAGGTCGGATGTCAAGTTAGATGGAATAAAATAGGAGTGGTCAAAAATTCAACATTAAAATATGATAGAATAGGTTTTCTTATCCAGTCAGGATAAAATAGCTTTGGTTGGATTATATTAGACTAGGTTGGGTTAGATTAGACTAGGTTTGGTTAAATTAGTTTAGGTTGGGTTAATAATATAAGACGTTGCCATCTGATTGATTTGGTATGGATGTATTATTCATAAAAAGAGGTCGGTGAAATGATTTTTGCCCGGTAAATATATGGTTAGGTGAATTAAAAAAATACATGGTATTTCTTAATGGTATCGGAAAATGAATTGATGATGGTGTTTGAAAGTTAAACATAGAACATAGAGTGAAAGACATTGCACATATCGATTTGTCATTTGAGACGATGGCGTATCTGATTGTGTTGGCTAATTGTGGTTATTTTTACAAGTGTGCGCGACATGTTGGTGTGTATGTGTGTGTGTGTGTGTGTGGGAGTGTGTGTAGAGTGTGAGCGTTGGGATGATGGGGTGTGTTTGTGTGTGTGTGTGTGTGTGTGGTCCGCCCCCGGTCTGTGCTGGTTTTTGCGCGGGCGGACCTCTTTTTGAGGTTCCGAAGGAAAACTAAAAAAAAAATGCGCAAAAAAAAAAAAAAAAAAATTTCATAAAAATCTGGGTGGCCGCGCCGAGTAAAGAAGGACTGTAGTGCGTACGTGTAGGGTGTGGGCGCATTCTCGGAAACGGCTGGTCCCAGCGCGCTCAAATTTGGTGAGCAGAAAGACCCTCATCTAGACATTGTCTGTGCCAAGTTTCGTTTCGATCGTGCGAAAATTTTGAATTTAATGAAGGTTCAATGGGGAAAAATGGCCAAAAATTGCAATTTTTCAAACTGCTGCCAAACATACTTAGAATGCACTTAGGTGGCTCAAATTACAGGATGTGGTAGACAAAATGTTGGAGTAGGTGCTGAGGTTGCCATTTAGCGATACGTTGATAAAAAGTATCCCTTTGAGCTCCTCAAAGTTGACCAAAATTTTTTTTTCGATTTCAGTCGAAATTTTGACATTCTTTATTGGACAAACTACGCAAGTTTGCAAACTCAATTTTTGATAGGTGATAGATTTTCAAAAGTTCTACTCACTATAAAATCAGCGGTTCTCAAAACGATCAAGTTTCGATGCAACTTTGGATTTAATTTTTTCTAAAAATTTATCTGATTTTGGGACGTCGTCCAAACATGTTTGCCTGGAGTTTTGGTGATACTTGAGAGTCTGAGCAGTTGACATCTTGTTTGAAAAGCTTTGTAGTACTCAAAACGAAAATTATAGAGTGTTTCCTTGAAAAGTTGAACATTTGTGCAACTTTAAAGTTGAAGTAAAAAAATGCGTTTTTTGAAAAGTCATTTTTGGCCGCCATTTCTGGCGTTGTTTGATCGATTAGAGATTTCAAACTTTGATACCATCTAGAATCAATCTTTTTCTCAAAGTTATCAAGTGTACAGTTCATCATGAGCCATACTTTACTCAAAAAAATGTCTCAAACACAGCCCCCAAACCCTCGAAAAACCGCCCCAAACATGTTTGAGGAAAATGGGTGCGACCCACGAAAAACTTTATTTAACATTTTTTGCGAGTTTTGCGGTCCTACATACGAAGAAAGTTTTGTGGAAAGATCGCGTGTAAATTTTTTTCGTTTTATTGAATTTTCCGATTTCAACAGTAAAATGGCACTTTCCATCTTTTCTAAGGCCCTTTTTTTCATGCTTCAGGATATCGAAATTCTTATGAGTGATGCGCCTTGGCAAGACCTTTCGTTTGATACCAAACTTAAAGTTGTAGCTCAACAAACTTTTGAGAAAAATCCAAAAAACTAAAATTGGGGCTCAAATCGCGTGAATTTTTCTAAGTCCTTAGGGGTGAAATATTCAATCCCAAATTAAGGCCTCTATAAGGCTTTTCATGGATTTTCGACCACACCCATGTTCAAGTAACGACGGAAAATTGATGTTTTTGTTAGTTTTGTTAAGAAATGAGTGCTTGATAATGATTTTTTCGATATCGAAGTTTTACTCATTTTATATCCATTTAGGGACTCGCAGCCATTTTTCGAGGCTTCGAGAGTGTTGCTAGAGTTGTTAAAAATATTTGTTCTCTCGGAAAGAAACTCGATAACACGTATTTTTGAGCACTCATTTTTCACTCAATTAGAGTATGCATCAATTTTTACTTTTTTGATGCGTTTATCGACGTCCTACGAAAAAATTTATAGAGATGAAATGTGTTGCAAATTGCCGATTTACCCTATGGTAAAGTCTTTGCACCTCCGAAGGCTTGTTTGAAATAATTTTTTTCAAATCCAAAATTTCGAGTCGTAAAATTTACAAGTCCAGATGCTTAGAGACAAGGGGCCGATGACTGCCAGTCAACGTAATATTTGATATCGATTTTCTCGAAATGTTTCGATGTCTCAAACGTCAATTTTTGATGACTATAGCACATAATTTGAATGTTAAGAAATCCATTGATTGATACATACCAGAAAATGAGCTCATTTTTTTCTCGTAAATCGATTTCGCTGTTAATTTGTGCGACGCTAGTCCTAAGAACCGCGATGCCATTTGTTTCAAACTTGAGGTAAACACTAATGTTGTGCGTTTCAATGAATGTGACCATGCTAAAAGTGTTGTGGTAGATGCTCTCATATACATGCAAAGTGAGTGAAATTTTAAAACGCTCATTTCTGCTCACTTAGCGTTTTGAAGGGGAAGAAACTGTTGGCGACTGATGAAGAATAAGAGGGTTTGCAGAGTTGCCGGCTAGTGATTTTAATTATGGTACATTGAGCGTGCAAACAATATAATACTCGGCATATGTCATCAATGACTCATCAAAATCGAGCGATATCTCGTATTTGAGCTCTTTGATTGTGGATCAAAATTCATGATGAGTTTTTATTGGCGTATTTTATTCATGGAATTCTTAAATATGCCTGCAAATGGTCGAGATACTGACACACACATTTCGTATTGTAAATGGCTCATTAATAAACGAGCGTTTTGGAATAGAGCACATCATGCTGGGGCTGTCGATCACGATATGGGGTACTGTGAGTTGATGTTTCACTCATTAATTTTGATGATTGAGAGAAGATATTGGAGGGTCTTTTGAGTCCGGAACTTTTGAGCCGTGCACTGAAACTTTGTTTGGGAAAAAGTACGAGAACTCATTGATTCATATTCCCATCAGTTGTATGTTTCGCTTCTAGGAAAAAATGAGTGTGAGTGAGTAGACACCGTTTCGACGCTCACTCAGGGTTCATATTTTGTGAGTGTGTGTTCCTGATATGGATTGAATTTTTGATAGGTTTTGCGGGTCTCAAATATTATATATACGGAAACTAAAATATTATTAGTGAAATATTTTCGAAAATTCGAAAATTCTCACTCGGACTTAGTTCAGGCTTCTATTTCGGTCAGTAATTGGGATTTAGGTGTGGTAACACATGAAAATTGTTTCCGCTCATGAAATGCTTCATTTTGAGGAATTATTCTCTTATATGGGGAATTTCACTCATTCAAACGTAGATGCTGTTGGTGAGTTCATTGGGCACTGCAAATCGGTCAAGCTATTGTGTTTGATGACACGATGGATTTTGTAATGTTTTGCGGGATGAAAATTGACAAGTTGCGGGTTCGAATCCCAAAACATGAATGTATTTCGAAATTCGAAAAATCACTCATTTCACATAGTTCAGTGCCGAAATTTGCATGATACGTGAGGATGTAGATATGTGATAGCATTTCTTTCGTCTTCAGCAAGTGGGAGTTATCTAAGATATTGATTTTTTTTCATTTTCAATGATGATGCATCGGTGAACTAGGTCAGCAATTGAGTGAAATTTTAATTAGGCATATCTTTCTTTGCATCGAAGGTAGAAGTCCGAAATTTTGATACAACGTAGACATCAATGAGTAGTGTCTATATTGACATTTTGAGAACGGTCCAAATGATATTTTGGGGAAAATGAGTAATTTTCTAAAATTCCATACTTGTTTAATTTGACGATTTAGGGTACTTAGAAATAAGCTAGAAACTTCATTTTGGGCTCAAATGAAGCGGAATCCAAAGCAGGGTCTGAATTATGGTGTTAAAAATTTTTTTATTCATTATTTTTTATTATATGGACAAATGAGTTTTTAAGAATGTTTTGGTCGTTATTTCGTCATTGGAACGTGTTTTGAACCGTTTTTGGGGCCAAATGGGAAATTTAGACTTGTGCAATGACCACGCATTTGAAAAAATTAGAAAAAATTCGATAAAAGTCCACGGATATTAAAATGTAATTTTCAATGGAAATACGCTAAAGAATGAGAATCGCTGCAACTACCAATTTGATTACCATACAGACCGATACTTTTGGGGTTTTTAGTAAACTCTACGGGGTAAATACGGTAAAAATGCGTAAAAAGGACACAAAAATTGCATTTTTCAGAGTTTGAAAGTGATTCGAGGTAATTGCAGTGTCCCGCGAGTTTGACTAATATCTGAGTAACAATTATGCCGCTCGGCGAGTTGCGTAGCGCTCGTCGAGCGGCCCCAAAACTTAAGCTCGATTTACTCAACCCCTGAATTTAACGCGCGACAGCGCGTACCCCAATTATTATCTGTAAGGAGATGAACAGGTGTCGATGTTTTTCTATTAAACGAGAATTATCTTTGGTTTTGAATCCGGATTGCGATTGTAGTTTAATTTAGTAATGATTTTTATTTTATTGATGATTGATTGCTGTTTTCTTTTTGATTGTTGCGGGATTGGATTATTTAAGGCGCTCTGCACGAATAACTGAGACGCCATCTGATGAATGGTGATTTACAGAGACGCCATCAGATGTATGGTGATTTACAGCTAATTCACATCATTTATTCTTGGAAACAAATATATTTTAGATTTTTGGGGTTGTTTCGAGAATATTGATTATAATTGGATATGTCATGAAGTTGGTGAATATTTGGCGTTTTCTGTTGAAGGTTTCGAATGAATTTTTAGAACGAAAGGTTAGTATCGCCTTTTATTGTGAGTAATCTATTCTGATATGAGAGGTGGAAATTATTGTGGGTTATGGAAAGCCAAATTTTCGTACTCCTGGGTTCGGTGAAATCTTAAATAGCTTTCAGAGAATTTAAATATTTTTCCCGCATGTATAAGTATAATTTTGAATGAGGCTTATGTAATTGAACTCGGGTCTTGGTATTGTTTACTGCATTCTGGCCAAATGGACAATCAGATTTAAAGGATTTTATTCAGGTTTTACAGGAGGGTAATTCAGACTACGAATTTGTACTGAAATTTCACTATCTTCTTGACTCTGTTTAGAATATTGATTAGCAACCTGCCGTCGCTCATCATATTAGGGATTTAGCTAATTTTAGGCTTTGATTTAGGTGAAGGTATTTAATTTTTGCAGGGTAGGTTAAATTCCGTTGGGTAAATTGATTAGAAACAAAGGTCGGATGTTAAGTTAGATGGAATAAAATAGGAGTGGTCAAAAATTCAACAATAAAATGAGATTAATTGGGTAATCATATCCAGTCGGGATTAAATAGCTTTTGTTTGGTTAGATTTGACTAGGTTGGGTTAGATTAGTTTAGGTTGGGTTAATAATATAAGACGTTGCCACATGATTGATTTGGTGAGGATGTGTTTTTCATAAAAAGAGGTCGGTGAAAGGATTTTTGCCCGGTAAATATATGGTTAGGTGAATTTAATACATGGTATTTGTTAATGGTATCGGAAAATGAATTGATGATGGTGTTTGAAAGTTAAACATAGAACATAGAGTGAAAGACATTGCACATATCGATTTGTCATTTGAGACGATGGTGTATCTGATTGTGTTGGATAATTGTGGTTATTTTTACAAGTGTGCACTGCATGTGTGTGTGTATGTGTGTGTGTGTGTGTGGGAGTGTGTGTAGAGTGTGAGCGTTGGGATGATGGGGTGTTTGTGTGTGTGGGTGTGTGTGTGTGTGGTCCGCCCCCGGTCTGTGCTGGTTTTTGCGCGGGCGGACCTCTCTTTGAGGTTCCGAAGGAAAACTAAAAAAAAAATGCGCAAAAAAAAAAAAAAAAAAAAATTTCATAAAAATCTGGGTGGCCGCGCCGAGTAAAGAAGGACTGTAGTGCGTACGTGTAGTGCATGGGCGCATTCTCGGAAACGGCTGGTCCCAGCGCGCTCAAATTTGGTGAGCAGAAAGACCCCCATCTCGACATTATCTGTGCCAAGTTTCGTTTCGATCGTGCGAAAATTTTAAATTTAATGAAGGTTCAATGGTGAAAAATAGCCAAAAATTGCACTTTTTCAAACTGCTGCCAAACATACTTAGAATGCACCTAGGCGGCCCAAATTACAGGATGTGGTAGATAAAATGTTGGAGTAGGTGCTGAGGTTGCCATTTTGCGATACGTTGATAAAAAATATCTCTTTGAGCTCCTCAAAGTTGACCAAAAATTTTTTTTCGATTTCAGTCGAAATTTTGACATTCTTTATTGGACAAACTACGCAAGTTTGCAAACTCAAACTTTGATAGGTGATAGATTTTTAAAAGTTCTACTCACTATGAAATCAGCGGTTCTCAAAACGATCAAGTTTCGATGCAACTTTGGAACAAAAACTGACACGAAATTTCCGTGAGTTTGGGTGAGTTTCAAAACATGTTTGTCCGGGGTTTTGGTGATACTTGAGAGTTCGAGCAGTTGACATCTTATTCGAAAAGCTTGGTCCTAGTTGCAGCAAGTTTTACAGAGTGCCATCTTTCGAAATTCAAATTTTGTGCAACTTTAAAGTTGAAGTAAAAAAACGCGTTTTTTCAAAGGTCATTTTTGGCCGCCATTTGTGACGTTGTTTGACCGAGTGAGGACTTCAAAAGTTGATACCACCCAGATTTAAACTTTTTCTCAAAGGTATCAAGTTTACAGTTTGCCATGAGTGATGCTTTTCTCAAAAAAATGTCCCAAACACAAGCCCCAAACCCTCAAAAAACCGCCTCAAACTTGTTTGAGGAAAATGGGTGCGACCCACGAAAAACTTTATTTAACACTTTCTGCTCGGTTTTTGGTCGTACATACCATAATTCTTTTGCTGGTCGAATTTCGGCTTCGTTTGAGCGTCAGAATTTTTTTTCCATTTTTTCAGCTTATTTCGGATATTCGTCCCCCCCAAAAGCCCACTTGCTCACCTTCGACAGAGTTGAAAAAACACTTGAATGATGCGCCTCGACGAGACCTTTCGTTTGGTACCACGCTCAAAGTTGTAGCTCATCAAACTTTTGGAAAAAGTCCAAAAAACTAAAATTGGGGCTCAAATCTCGTGAATTTTTCTAAGTCCTTAGGGGTGAAATATTCGATCCCAATTTAAGGCCTTTAAAAGGCTTTTCATGGGTTTTCGACCACTCGCATGTCCAAGTAACGACAGGAAATTGATGTTTTCGTTAGTTTTGTTAAGAAATGAGTGCTTGATAATGATTTTTTCGATTTCGAAAATTTACTCATTTTATGTCCATTTAGGCACTCGCAGCTATTTTTCAAGGCTTCGACAGTGTTACTAGAGTTGTTAGAAATATTTGTTCTCTTCGAAGTGACCCCGAAAACACGTATTTTTGAGCACTCATTTTTCACTCAATTAGAGTATGCATCAATTTTTACTTTTTTGATGCGTTTATCGACGTCCTACGAAAAAATTTATAGAGATGAAATGTGTTGAAAATTGCCGATTTACCCTATGGTAAAGTCTTTGCACCTCCGAAGGCTTGTTTGAAATTATTTTTTTCAAATCCAAAATTTCGAGTCGTAAAATTTACAAGTCCAGATGCTTAGAGACAAGGGGCCGATGACTGCAAGTCGACGTAATATTTGATATCGATTTTCTCTAAATGTTTCGATGTTTTAAACGTCAATTTTTGATGACTATAGCACATTATTTGAATGTTAAGAAATCCATTGATTGATACATACCAGAAAATGAGTTCATTTTTTTCTCGTACATCGATTTCGCTGTTAATTTGTGCGACGCTAGTCCTAAGAACCGCGATGCCATTTGTTTCAAACTTGAGGTAAGCACTAATGTTGTTCGTTTCAATGTATGCCACCAAGAATAAAGTCTTGTAATAGATGCTCTCATATACATGCAAAGTGAGTGAAATTTTAAAACGCTCATTTCTGCTCACTTTGCGTTTGAAGAGGAAGAAACTGTTGGCGACTGATGAAGAATAAGAGGGTTTGCAGAGTTGCCGGCTAGTGATTTTAGTTATGGTACATTGAGCGTGCAAACAATATAATACTCGGCATATGTCATCAATGACTCATCAAAATCGAGCGATATCTCGTATATGAGCTCTTTAATTGTGGGTCAAAATTCATGATGAGTTTTTATTGGCGTATTTTATTCATGGAATTTTGAAATATGCCTGCAAATGGTCGAGATACTGATACACACATTTCGTATTGGAAACGGCTCATTAATAAACAAGCGTTTTGGAATAGAGCGCATCATGCTGGGGCTGTCGATCACGATATGGGGTACTGTGAGTTGATGTTTCACTCATTAATTTTGATGATTGAGAGAAGATATTGGAGGGTCTTTTGAGACAGGAACTTTTGAGCTGTGCACTGAAACTTTGTTTGGGAATAAGTACGAGAACTCATTGATTCATATTCCCATCAGTTGCATGTTTCGCTTCTAGGAAAAAAATGAGTGTGAGTGAGTAGACACCGTTTCGAAGCTCACTCAGGGCTCATATTTTGTGAGTGTGTGTTCCTGATATGGATTGAATTTTTGAGAGGTTTTGCGGGCCTCAAATATTTTATTTACGGAAACTAAAATATTATTACTGAAATATTTTCGAAAATTCGTAAATTCTCACTCGGACTTTGTTCAGGCTTCTATTTCGGTCAGAAATTGGGACATAGATGTGATAACACATGAAAATTGTTTCCGCTCATGAAATGCCTCATTTTGAGGAATTATGACCTTAAATGGGGAATTTCACTCATTCAAACGTAGATGCTGTTGGTGAGTTCATTGGGCGCTGCAAATCGGTCAAGCTATTGTGTTTGATGAGACGATGGATTTTGTAATGTTTTTCAGGACGAAAATTGACAAGTTGCGGGTTCAAATCCCAAAACATGAATTTATTTCGAAATTCGAAAAATCACTCATTTCGCTTAGTTCAGTGCCGAATTTTGCATGAAACTTGCATCATTGAGTACATAAGCGATAGCATTTCTTTCGTCTTAAGAAAGTGAGAATTGTGAAAGATATTGAATTTTTTTAATTTTCAATGATGATGCATCGGTGAACTAGGTCAGCAATTGAGTGAAATTTTAATTAGGCATATCTTTCTTTGCATCGAAGGTAGAAGTCCGAAATTTTGATACAACGTAGACATCAATGAGTAGTGTCTATATTGACATTTTGAGAACGGTCTAAATGATATTTTGGGGAAAATGAGTAATTTTCTAAAATTCCATACTTGTTTAATTTGGCGATTTGGGGGTACTTAGAAATAAGCTAGAAACTTCATTTTGGGCTCAAATGAAGCGGAATCCAAAGCAGGGTGTGAATTATGGCGTTAAAATTTTTTTAATTCAATTATTTTTAATATATGGACAAATGAGTTTTTAAAAATGTTTTGGTCGTTATTTCGTCATTGGAACGTGTTTTGAACCGTTTTTGGGGCCAAATATGACATTTCGACTTGTGCAATGCCGACGCATTTGAAAAAATTCGAAAAAATTCGATAAAAGTCCACGGATATTAAAATGTTATTTTCAATGGAATTACGCCAAAAAATGAGAATCGCTGCCACTACCAATTTGATTACCTTACAGACAGATACTTTTAGGGCCGTTAGTAAACTCTACGGGGTAAATACGCTAAAAATGCGTAAAAATGACACAAAAATTGCATTTTTTAGAGTTTGAAAGCGATTCGAAGTAAATGCAGTGTCCCTCGAGTTAGACTAATATCTTAGCAACAATTATGCCACTCGGCGAGTTGCGTAGCGCTCGCCGAGTGGCCCCAAAACTCGAGCTCGATTTACTCATCCCCTGAATTTAACGCGCGACAGCGCGTTCCACGATTATTATATGTAAGGAGATGAACAGGTGTCGATGTTTTTCTATTAAATGAGAATTATCTTTGGTTTTGATGTCGGATTGCGATGGTAGTTTTATTTAGTGATGATTTTTATATTATTGTGGATTATTGGTTGTTTTGCTTTAGGTTGGAGCAGGTTTAGTTTATTCAAGGGCCCTGCATGAATAACTCAGACTCTATGAGATGTATACTAATTTACAGCTTATTCGCATAATTTATTCGTGAAATCAAATACATATTGGGTTGTTGGGGTTAAGAAATTATTTATAGTAATTGGATGTGTCATGAAGTTGGTGAACATTTCGCGTTTTCTGTTGAAGGTTTCAAATGAATTTTCAGAACGAAAGGTTAGTATCGCCTTTGAAAGTGAGTAATCTATTCTGATATGAAGGGTGGGTATTTTTTGTGGGCTATGGGAAGGCAAATTTTCGTACGTCTGGGTATGGTGAAATTTTAAATAGCTTTTAAAGAATGTATTTTTTTAACCGCATGTATAAGTAAAATTTTGAATGAGGCTTATGTAATTCAACTTTGGATTAGGAATTGTTTAATATGTTCTGGTCGAATGGACAATCATATTTATAGGGTTATAAGTATGTTCGACCGGAGGTTAACTCTGGATTGTATACTGAAATTTCCCTATCTTCTTGACTCGGTTTAGAACATTGTGAAGCAAATTGCTGACGATTTTCATGTGAGGGATTTAGGTAATTTTAGGTTTTGATTTAGGTGAAAGTATTTCTTTTTTGGCAGGATAGGTTAAATTCCATTGGGTAAATTGATACGAAATAGAGGTCGGACGTTAAATTAGATGGAATAAAATATGAGTGGTCAAAAATTCAACAATAAAATATGATAGAATAGGTTTTCTTATTCAGTCATGATAAAATAGCTTTGGTTGGTTTAGATTAGACTAGGTTGGGTCAGATTAGACTAGGTTGGGTTAGATTAGTTTAGGTTGGGTTAATAATATGAGACGTTGCCATCTGATTGATTTGGTAAGGATGTATTATTCATAAAAAGAGGTCGGTGAAATGATTTTTGACCTGTAAATATTTGGTTAGGTAAACTTTATACTTGATATTTGTTAATGGTATCGGAAAATGAATTGATGTTGGTGTTTGAAAGTTAAACATAGTGCATAGAGTGGAATAAATTGTACATATCGTTTTGTGACTTGAGACGATGGTGTATCTGATTGTGTTGGATAATTGTGGTTATTTTGATAAGTGTGCGCGACATGTTGGTGTGTATGTGTGTGTGTGTGTGGGAGTGTGTGTAGAGTGTGAGCGTTGGGATGATGGGGTGTGTGTGTGTTTGTGTGTGTGTTTGTGGTCCGCCCCCGGTCTGTGCTGGTTTTTGCGCGGGCGGACCTCTTTTTGAGGTTCCGAAGGAAAACTAAAAAAAAAATGCGCAAAAAAAAAAAAAAAAAAAAATTTCATAAAAATCTGGGTGGCCGCGCCGAGTAAAGAAGGACTGTAGTGCGTACGTGTAGGGTGTGGGCGCATTCTCGGAAACGGCTGGTCCCAGCGCGCTCAAATTTGGTGAGCAGAAAGACCCCCATCTCGACATTATCTGTGCCAAGTTTCGTTTCGATCGTGCGAAAATTTTGAATTTAATGAAGGTTCAATGGGGAAAAATGGCCAAAAATTGCAATTTTTCAAACTGCTGCCAAACATACTTAGAATGCACCTAGGTGGCTCAAATTACAGGATGTGGTAGATAAAATGTTGGAGTAGGTGCTGAGGTTGCCATTTTGCGATACGTTGATAAAAAGTATCCCTTTGAGCTCCTCAAAGTTGACCAAAAATTTTTTTTCGATTTCAGTCGAAATTTTGACATTTTTTATTGGACAAACTACGTGAGTTTGCAATTTCAAACTTTGATAGGTGATAGATTTTCAAAAGTTCTACTCACTATAAAATCAGCGGTTCTCAAAACGATCAAGTTTCGATGCAACTCTGAATTGAATTTTTTCTAAAAATTCATCAGATTTTGGGACGTCGTCCAAACATGTTTGCCTGGGGTTTTGGTGATACTTGAGAGTCTGAGCAGTTGACATCTTGTTTGAAAAGCTTTGTAGTATTTGAAATATGTTTTACAGAGAGCCATCATGGGTTACTTAGATTTTGTGCAACTTTAAAGTTGAGGTAAAAAAACGCGTTTTTTCAAAGGTCATTTTTGGCCGCCATTTTTGGCGTTGTTTGATCGAGTCGAGATTTCAAACTTTAATACCATCTAGAACCAATCTTTTTCTCAAATTTATCAAGTTTACAGTTCATCATGAGCCATACTTTTCTCAAAAAAATGTCTCAAACACAGCCCCCAAACCCTCGAAAAACCGCCCCAAACATGTTTGAGGAAAATGGGTGCGACCCACGAAAAACTTTATTTAACATTTTTTGCGAGTTTTGCGGTCCTACATACGAAGAAAGTTTTGTGGAAAGATCGCGTGTAAATTTTTTTCGTTTTATTGAATTTTCCGATTTCAACAGTAAAATGGCACTTTCCATCTTCCCCAAGTCACCCTGTTTTATGCCTCAGGATATCGAAATTCTCATGAATGATACGCCTTGGCGAGACCTTTCGTTTGGTACCACACTCAAAGTTGTAGCTTGATAAACTTTTGAGTAAAATCCAAAAAACTTAAATTGCGGCCCAAGTCTCGTGAATTTTTCTAAGTCCTTAGGGGTGAAATATTCGATCTCAATTTAAGGCCTCAATAAGGCGTTTCATGGATTTTCGACCACTCTCATGTCCAAGTAACGACAGGAAATTGATGTTTTCGTTAGTTTTGTTAGGAAATGAGTGCTTGATAATGATTTTTTCGATTTCGAAGTTTTTCTCATTTTATTTGCATTTAGAGACTCGCAGCAATTTTTCGAGGCATTGACAGTGTTGCTAGAGTTGTTAAAAATATTTGTTCTCTTAGAAAGGAACTCGATAACACGTATTTATGAGCACTCATTTTTCACTCAATTTGAGTATGCATCATTTTTTACTTTTTTGAGGCGTTTATCGACGTCGTACGAAAAAATTTATAGAGATGAAATGTGTTGCAAATTGCCGATTCACCCTTGGGTAAAGTTTTTGCACCTTCGACGGCTCGTTTAAAAATTTTTTTTTCAAATCCATAATTCCGAGTCGTTAAATTTACAAGTCCAGATACTTGTAGACAAGGGGCCGATGACTGCAAGTGGACGCAATATTTGACATCGATTTTCTCGAAAAGTTTTGGTGTCTCAAACGTCAATTTTTGATGAATATATCACATTTTTGACACGTAAAGAAATCCATGGAATGAAATATACCAGAAAATGAGCTCATTTTTTTCTCGTACATCGATTTCGCTGTTAATTTGTGCGACGCTGGTCCTATAGGAGTCGCGATGCCATTTGTCTCAACCTTAGATTAAGCATTAATGCTGTTCGTTTCAACGAGTGTCACCATGATCAAAGTCTTGTAATAGATGCTCTCATATATGGAAAGTGAGTGAAATTTAAAAACGCTCATTTATGCTCACTTAGCATTTTGAACAGGAACAAACTGGCGGCGAGTGTTGAGGAATAAGAGGGTTTGCAGAGTTGCCACCTAGTGATTTTAGTCACGGTACAGTGTGACTGCAAACCGTATAACACTCAAAAAATGGCATCACTAACTCATCAAAACGATGCGATATGTCGTTTTAAGCTCTTCTTGTGGTTCAAAATTGATGAATTGTTTTTGAGAGCTTATTTTATTGTTGGAAATCAGAAATTTGACTTGCACATGGTGGATGAATTGATACTCTAATTTCGTGTTGAAAAAGAACTCATTAATGATCGAGCGTTGAGTAATAAAGCGCATCATGCTGACGCTGTCGTTAACGATAGAGGGTATTGTGAGTTGATATTTCACTCATTAATTTTGATGATTGAGAGAAGAAATAGGAGGGTCTTTTGAATCAGGAACGTTTGAGCTGTGTACTCAAATTTGGTTCTGGAATAGATATGAGAACTCGTTGATTTACTACCTCATATTCCCATCAGTTGCATGTTTCGCTTTTAGGGAAAACTGAGTGTGAGTGAGTAGACACCGTTTCTACGCTCACTCATGGCTCATATTTTGTGAGTGTGTGTTCCTGATATGGATTGAATTTTTGAGAGGTTTTGCGGATCTCAAATATTTTATTTACGGAAACTAAAATATTATTACTGAAATATTTTCGAAAATTCGAAAACTCTCACTCGGACTTAGTTCAGGCTTCTATTTCGGTCAGTAATTGGGATTTAGGTGTGGTAACACATGAAAATTGTTTCCGCTCATGAAATGCCTCATTTTGAGGAATTATTTTCTTATATGGGGAATTTCACTCATTCAAACGTAGATGCTGTTGGTGAGTTCATTGGGCACTGCAAATCGGTCAAGCTATTGTGTTTGATGAGACGATGGATTTTGTAATGTTTTTCGGGATGAAAATTGACAAGTTGCGGGTTCAAATCCCAAAACATGAAATTATTTCGAAATTCGAAAAATCACTCATTTCGCTTAGTTCAGTGCCGAATTTTGCATGAAACTTGCATCATTGAGTACATAAGCGATAGCATTTCTTTCGTCTTAAGAAAGTGAGAATTGTGAAAGATATTGAATTTTTTTAATTTTCAATGATGATGCATCGGTGAACTAGGTCAGCAATTGAGTGAAATTTTAATTAGGCATATCTTTCTTTGCATCGAAGGTAGAAGTCCGAAATTTTGATTCAACGTAAACATCAATGAGTAGTGTCTATATTGACATTTTGAGAACGGTACGAAGGATATTTTGGGGAAAATGAGTAATTTTCTAAAATTCCATACTTGTTTAATTTGACGATTTAGGGTACTTAGAAATAAGCTAGAAACTTCATTTTAGGCTCAAATGAAGCAAAATCCAAAGCAGGGTGTGAATTAAGGTGGTAAAAATTTTTTTATTCAATACTTTTTAAAATATGGACAAATGAGTTTTTACAAACGTTTTGGCTGTTATTTCGTTATAGGAACTTGTTTTGAACCGTTTTTGGGGCCAAATGGGAAATTTAGACTTGTGCAATGACCACGCATTTGAAAAATTTAGGAAAAAATTCGATAAAAGTCCACGGATATTAAAATGTTATTTTCAATGAAAAAACGCTAAAAAATGAGAATCGCTGCAGCTACGAATTTGATTACTATACAGACAGGTACTTTTAGGGGCGTTGGTAAACTCTACGGGGTAAATACGCTAAAATGCGTAAAAATGACACAATAATTGTATTTTTCAGAGTTTGAAGGTGATTCGAAGTGAATGCAGTGTCCCTCGAGTTTGACTAATATCATAGCAACAACTATGCCGCTCGGCGAGTTGCGTAGCGCTCGTCGAGCGGCCCAAAAACTCAAGCTCGATTTACTCAACCCCTGAATTTACCGCGCGACAGCGCGTTCCACCATTATTTTCTGTAAGGAGATGAACAGGTGTCGACGTTTTTCTATTAAACGAGAATTATCTTTGGTTTTGATGTCGGATTGCGATTGTAGTTTCATTTAGTGATGATTTTCATTTTATTGATGATTTATTGCTGTTTTGTTTTTGATTGTTGCGGGATTAGATAATTTAATGGCTCTGCATGAATAACTGAGACGCCTTCTGATGTATGGTGGTTTACAGCTCATTCACATCATTTATTCCTGGAAACAAATATATTTTAGATTTTTGATGTTCATTTGAAGGTATTGATAGTAATTGGATCTGTCATGAAGTTGGTGAATGTTGGGCGGTTTCTGATGAAGGTTTCAAATGAATTTTCAGAACGAAAGGTTAGTATCGCCTTTGAAAGTGAGTAATCTATTTTGATTTGAGAGGTGGCTATTTTTGTGGGTTATGGGAAGCGAAATTTTCGTGCGTCTAGGTTTGGTGAAATTTTAAATAGCTTTTAAAGAATGTATTTTTTTAACCGCATGTATAAGTAACATTTTGAATGAGGCTTATGTAATTCAACTTGGGATTAGGAATTGTTTAATATATTCTGGTCGAATTGACAATCATATTGATAGGGTTTTGAGTATGTTCGAATGGAGGTTAATTCTGGATTTTATACTGAAATTTCCCTTTCTTCTTGACTCGGTTTATAATATTGTGAAGCAACTTGCAGTCGATCTTCATATCAGGGATTTAGGTAATTTTGATTTTTGATTTAGATGAAAGTGTTTAATTTTTTTGCAGGATAGGTTAAATTCCGTTGGGTAAATTGATACGAAACAGAGGTCGGACGCTAAGTTAGATGGAATAAAATAATAGTGGTCAAAAATTCAACAGTAAAATATGATAGAATAGGTTTTCTTATCCAGTCAGGATACAATAGCTTTAGCTGGTTTAGATTAGACTAGGTTGGGTTAGATTAGGCTAGGTTGGGTTAGATTAGTTTTGGTTGGGTTAATAATATAAGACGTTTCCATCTTATTGATTTGTTAAGGATGAGTTATTCATAAAAAAAATATCGGTGAAATTATTTTTGACCTGTAAATATATGGTTGTTAAGTTTTATACATGGTATTTGTTAATGGTATCGGAAAATGAACTGATGTTGGTGTTTGAAAGTTCAACATAGAAATTGAAGTGAAAGACAATGCACATGTCGGTTCGTGAATTGAGACGATGGTGTATCTAATTGTGTTGGCCAATTGTGGTTATTTTGATAAGTGTGCGCGACATGTTGGTGTGTATATGTGTGTATGTGTGTGGGAGTGTGTGTAAGAGTGTGAATGTTTGGGGTTATGAGGTGTTTGTGTGTGTATGTGTGTGTGTGTGTGTGGTCCGCCCCCGGTCTGTGCTGGTTTTTGCGCGGGCGGACCTCTTTTTGAGGTTCCGAAGGAAAACTAAAAAAAAAATGCGCAAAAAAAAAAAAAAAAAAAAATTTCATAAAAATCTGGGTGGCCGCGCCGAGTAAAGAAGGACTGTAGTGCGTACGTGTAGGGTGTGGGCGCATTCTCGGAAACGGCTGGTCCCAGCGCGCTCAAATTTGGTGAGCAGAAAGACCCCCATCTAGACATTGTCTGTGCCAAGTTTCGTTTCGATCGTGCGAAAATTTTGAATTTAATGAAGGTTCAATGGGGAAAAATAGCCAAAAATGGCACTTTTTCAAACTGCTGCCAAACATACTTAGAATGCACCTAGGCGGCCCAAATTACAGGATGTGATAGACAAAATGTTGGAGTAGGTGCTGAGGTTGCCATTTTGCGATACGTTGATAAAAAGTATCCCTTTGAGCTCCTCAAAGTTGACCAAAATTTTTTTTTCGATTTCAGTCGAAATTTTGACATTTTTTATTGGACAAACTACGTGAGTTTGCAATTTCAAACTTTGATAGGTGATAGATTTTCAAAAGTTCTACTCACTATAAAATCAGCGGTTCTCAAAACGATCAAGTTTCGATGCAACTTTGGATTGAATTTTTTCTAAAAATTTATCAGATTTTGGGACGTCGTCCAAACATGTTTGCCTGGGGTTTTGGTGATACTTGAGAGTTTGAGCAGTTGACATCTTGTTTGAAAAGCTTTGTAGTACTCAAAACGAAAATTATAGAGTGTTTTCTTGAAAATTTGAACATTTGTGCATTTTTAAAGTTGAAGTAAAAAAATGCGTTTTTTGAAAAGTCATTTTTGGCCGCCATTTCTGGCGTTGTTTGATCGATTAGAGATTTCAAACTTTGATACCATCTAGAATCAATCTTTTTCTCAAAGTTATCAAGTGTACAGTTCATCATGAGCCATACTTTTCTCAAAAAAATGTCTCAAACACAGCCCCCAAACCCTCGAAAAACCGCCCCAAACATGTTTGAGGAAAATGGGTGCGACCCACGAAAAACTTTATTTAACATTTTTTGCGAGTTTTGCGGTCCTACATACGAAGAAAGTTTTGTGGAAAGATCGCGTGTAAATTTTTTTCGTTTTATTGAATTTTCCGATTTCAACAGTAAAATGGCACTTTCCATCTTTTCTAAGGCCCTTTTTTTCATGCTTCAGGATATCGAAATTCTAATGAGTGATGCGCCTTGGCGAGACCTTTCGTTTGATACCAAACTTAAAGTTGTAGCTCAACAAACTTTTGAGAAAAATCCAAAAAACTAAAATTGGGGCTCAAATCGCGTGAATTTTTCTAAGTCCTTAGGGGTGAAATATTCAATCCCAAATTAAGGCCTCTATAAGGCTTTTCATGGATTTTCGACCACACCCATGTTCAAGTAACGACGGAAAATTGATGTTTTTGTTAGTTTTGTTAAGAAATGAGTGCTTGATAATGATTTTCTCGATTTCGAAGTTTTACTCATTTTATATCCATTTAGGGACTCGCAGCCATTTTTCGAGGCTTCGAGAGTGTTGCTAGAGTTGTTAAAAATATTTGTTCTCTCGGAAAGAAACTCGATAACACGTATTTTTGAGCACTCATTTTTCACTCAATTAGAGTATGCATCAATTTTTACTTTTTTGATGCGTTTATCGACGTCGTACGAAAAAATTTATAGAGATGAAATGTGTTGGAAATTGCCGATTCACCCTTGGGTAAAGTTTTTGCACCTCCAACGGCTCGTTTGAAATTTTTTTTTTCAGATCCATAATTTCAAGTCGTAAAATTTACAAGTCCAGATGCTTAGAGACAAAGGGCCGATGACTGCAGGTTACGCAATATTTGATATCGATTTTCTCGACAAGTTTTGGTGTTTCAAACGTCAATCTTTGATGACTATATCACATTATTTTCATGTTTAGAAATCTATTGAATGATATATACCAGAAAATGAGCTCATTTTTTTCTCGTTCATCGATTTCGCTGTTAATTTGTGCGACGCTAGTCCTAAGAACCGCGATGCCATTTGTTTCAAACTTGAGGTAAGCACTAATGTTGTTCGTTTCAATGTATGCCACCAAGATTGAAGTCTTGTAATAGATGCTCTCATATACATGCAAAGTGAGTGAAATTTTAAAACGCTCATTTCTGCTCACTTAGCGTTTTGAAGAGGAAGAAACTGTTGGCGACTGATGAAGAATAAGAGGGTTTGCAGAGTTGCCGGCTAGTGATTTTAATTATGGTACATTGAGCGTGCAAACAATATAATACTCGGCATATGTCATCAATGACTCATCAAAATCGAGCGATATCTCTTTTTTGAGCTCTTTGATTGTGGGTGAAAATTTATGATGAGTTTTTATTGGCGTATTTTATTCATGGAATTCTGAAATATGCCTGCAAATGGCCGAGATACTGACACACAAATTTCGTATTGTAAATGGCTCATTAATAAACGAGCGTTTTGGAATAGAGCACATCATGCTGGGGCTGTCGATCACGATATGGGGTACTGTGAGTTGATGTTTCACTCATTAATTTTGATGATTGAGAGAAGATATTGGAGGGTCTTTTGAGTCCGGAACTTTTGAGCCGTGCACTGAAACTTTGTTTGGGAAAAAGTACGAGAACTCATTGATTCATATTCCCATCAGTTGTATGTTTCGCTTCTAGGAAAAAATGAGTGTGAGTGAGTAGACACCGTTTCGACGCTCACTCAGGGTTCATATTTTGTGAGTGTGTGTTCCTGATATGGATTGAATTTTTGATAGGTTTTGCGGGTCTCAAATATTATATATACGGAAACTAAAATATTATTAGTGAAATATTTTCGAAAATTCGAAAATTCTCACTCGGACTTAGTTCAGGCTTCTATTTCGGTCAGTAATTGGGATTTAGGTGTGGTAACACATGAAAATTGTTTCCGCTCATGAAATGCTTCATTTTGAGGAATTATTCTCTTATATGGGGAATTTCACTCATTCAAACGTAGATGCTGTTGGTGAGTTCATTGGGCACTGCAAATCGGTCAAGCTATTGTGTTTGATGACACGATGGATTTTGTAATGTTTTGCGGGATGAAAATTGACAAGTTGCGGGTTCGAATCCCAAAACATGAATGTATTTCGAAATTCGAAAAATCACTCATTTCACATAGTTCAGTGCCGAAATTTGCATGATACGTGAGGATGTAGATATGTGATAGCATTTCTTTCGTCTTCAGCAAGTGGGAGTTATCTAAGATATTGATTTTTTTTCATTTTCAATGATGATGCATCGGTGAACTAGGTCAGCAATTGAGTGAAATTTTAATTAGGCATATCTTTCTTTGCATCGAAGGTAGAAGTCCGAAATTTTGATACAACGTAGACATCAATGAGTAGTGTCTATATTGACATTTTGAGAACGGTCCAAATGATATTTTGGGGAAAATGAGTAATTTTCTAAAATTCCATACTTGTTTAATTTGACGATTTAGGGTACTTAGAAATAAGCTAGAAACTTCATTTTGGGCTCAAATGAAGCGGAATCCAAAGCAGGGTCTGAATTATGGTGTTAAAAATTTTTTTATTCATTATTTTTTATTATATGGACAAATGAGTTTTTAAGAATGTTTTGGTCGTTATTTCGTCATTGGAACGTGTTTTGAACCGTTTTTGGGGCCAAATGGGAAATTTAGACTTGTGCAATGACCACGCATTTGAAAAAATTAGAAAAAATTCGATAAAAGTCCACGGATATTAAAATGTAATTTTCAATGGAAATACGCTAAAGAATGAGAATCGCTGCAACTACCAATTTGATTACCATACAGACCGATACTTTTGGGGTTTTTAGTAAACTCTACGGGGTAAATACGGTAAAAATGCGTAAAAAGGACACAAAAATTGCATTTTTCAGAGTTTGAAAGTGATTCGAGGTAATTGCAGTGTCCCGCGAGTTTGACTAATATCTGAGTAACAATTATGCCGCTCGGCGAGTTGCGTAGCGCTCGTCGAGCGGCCCCAAAACTTAAGCTCGATTTACTCAACCCCTGAATTTAACGCGCGACAGCGCGTACCCCAATTATTATCTGTAAGGAGATGAACAGGTGTCGATGTTTTTCTATTAAACGAGAATTATCTTTGGTTTTGAATCCGGATTGCGATTGTAGTTTAATTTAGTAATGATTTTTATTTTATTGATGATTGATTGCTGTTTTCTTTTTGATTGTTGCGGGATTGGATTATTTAAGGCGCTCTGCACGAATAACTGAGACGCCATCTGATGAATGGTGATTTACAGAGACGCCATCAGATGTATGGTGATTTACAGCTAATTCACATCATTTATTCTTGGAAACAAATATATTTTAGATTTTTGGGGTTGTTTCGAGAATATTGATTATAATTGGATATGTCATGAAGTTGGTGAATATTTGGCGTTTTCTGTTGAAGGTTTCGAATGAATTTTTAGAACGAAAGGTTAGTATCGCCTTTTATTGTGAGTAATCTATTCTGATATGAGAGGTGGAAATTATTGTGGGTTATGGAAAGCCAAATTTTCGTACTCCTGGGTTCGGTGAAATCTTAAATAGCTTTCAGAGAATTTAAATATTTTTCCCGCATGTATAAGTATAATTTTGAATGAGGCTTATGTAATTGAACTCGGGTCTTGGTATTGTTTACTGCATTCTGGCCAAATGGACAATCAGATTTAAAGGATTTTATTCAGGTTTTACAGGAGGGTAATTCAGACTACGAATTTGTACTGAAATTTCACTATCTTCTTGACTCTGTTTAGAATATTGATTAGCAACCTGCCGTCGCTCATCATATTAGGGATTTAGCTAATTTTAGGCTTTGATTTAGGTGAAGGTATTTAATTTTTGCAGGGTAGGTTAAATTCCGTTGGGTAAATTGATTAGAAACAAAGGTCGGATGTTAAGTTAGATGGAATAAAATAGGAGTGGTCAAAAATTCAACAATAAAATGAGATTAATTGGGTAATCATATCCAGTCGGGATTAAATAGCTTTTGTTTGGTTAGATTTGACTAGGTTGGGTTAGATTAGTTTAGGTTGGGTTAATAATATAAGACGTTGCCACATGATTGATTTGGTGAGGATGTGTTTTTCATAAAAAGAGGTCGGTTAAATGATTTTTGATCTGTAAATATATCGTTAGGTAAATTGTACACTTGGTATTTGTTAATGGTATCGGAAAATGAATTGATGTTGGTGTTTGAAAGTTAAACATAGTGCATAGAGTGGAATAAATTGTACATATCGTTTTGTGACTTGAGACGATGGTGTATCTGATTGTGTTGGATAATTGTGGTTATTTTTAGAAGTGTGCACTGCATGTGTGTGTGTATGTGTGTGTGTGTGTGTGTGGGAGTGTGTGTAGAGTGTGAGCGTTGGGATGATGGGGTGTTTGTGTGTGTGTGGGTGTGTGTGTGTGTGGTCCGCCCCCGGTCTGTGCTGGTTTTTGCGCGGGCGGACCTCTCTTTGAGGTTCCGAAGGAAAACTAAAAAAAAAATGCGCAAAAAAAAAAAAAAAAAAAATTTCATAAAAATCTGGGTGGCCGCGCCGAGTAAAGAAGGACTGTAGTGCGTACGTGTAGTGCATGGGCGCATTCTCGGAAACGGCTGGTCCCAGCGCGCTCAAATTTGGTGAGCAGAAAGACCGCCATCTCGACATTATCTGTGCCAAGTTTCGTTTCGATCGTGCGAAAATTTTAAATTTAATGAAGGTTCAATGGTGAAAAATAGCCAAAAATTGCACTTTTTCAAACTGCTGCCAAACATACTTAGAATGCACCTAGGCGGCCCAAATTACAGGATGTGGTAGATAAAATGTTGGCGTAGGTGCTGAGGTTGCCATTTTGCGATACGTTGATAAAAAATATCCCTTTGAGCTCCTCAAAGTTGACCAAAAATTTTTTTTCGATTTCAGTCGAAATTTTGACATTCTTTATTGGACAAACTACGCAAGTTTGCAAACTCAAACTTTGATAGCTGATAGATTTTCAAAAGTTCTACTCACTATGAAATCAGCGGTTCTCAAAACGATCAAGTTTCGATGCAACTTTGGAACAAAAACTGACACGAAATTTCCGTGAGTTTGGGTGAGTTTCAAAACATGTTTGTCCGGGGTTTTGGTGATACTTGAGAGTTCGAGCAGTTGACATCTTATTCGAAAAGCTTGGTCCTAGTTGCAGCAAGTTTTACAGAGTGCCATCTTTCGAAATTCAAATTTTGTGCAACTTTAAAGTTGAAGTAAAAAAACGCGTTTTTTTAAAGGTCATTTTTGGCCGCCATTTGTGACGTTGTTTGACCGAGTGAGGACTTCAAAAGTTGATACCACCCAGATTTAAACTTTTTCTCAAAGGTATCAAGTTTACAGTTTGCCATGAGTGATGCTTTTCTCAAAAAAATGTCCCAAACACAAGCCCCAAACCCTCAAAAAACCGCCTCAAACTTGTTTGAGGAAAATGGGTGCGACCCACGAAAAACTTTACTTAACACTTTCTGCTCGGTTTTTGGTCGTACATACCATAATTCTTTTGCTGGTCGAATTTCGGCTTCGTTTGAGCGTCAGAATTTTTTTTCCATTTTTTCAGCTTATTTCGGATATTCGTCCCCCCCAAAAGCCCACTTGCTTACCTTCGACAGAGTTGAAAAAACACTTGAATGATGCGCCTCGACGAGACCTTTCGTTTGGTACCACGCTCAAAGTTGTAGCTCATCAAACTTTTGGAAAAAGTCTAAAAAACTAAAATTGGGGCTCAAATCTCGTGAATTTTTCTAAGTCCTTAGGGGTGAAATATTCGATCCCAATTTAAGGCCTTTAAAAGGCTTTTCATGGGTTTTCGACCACTCGCATGTCCAAGTAACGACAGGAAATTGATGTTTTCGTTAGTTTTGTTAAGAAATGAGTGCTTGATAATGATTTTTTCGATTTCGAAGTTTTACTCATTTTATGTCCATTTAGGCACTCGCAGCTATTTTTCAAGGCTTCGACAGTGTTACTAGAGTTGTTAGAAATATTTGTTCTCTTCGAAGTGACCCCGAAAACACGTATTTTTGAGCACTCATTTTTCACTCAATTAGAGTATGCATCAATTTTTACTTTTTTGATGCGTTTATCGACGTCCTACGAAAAAATTTATAGAGATGAAATGTGTTGAAAATTGCCGATTTACCCTATGGTAAAGTCTTTGCACCTCTGAAGGCTTGTTTGAAATTATTTTTTTCAAATCCAAAATTTCGAGTCGTAAAATTTACAAGTCCAGATGCTTAGAGACAAGGGGCCGATGACTGCAAGTCGACGTAATATTTGATATCGATTTTCTCTAAATGTTTCGATGTTTTAAACGTCAATTTTTGATGACTATAGCACATTATTTGAATGTTAAGAAATCCATTGATTGATACATACCAGAAAATGAGCTCATTTTTTTCTCGTACATCGATTTCGCTGTTAATTTGTGCGACGCTAGTCCTAAGAACCGCGATGCCATTTGTTTCAAACTTGAGGTAAGCACTAATGTTGTTCGTTTCAATGTATGCCACCAAGATAAAAGTCTTGTAATAGATGCTCTCATATACATGCAAAGTGAGTGAAATTTTAAAACGCTCATTTCTGCTCACTTAGCGTTTTGAAGAGGAAGAAACTGTTGGCGACTGATGAAGAATAAGAGGGTTTGCAGAGTTGCCGGCTAGTGATTTTAATTATGGTACATTGAGCGTGCAAACAATATAATACTCGGCATATGTCATCAATGACTCATCAAAATCGAGTGATATCTCGTATTTGAGCTCTTTGATTGTGGATCAAAATTCATGATGAGTTTTTATTGGCGTATTTTATTCATGGAATTCTGAAATATGCCTGCAAATGATCGAGATACTGACACACACATTTCGTATTGTAAACGGCTCATTAATAAACGAGCGTTTTGGAATAGAGCGCATCATGCTGGGGCTGTCGATCACGATATGGGGTACTGTGAGTTGATGTTTCACTCAGTAATTTTGATGATTGAGAGAAGATATTGGAGGGTCTTTTGAGTCAGGAACTTTTGAGCTGTGCACTGAAACTTTGTTTGGGAATAAGTACGAGAACTCATTGATTTACTCACTCATATTCCCATCAGTTGCACGTATCGTTTCTAGGAAAAACTGAGTGTAAGTGAGTAGACACCATTTCGACGCTCACTCATGGCTCATATTTTGTGAGTGTGTGTTCCTGATATGGTTTGAATTTTTGAGAGGTTTTGCGGATCTCAAATATTTTATTTACGGAAACTAAAATATTATTACTGAAATATTTCCGAAAATTCGTAAATTCTCACTCGGACTTTGTTCAGGCTTCTATTTCGGTCAGAAATTTGGACATAGAGGTGGTAACACATTTAAATTGTTTCCGCTCATGAAATGCCTCATTTTGAGGAATTATGATCTTAAATGGGGAATTTAACTCACTCAAACGTAGATGCTGTTAGTGAGTTCATTGGGGGCTGCAAATCGGTCAAGCTATTGTATATGATGAGACAAAAGATTTTGTAATGTTTTTCGGGACGAAAATTGACCAGTTGCGTGTTCAAATCCCAAAACATGAATTTATTTAGAAATTCAGAAAATCACTCATTTCACATTCTTCAGTGCCGAAATTTGCATGATACGTGAGGATGTAGATATGTGATAGCATTTCTTTCGTCTTCAGCAAGTGGGAGTTATCTAAGATATTGATTTTTTTTCATTTTCAATGATGATGCATCGGTGAACTCGGTCAACAATTGAGTGAAATTTTAATTAGGCATATCTTTTTCTGCATTGAAGCTATATGTCCGATATTTTGATACAACGTAGATATGAATGAGTAGTGTCTATATTGACATTTTGAGAACGGTGCAAATGATATTTTGGGGAAAATGAGTAATTTTCTAAAATTCCATACTTGTTTAATTTGACGATTTGGGGGTACTTAGAAATAAGCTAGAAACTTCATTTTGGGCTCAAATGAAGCGGAATCCGAAGCAGGGTGTGAATTATGGGGTTAAAATTTTTTTCATTCATTAATTTTTGATATATGGACAAATGAGTTTTTAAAAATGTTTTGGCCGTTATTTCGTCATTGGAACGTGTTTTGAACCGTTTTTGGGGCCAAATGGGACATTTCGACTTGTGCAATGACCACGCATTTGAAAAAATTGGGAAAAATTCGATAAAAGTCCACGGATATTAAAATGTTATTTTCAATGGAAATACGCTAAAAAATGAGAATCGCTGCAACTACCAATTTGATCACTATACAGACAGATACTTTTAGGGCCGTTAGTAAACTCTACGGGGTGAATACGCTAAAAATGCGTAAAAATGGCACAAAAATTGTATTTTTCAGAGTTTGGAAGTGATTCGAAGTAAATGCAGTGTCCCTCGAGTTAGACTAATATCTGAGCAACAATTATGCCGCTCGGCGAGTTGCGTAGCGCTCGTCGAGCGGCCCCAAAACTTAAGCTCGATTTACTCGACCCCTGAATTTAACGCGCGACAGCGCGTTCCCCAATGATTATCTGTAAGGAGCTGAACAGGTGTCGATATTTTTCTATTAAACGAGAATTATCTTTGGTTTTGATGCCGGATGGCGGTTGTAGTTTCATTTAGTGATTTTTATTTTATTGATGATTTATTGCTGTTTTGTTTTTGATTGTTGCGGGATTGGATTATTTAAAGGCTCTGCATGATTATCTGAGACGCCATCTGATGTGTGGGGATTTACAGGTAATTCACATCATGTATTCCTGGAAACAAATATATTTTAGATTTTTGGGGTTCATTTGAGAATATTGATAATAATTGAATATGTCATGAAGTTGGTGAATATTTGGCGTTTTCTGTTGAAGGTTTCAAATGAATTTTCAGAACAAAAGGTTAGTTTCCCCTGTGAAAGTGAGTATTCTATTCTGATTTGAGAGGTGGGTTATGTGGGTATTTGTGGGTTATGGGAAGCCAAATATTCGTACGTCTGGATTTGGTGAAATTTTGAATAGCTTTTAAAGAATGTATTTTTTTAACCACATGTGTAAGTAGAATTTTGAATGAGGCTTATGTAGGTCAACTTGGGACTAGGAATTGTTTAATATATTCTGGTCGAATGGACAATCATATTTATATGGTTTTAAGTATGTTCGACCGGAGGTAATTTCTGGATTTTATACCGAAATTTCTCTTTCTTCTTGACCTGGTTTAGAATATTGTGAAGCAACTTGCAGTCGATCTTCATGTAAGGGATTTAGGTAATTTTAAGTTTTGATTTAGGTGAAGGTATTCCATTTTTTGCAGCATAGGTTAAATTCCGTTGGGTGAATTGATACGAAACAGAGGTTGGACGTCAAGTTAGATGGAATAAAATAAGAGAGGTCAAAAATTCAACAATAAAATATGATAGAATAGGTTTTCTTTTCTACTCAGGATAAAATAGCTTTGGTTGGTTTAGAATAGACTAGGTTGGGTTAGATTAGACTAGGTTGGGTTAGATTAGTTTAGGTTGGGTTAGATTAGTTTAGGTTGGGTTAAATTAGTTTAGGTTGTGTTAATAATATAAGACGTTGCCATCTGATTGATTTGGTATCGATGTGTTATTCATAAAAGAGGTCGGTGAAATGATTTTTGCATTGTAAATATATGGTTAGGTGAATTTAATACATGGTATTTGTTAATGGTATCGGAAAATGAATTTATGATGGTGTTTGAAAGTTAAACATAGAACATAGAGTGAAAGACATTGCACATATCGATTTGTCATTTGAGACGATGGTGTATCTGATTGTGTTGGATAATTGTGGTTATTTTTACAAGTGTGCGCGACACGTTGGTGTGTATATGTGTGTATGTGTGTCGGAGTGTGTGTAAGAGTGTGAATGTTTGGGGTTATGAGGTGTGCGAGTGTGTGTTTGTGTGTGTGTGTGGTCCGCCCCCGGTCTTTGCTGGTTTTTGCGCGGGCGGACCTCTCTTTGAGGTTCCGAAGGAAAACTAAAAAAAAAATGCGCAAAAAAAAAAAAAAAAAAAAAATTCATAAAAATCTGGGTGGCCGCGCCGAGTAAAGAAGGACTGTAGTGCGTACGTGTAGTGCATGGGCGCATTCTCGGAAACGGCTGGTCCCAGCGCGCTCAAATTTGGTGAGCAGAAAGACCCCCATCTCGACATTATCTGTGCCAAGTTTCGTTTCGATCGTGCGAAAATTTTGAATTTAATGAAGGTTCAATGGTGAAAAATAGCCAAAAATTGCAATTTTTCAAACTGCTGCCAAACATACTTAGAATGCACCTAGGCGGCCCAAATTACAGGATGTGGTAGATAAAATGTTGGAGTAGGTGCTGAGGTTGCCATTTTGCGATACGTTGATAAAAAGTGTCCCTCTGGGCGCCTCAAAGTTGACCAAAAAATTTTTTTTGATTCCAGTCGAATTTTTGACATTATGTATTGGACAAACTACGCAAGTTTGCAAACTCAAACTTCGATAGATGATAGATTTTCGAAAGTTCTACTCACTATAAAATCAGCGGTTCTCAAAACGATCAAGTTTCGATGCAACTTTGGAACAAAAATTGACACGAAATTTCCGTGAGTTTGGGTGAGTTTCAAAACATGTTTGTCCGGGGTTTTGGTGATACTTGAGAGTTCGAGTAGTTGACATCTTATTCGAAAAGCTTGGTCCTAGTTGCAGCAAGTTTTACAGAGTGCCATCTTCCGAAATTCAAATTTTGTGCAACTTTAAAGTTGAAGTAAAAAAACGCGTTTTTTCAAAGGTCATTTTTGGCCGCCATTTGTGACGTTGTTTGACCGAGTGGGAACTCCAAAAATTGATACCACCGAGATTTAAACTTTTTCTCAAAGTTATCAAGTTTACAATTTGCCATGATTGATGCTTTTCTCAAAAAATTGTCCCAAACACAACCCCCAAACCCTCAAAAAACCGCCTCAAACTTGTTTGAGGGAAATGGGTGCGACCCACGAAAAACTTTATTTAACACTTTCTGCTCGGTTTTTGGTCGTACATACCATAATTCTTTTGCTGGTCGAATTTCGGCTTCGTTTGAGCGTCAGAATTTTTTTTCCATTTTTTCAGCTTATTTCGGATATTCGTCCCCCCCAAAACCCCACTTGCTCACCTTTGACGGAGTTGAAAAAACACTTGAATGATGCGCCTCGACGAGACCTTTCGTTTGGTACCACGCTCAAAGTTGTAGCTCATCAAACTTTTGAAAAAAGTTCAAAAAACTAAAATTGGCTCCTCAAATCTCGTGATTTTTCTAAGTCCTTAGGGGTGAAATATTCGACCCCAATTTAAGGCCTCTAAAAGGCTTTTCGTGGATTTTCGACCACACCCATGTTTAAGTAACGACAGAAAATTGATGTTTTCGTCAGTTTTGTTGAAAAATGAGTGCTTGATAATGATTTTTTCGATTTCGAAGTTTTACTCATTTTATATCCATTTAGGGACTCGCAGCTATTTTTCAAGGCTTCGACAGTGTTACTAGAGTTGTTAGAAATATTTGTTCTCTTCGAAGTGACCCCCATAACACGTATTTTTGAGCACTCATTTTTCACTCAATTAGAGTATGCATCAATTTTTACTTTTTTGATGCGTTTATCGACTTCCTACGGAAAATTTTATAGAGACGAAATGTCTTGCAAATTGCTGATTTACCCTTAGGTAAGGTTTTTTCACTTCCGACGGCGTTTTCAAATTTTTTTTCCAGATCCGGATATTCGAGTCCAAAATTTACCAAGTCCAAATGCCAATAGATATAAAGCCCCGATGACTCCAAGGTGACGCAATTATTGATATCGAATTTTCGAAAAGTTTTGGTGTCCCAAACGTCAATTTTTGATGACTATATCACATTATTTTATTGTTAAGAAATCTATTGAATGATATATACCAGAAAATGAGCTCATTTTTTTCTCGTACATCGATTTCGCTGTTAATTTGTGCGACGCTAGTCCTAAGAACCGCGATGCCATTTGTTTCCAACTTGAGGTAAGCACCAATGTTGTGCGTTTCAATGAATGCGACCATGATAAAAGTGTTGTAGTAGATGCTCTCATATATATGCAAAGTGAGTGAAATTTTAAAACGCTCATTTCTGCTCACTTTGCGTTTTGAAGAGGAAGAAACTGTTGGCGAGTGTTGAAGAATGAGAGGTTTTTTCAGAGTTGCTGACTAGGGATTTTAGTTATGATACAATGAGCATGCAAACAATATAATCCTCGGCAAATGACATCAATGACTCATCAAAATCGAGCGATATCTCGTATTTGAGCTATTTGATTGTGGATCAAAATTCATGATGAGTTTTTATTGGCGTATTTTATTCATGGAATTCTGAAATATGCCTGCAAATGGTCGAGATACTGATACACACATTTCGTATTGGAAACGGCTCATTAATAAACAAGCGTTTTGGAATAGAGCGCATCATGCTCGGGCTGTCGATCACGATATGGGGTACTGTGAGTTGATGTTTCACTCATTAATTTTGATGATTGAGAGAAGATATTGGAGGGTCTTTTGAGTCAGGAACTTTTGAGCTGTGCACTGAAACTTTGTTTGGGAATAAGTACGAGAACTCATCGATTTACTCACTCATGTTCCCATCAGTTGCACGTATCGTTTCTAGGAAAAACTGAGTGTGAGTGAGTAGACACCGTTTCGACGCTCACTCATGGCTCATATTTTGTGAGTGTGTGTTCCTGATATGGATTGAATTTTTGAGAGGTTTTGCGGATCTCAAATATTTCATTTACGGAAACTAAAATATTATTACTGAAATATTTTCGAAAATTCGTAAATTCTCACTCGGACTTTGTTCAGGCTTCTATTTCGGTCAGAAATTTGGACATAGAGGTGGTAACACATTTAAATTGTTTCCGCTCATGAAATGCCTCATTTTGAGGAATTATGATCTTAAATGGGGAATTTCACTCACTCAAACGTAGATGCTGTTAGTGAGTTCATTGGGGGCTGCAAATCGGTCAAGCTATTGTATATGATGAGACAAAAGATTTTGTAATGTTTTTCGGGACGAAATTGACCAGTTGCGTGTTCAAATCCCAAAACATGAATTTATGTAGAAATTCAGAAAATCACTCATTTCACATTCTTCAGTGCCGAAATTTGCATGATACGTGAGGATGTAGATAAGTGATAGCATTTCTTTCGTCTTCAGCGAGTGGGAGTTATCTAAGATATTGTATTTTTTTTCATTTTCAATGATGATGCATCGGTGAACTCGGTCAACAATTGAGTGAAATTTTAATTAGGCATATCTTTTTCTGCATTGAAGCTATATGTCCGATATTTTGATACAACGTAGATATAAATGAGTAGTGTCTATATTGACATTTTGAGAACGGTGCAAATGATTTTTTGGGGAAAATGAGTAATTTTCTAAAATTCCATACTTGTTTAATTTGACGATTTGGGGGTACTAAGAAATAAGCTAGAAACTTCATTTTGGGCTCAAATGAAGCGGAATCCAAAGCAGGGTGTGAATTATGGTGTTAAAATTTTTTTCATTCAATAATTTTTGATATATGGACAAATGAGTTTTTAAAAATGTTTTGGCCGTTATTTCGTCATTGGAACGTGTTTTGAACCGTTTTTGGGGCCAAATGGGACATTTCGACTTGTGCCATGACCACGCATTTGAAAAAATTAGGAAAAATTCGATAAAAGTCCACGGATATTAAAATGTTATTTTCAATGGAAATACGCTAAAAATGAGAATCGCTGCAACTACCAATTTGATTACCATACAGACAGATACTTTTAGGGCCGTTAGTAAACTCTACGGGGTGAATACGCTAAAAATGCGTAAAAATGACACAAAAATTGTATTTTTCAGAGTTTGGAAGTGATTCGAAGTAAATGCAGTGTCCCTCGAGTTAGACTAATATCTGAGCAACAATTATGCCGCTCGGCGAGTTGCGTAGCGCTCGTCGAGCGGCCCCAAAACTTAAGCTCGATTTACTCGACCCCTGAATTTAACGCGCGACAGCGCGTTCCCCAATGATTATCTGTAAGGAGCTGAACAGGTGTCGATATTTTTCTATTAAACGAGAATTATCTTTGGTTTTGATGCCGGATGGCGGTTGTAGTTTCATTTAGTGATTTTTATTTTATTGATGATTTATTGCTGTTTTGTTTTTGATTGTTGCGGGATTGGATTATTTAAAGGCTCTGCATGAATAACTGAGACGCCATCTGATGTATGGTGATTTACAGCTAATTCACATAATTTATTCCTGGAAACAAATATATTTTAGATTTTTAGGGTTCATTTGAGAATATTGATAATAATTGAATTTGTCATGAAGTTGGTGAATATTTGGCGATTTCTGTTGAAGGTTTCAAATGAATTTTCAGTACAAAAGGTTAGTATCGCCTGTGAAAGTGAGTATTCTATTCTGATTTGAGAGGTGGCTAATTTTTGTGGGTTATGGGAAGCCAAATTTTCCTACGTCTGGGTTTGGTGAAATTTTGAATTGCTTTTAAAGAATGTGTTTTTTTAACCACATGTGTAAGTAGAATTTTGAATGAGGCTTATGTAGTTCAACTTGGGACTAGGAATTGTTCAATATATTCTGGTCGAATGGACAATCATATTTATATGGTCTTAAGTATGTTCGACCGGAGGTAATTTCTGGATTTTATACTGAAATTTCTCTTTCTTCTTGACTCGATTTAGAATATTGTGAAGCAACTTGCAGTCGATCTTCATGTAAGGGATATAGGTAATTTTAAGTTTTGATTTAGGTGAAGGTATTCCATTTTTTGCAGCATAGGTTAAATTCCGTTGGGTAAATTGATACGAAACAGAGGTTGGACGTCAAGTTAGATGGAATAAAATAAGAGAGGTCAAAAATTCAACAATAAAATATGATAGAATAGGTTTTCTTTTCTACTCAGGATAAAATAGCTTTGGTTGGTTCAGAATAGACTAGGTTGGGTAAGATTAGACTAGGTTGGGTTAGATTAGTTTAGGTTGGGTTAGATTAGTTTAGGTTGGGTTAGATTAGTTTAGGTTGGGTTAATAATATAAGACGTTTCCATCTGATTGATTTGGTAAGGATGTGTTATTCATAAAAAGAGGTCGGTGAAATGATTTTTGACCTGTAAATATTTGGTTAGGTAAACTTTATACTTGATATTTGTTAATGGTATCGGAAAATGAATTGATGTTGGTGTTTGAAAGTTAAACATAGTGCATAGAGTGGAATAAATTGTACATATCGTTTTGTGACTTGAGACGATGGTGTATCTGATTGTGTTGGATAATTGTGGTTATTTTGATAAGTGTGCGCAACATGTTGGTGTGTATGTGTGTGTATGTGTGTGGGAGTGTGTGTAGAGTGTGAGCGTTGGGATGATGGGGTGTGTGTGTGTGTTTGTGTGTGTGTGTGTGTGGTCCGCCCCCGGTCTGTGCTGGTTTTTGCGCGGGCGGACCCTCGGAGAGGTTCCGGAGGAAAACTGAAACTAAATAGCGCAAAAAGAAAAAAAAAAAAAAAAAAAAAATTCTGGTCGACCGCGTTGAGTTCCGGACAGGTGGCATATATACCGGATCTGGCGTGAGCACAAGAGCGAGCCCCTAGAACGCGTGGTCGCAGCGCGCTCAAATTCGGTGAGCAGAAAGACGACCATCTCGATATTACCCGTGCCAAGTTTCGTTTCGATCGTGCAAGAACTTTTCATTCAATGGCGGAAAAATGGTCAAAAATCGCCGAAAATTGAGCTTTTTCAAACTGCTGCCAAACATACTTAGAATGCACTTAGGTGGCTCAAATTACAGGATGTGGTAGATAAAATGTTCGAGTAGGTGCTCAGGTTGCCATTTTGCGATACGTTAATAAAAAGTATCCCTTTGAGCTCCTCAAAGTTGACCAAAAATTTTTTTTCGATTTCAGTCGAAATTTTGACATTTTTTATTGGACAAACTACGCAAGTTTGCAAACCCAAACTTTGATAGGTGATAGATTTTTGAACGTTCTACTCACTATAAAATCAGCGGTTCTCAAAACGATCAAGTTTGGACGCAACTTTGGAACAAAAATTGACACGAAATTTCCGTGAGTTTGGGTGAGTTTCAAAACATGTTTGTCCGGGGTTTTGGTGATACTTGAGAGTTCGAGCAGTTGACATCTTATTTGAAAAGCTTGGTCCTAGTTGCAGCAAGTTTTACAGAGTGCCATCTTTCGAAATTCGAATTTTGTGCAACTTTAAAGTTGAAGTAAAAAAACGCGTTTTTTCAAAGGTCATTTTTGGCCGCCATTTGTGACGTTGTTTGACCGAGTGGGAACTCCAAAAGTTGATACCACCCAGATTTGAACTTTTTCTCAAAGTTATCAAGTTTACAATTCGCCATGATTGATGCTTTTCTCAAAAAATTGTCCCAAACACAACCCCCAAACCCTCAAAAAACCGCCTCAAACTTGTTTGAGGAAAATGGGTGGGACCCACGAAAAACTTTATTTAACATTTTTTGCGAGTTTTTGGATGCTACATACGAAAAAAGTTTTGTGGAAAGATCCCTCGAAAATTTTTTTCGTTTTATTGAATTTTGCGACTTTAACATTAAAATGGCACATTCCATCTCTTCTAAGGCCTCCTTTTTCATGCCTCAGGATATCGAAATTCTTATGAGTGATGCGCCTCAGCGAGACCTTTCGTTTGGTACCAAACTTAAAGTTGTAGCTCAACAAACTTTTGAGAAAAATCCAAAAAACTAAAATTGGGGCTCAAATCGCGTGAATTTTTCTAAGTCCTTGGGGTGAAATATTCGATCTCAATTTAAGGCCTCTATAAGGCTTTTCATGGATTTTCGACCACACCCATGTTTAAGTAATGACAGAAAATTGATGTTTTCGTTAGTTTTGTTAAGAAATGAGTGCTTGATAATGATTTTTTCGATTTCGAAGTTTTACTCATTTTATACCCATTTAGGGACTCGCAGCCATTTTTCGAGGCATCGAGAGTGTTGCTAGAGTTGTTAAAAATATTTGTTCTCTTCGAAAGGAACTCCACAACACGTATTTTTGAGCACTCATTTTTCACTCAATTAGAGTATGCATCAATTTTTACTTTTTTGATGCGTTTATCGACGTCCTACGAAAAAATTTATAGAGATGAAATGTGTTGCAAATTGCCGATTTACCCTATGGTAGAGTCTTTGCACCTCCGAAGGCTTGTTTGAAATAATTTTTTTCAAATCCAAAATTTCGAGTCGTAAAATTTACAAGTCCAGATGCTTAGAGACAAGGGGCCGATGACTGCAAGTCGACGTAATATTTGATATCGATTTTCTCTAAATGTTTCGATGTTTCAAACGTCAATTTTTGATGACTATAGCACATTATTTGAATGTTAAGAAATCCATTGATTGATACATACCAGAAAATGAGCTCATTTTTTTCTCGTACATCGATTTCGCTGTTAATTTGTGCGACGCTAGTCCTAAGAACCGCGATGCCATTTGTTTCAAACTTGAGGTAAGCACTAATGTTGTTCGTTTCAATGTATGCCACCAAGATAAAAGTCTTGTAATAGATGCTCTCATATACATGCAAAGTGAGTGAAATTTTAAAACGCTCATTTCTGCTCACTTAGCGTTTTGAAGAGGAAGAAACTGTTGGCGACTGATGAAGAATAAGAGGGTTTGCAGAGTTGCCGGCTAGTGATTTTAATTATGGTACATTGAGCGTGCAAACAATATAATACTCGGCATATGTCATCAATGACTCATCAAAATCGAGCGATATCTCTTTTTTGAGCTCTTTGATTGTGGATGAAAATTTATGATGAGTTTTTATTGGCGTATTTTATTCATGGAATTCTGAAATATGCCTGCAAACGGCCGAGATACTGACACACAAATTTCGTATTGTATATGGCTCATTAATAAACGAGCGTTTTGGAATAGAGCGCATCATGCTGGGGCTGTCGATCACGATATGGGGAACTGTGAGTTGATGTTTCACTCATTAATTTTGATGATTGAGAGAAGATATTGAAGGGTCTTTTGAGTCAAGAACTTTTGAGCTGTGCACTGAAACTCTGTTTGGGAATAAGTACGAGAACTCATTGATTTACTCACTCATATTCCCATCAGTTGCATGTATCGTTCCTAGGAAAAACTGAGTGTGAGTGAGTAGACACCGTTTCTACGCTCACTCATGGCTCATATTTTGTGAGTGTGTGTTCCTGATATGGATTGAATTTTTGAGAGGTTTTGCGGATCTCAAATATTGTATTTACGGAAAATAAAATATTATTACTGAAATATTTTCGAAAATTCGTAAATTCTCACTCGGACTTTGTTCAGGCTTCTACTTCGGTCAGAAATTGGGACATAGAGGTGGTAACACATGTAAATTGTTTCCGCTCATGAAATGCCTCATTTTGAGGAATTATGACCGCATATGATGAATTTCACTCATTCAAACGTAGATTTTGTTCGTGGGTTCTTTGGGCGCTGAAAATTGGTCAAGCTATTGTGTTTGATGACACGATGGATTTTTTAATGTTTTTCGGAACGAAAATTGACAAGTTGTGGGTTCAAATCCCATAACATGAATTGATTTCGAAATTCGAAAAATCACTCATTTCACATAGTTCAGTGCCGAAATTTGCATGAAACTTGCGTCATGATGTAGAGAAGCGATAGCATTTCTTTCGTCTTCAGAAAGTGGGAGTTGTGAAAGATATTGATTTTTTTTTCATTTTCAATGATGATGCATCGGTGAACTCGGTGAGCAATTGAGTGAAATTTTAATTAGGCATATCTTTCTTTCCATCGAAGGTAGAAGTTCGAAATTTTGATAGAACGTAGACATCAATGAGTAGTGTCTATATTGACATTTTGAGAACGGTCCAAATGATATTTTGGGGAAAATGAGTAATTTTCTAAAATTCCATACTTGTTTAATTTGACGATTTAGGGTACTTAGAAATAAGCTAGAAACCTCATTTTGGGCTCAAATGAAGCGGAATCCAAAGCAGGGTCTGAATTATGGTGTTAAAAATGTTTTTATTCATTATTTTTAATTATATGGACAAATGAGTTTTTAAGAATGTTTTGGTCGTTATTTCGTCATTGGAACGTGTTTTGAACCGTTTTTAGGGCCAAATGGGACATATCGAGTTGTGAAATGACCACGCATTTGAAAAATTTAGGAAAAATTTCGATAAAAGTCCAGGGATATAAAAATGTTATTTTCAATGGAAAATCGCTAAAAAATGAGAATCGCTGCAGCTACCAATTTGATTACCATACAGACAGATACTTTTAGGGCCGTTAGTAAGGTCTACGGGGTAAATACGCTAAAAATGCGTAAAAATGACACGAAAATTGCATTTTTCAGAGTTTGAAAGTGATTCGAAGTAAATGCAGTGTCCCTCGAGTTTGACTAATATCTAAGCAACAATTATGCCACTCGGCGAGTCGCGTAGCGCTCGTCGAGTGGCCCCAAAACTCAAGCTCGATTTACTCAACCCTTGAATTCAACGCGCGACAGCGCGTTCCACAATTATTATCTGTAAGGAGATGAACAGGTGTCAATGTTTTTCTATTAAACGAGAATTATCTTTCATTTTCATTTCGGATTGCGATGGTAGTTTTAGTTAGTGATGATTTTATTATATCGAGGATTTCTCGTTGTTTTGTTCTAGATTGGAGCAGGTTTAGTTCATTCAAGGGCCCTGCATGAATAACTCAGACTATATCTGATGTATACTAATTTATAGCTTATTCGCATCATTTATTCCTGGAAACAAATATATTTTAAATTTTTGAGGTTCATTTGAGAGTATTGATAGTAATTGGATCTGTCATGAAGTTGGTGAATATTTGGCGTTTCCTGTTGAAGGTTTCAAATGAATTTTCAGAACGAAAGGTTAGTATCGCCTTCGAAAGTGAGTAATCTATTCTGATTTGAGAGGGGGCTATTTTTGTGGGTTATGGTAAGCCAAATTTTCGTGCGTCTGGGTTTGATGAAATTTTAAATAGCTTTCAAAGAATGTATTCTTTTTCACCCGCAAGTATAACTTAATTTTTGAATGAGGCTTATGTAATTCAACTTGGGACTAGGAATTGTTTAATATATTCTGGTCGAATGGACAATCATATTTATAGGGTTTTAAGTATGTTCGACCGGAGGTAATTCTGGATTTTATACTGAAATTTCCCTTTCTTCTTGACTCGGTTTAGAATATTGTGAAGCAACTTGCAGTCGATCTTCATGTTAGGGATTTAGGTAATTTTGAGTTTTGATTTAGGTGAAAGTGTTTAATTTTTTTGCAGGATAGGTTAAATTCCGTTGGGTAAATTGATACGAAACAGAGGTCGGACGTAAAGTTAGATGGAATAAAATCAGAGTGGTTAAAAATTCAACAATAAAATATGATAGAATAGGTTTTCTTATCCAGTCAGGATACAATAGCTTTGGTTGGTTTAGATTAGACTAGGTTGGGTTAGATTAGGCTAGGTTGGGTTAGATTAGTTTAGGTTGGGGTAATAATATAAGACGTTTCTATCTGATTGATTGGTTATGGATGAGTTATTCATAAAAAGAGGTCGGTGAAATGATTTTTGCCCGGTAAATATATGGTCAGGTGAATTTAGTACATGGTATTTGTTAATGGTATCGGAAAATGAATTGATGATGGTGTTTGGAAGTTAAACATAGAACATAGATTGAAAGACATTGCACATATCGATTTGTCATTTGAGACTATGGTGTATCTAATTGTGTTGGATATTTGTGGTTATTTTTACAAGTGTGCGCGACACGTTGGTGTGTATATGTGTGTATGTGTGTGGGAGTGTGTGTAAGAGTGTGAAGGTTTGGGGTTATGAGGTGTTTGTGTGTGTTTGTGTGTGTGTGTGTGTGGTCCGCCCCCGGTCTGTGCTGGTTTTTGCGCGGGCGGACCTCTTTTTGAGGTTCCGAAGGAAAACTAAAAAAAAAATGCGCAAAAAAAAAAAAAAAAAAATTTCATAAAAATCTGGGTGGCCGCGCCGAGTAAAGAAGGACTGTAGTGCGTACGTGTAGTGCATGGGCGCATTCTCGGAAACGGCTGGTCCCAGCGCGCTCAAATTTGGTGAGCAGAAAGACCCCCATCTAGACATTATCTGTGCCAAGTTTCGTTTCGATCGTGCGAAAATTTCAAATTTAATGAAGGTTCAATGGGGAAAAATAGCCAAAAATGGCACTTTTTCAAACTGCTGCCAAACATACTTGGAATGCACCTAGGCGGCCCAAATTACAGGATGTGGTAGATAAAATGTTGGAGTAGGTGCTGAGGTTGCCATTTTGCGATACGTTGATAAAAAGTATCCCTTAGAGCTCCTCAAAGTTGACCAAAAATTTTTTTTCGATTTCGGTCGAAATTTTGACATTTTCTATTGGACAAACTACGTGAGTTTGCAATTTCAAACTTTGATAGGTGATAGATTTTTGAAAGTTCTACTCACCATAAAATCAGCAATTCTCAAAACGGTCAAGTTTGAACGCAACGTTGGAACAAAAATTGACCCGAAATTTCCGTGAGTTTGGGTGAGTTTCAAAACATAGTCCTGACTTTTGAAGGCAATACCTGAGGGTCTCAAAACATGGGGTCTCGTTCAAAAAGGTTTGTAGTACCCCAAACGAAAATTATAGAGTGTTTCCTCGAACGGTTGTACATTTGTGCAATTTTAAAGTTGAAGTAAAAAAACGCGTTTTTTCAAAAGTCATTTTTGGCCGCCATTTCTGACGTTGTTTGACCGAGTGAGGACTTCAAAAGTTGATACCACCCAGATTCAAACTTTTTCTCAAAGTTATCAAGTTTACAGTTTGCCATGAGTGATGCTTTTCTCAAAAAAATGTCCCAAACACAAGCCCCAAACCCTCAAAAAACCGCCTCAAACTTGTTTGAGGAAAATGGGTGCTACCCACGAAAAACTTTATTTAACACTTTCTGCTCGGTTTTCGGTCGTACATACCATAATTCTTTTGCTGGTCGAATTTCGGCTTCGTTTGAGCGTCAGAATTTTTTTTCCATTTTTTCAGCTTATTTCGGATATTCGTCCCCCCCAAAACCCCACTTGCTCACCTTTGACGGAGTTGAAAAAACACTTGAATGATGCGCCTCGACGAGACCTTTCGTTTGGTACCACGCTCAAAGTTGTAGCTCATCAAACTTTTGAAAAAAGTTCAAAAAACTAAAATTGGCTCCTCAAATCTCGTGATTTTTCTAAGTCCTTAGGGGTGAAATATTCGACCCCAATTTAAGGCCTCTATAAGGCTTTTCGTGGATTTTCGACCACACCCATGTTTAAGTAACGACAGAAAATTGATGTTTTCGTCAGTTTTGTTGGAAAATGAGTGCTTGATAATGATTTTTTCGATTTCGAAGTTTTACTCATTTTATATCCATTTAGGGACTCGCAGCTATTTTTCGAGGCATCGAGAGTGTTGCTAGAGTTGTTAAAAATATTTGTTCTCTTAGAAAGGAACTCGATAACACGTATTTTTGAGCACTCATTTTTCACTCAATTAGAGTATGCATCAAATTTTACTCTTTTGATGCGTTTATCGACGTCGTACGAAAAAATTTATAGAGATGAAATGTGTTGCAAATTGCCGATTTACCCTTGGGTAAAGTTTTTGCACCTCCAGCGGCTCGTTTAAAATTTTTTTTTTCAAATCCATAATTTCGAGTCGAAAAATTTACAAGTCCAGATGCTTAGAGACAAGGGGCCGATGACTGCAAGTCGACGTAATATTTGATATCGATTTTCTCTAAATGTTTCGATGTTTTAAACGTCAATTTTTGATGACTATAGCACATTATTTGAATGTTAAGAAATCCATTGATTGATACATACCAGAAAATGAGCTCATTTTTTTCTCGTACATCGATTTCGCTGTTAATTTGTGCGACGCTAGTCCTAAGAACCGCGATGCCATTTGTTTCAAACTTGAGGTAAGCACTAATGTTGTTCGTTTCAATGTATGCCACCAAGATAAAAGTCTTGTAATAGATGCTCTCATATACATGCAAAGTGAGTGAAATTTTAAAACGCTCATTTCTGCTCACTTAGCGTTTTGAAGAGGAAGAAACTGTTGGCGACCGATGAAGAATAAGAGGGTTTGCAGAGTTGCCGGCTAGTGATTTTAGTTATGATACAATGAGCGTGCAAACAATATAATACTCGGGAAATGTCATCAATGACTCATCAAAATCGAGCGATATCTCTTTTTTGAGCTCTTTGATTGTGGGTGAAAATTTATGATAAGTTTTTATTGGCGTATTTTATTCATGGAATTCTGAAATATGCCTGCAAATGGCCGAGATACTGACACACAAATTTCGTATTGTAAATGGCTCATTAATAAACGAGCGTTTTGGAATAGAGCGCATCATGCTGGGGCTGTCGATCACGATATGGGGAACTGTGAGTTGATGTTTCACTCATTAATTTTGATGATTGAGAGAAGATATTGGAGGGTCTTTTGAGTCAAGAACTTTTGAGCTGTGCACTGAAACTCTGTTTGGGAATAAGTACGAGAACTCATTGATTTACTCACTCATATTCCCATCAGTTGCATGTATCGTTCCTAGGAAAAACTGAGTGTGAGTGAGTAGACACCGTTTCTACGCTCACTCATGGCTCATATTTTGTGAGTGTGTGTTCCTGATATGGATTGAATTTTTGAAAGGTTTTGCGGATCTCAAATATTGTATTTACGGAAACTAAAATATTATTACTGAAATATTTTCGAAAATTCGTAAATTCTCACTCGGACTTTGTTCAGGCTTCTACTTCGGTCAGAAATTGGGAAATAGAGGTGGTAACACATGTAAATTGTTTCCGCTCATGAAATGCCTCATTTTGAGGAATTATGATCTTAAATGGGGAATTTCACTCACTCAAACGTAGATGCTGTTGGTGAGTTCATTGTGGGCTGCAAATCGGTCAAGCTATTGTGTTTGATGAGACGATGGATTTTGTAATGTTTTTCGGGATGAAAATTGACAAGTTCCGGGTTCAAATCCCAAAACATGAATTTATTTCGAAATTCGAAAAATCACTCATTTCACATAGTTCAGTGCCGAAATTTGCATGAAACTTGCGTCGTGATGTATAGAAGCGAGAGCATTTCTTTCGTCTTGCGAAAGTGGGAGTGATGATAGGTATTGAGTTTTTTTCATTTTCAATGATGATGCATTGGTTAACTCGGTCGGCAATTGAGTGAAATTTTAATTGGGCTTATCTTT